>PVKB01001921.1:0-342729 GCA_004027205.1 Ctenodactylus gundi
GTTGCTCAGTGACTCTGAAACTTCAACCACCAGTGTGCGACGCAGTAAAGCCTTCGCTGGTCCAATCGGCTGGTGCAAGGAGGAACACTGGGTGATGTCAGGCGGCACTTGGCTTGCTCTGGTGTGTTACAAATAGTGACTTAAAAGTCGGCATGGGCGATGCCCTCTGGGAAGCAAGCTCAATTCCCTTCTACATAACAATTTTACTTATTATCCGGAGTTTTAGGAGAAGGGGTAATTCTTTCCAATAATAAATACAGCATAATGTCTTCACAATTATATTCTTATTTGCAGTTTTCCCTTTCTTACTGATTTTTAATTCTATCCGGATTTCTAGGACACCTTAAAAGCCAATACTGAAAATTTGAATGCCATGCAACCCACAAAGAAATAGATTATAACTTCCTCAAGGTCCAGAGAGAAGAAACTACACAACTTCTGCAAAACATAAAGCTTTAGAAATCAAGGCTATTCCTGGTAAAGCTGGCAACAATGGCTGAAGTCATTAACAAAAGTGTCTACAGTCTACACCCATGTTTGATTTGGCAATGTTTGCTTTGGGTTTTCAAAGTGTCCTTTCAACTCTCCACAAGCCTGTGCTCTTACAGCTAGCCTAATCCTTTCATTGCAGTTCAGTTAACATTTACAAGAAATATTCGGTTGTAGATGCAGGTCTAGCATTTCCGTTTCTTTGTGTTAAAAATGGCAGGGGTGCCAAATTCCTCCCAAAAAAGAAATAAAAAGGTGATTAAAGTAGTAACATTTGCCATATAAATTCAGACCTCTAAACAAACCCTCAAAAACATGTCCTGGAAATATTATCCCTTAGATAGAATTCATCAGTTTCACCTTTTACGTAGGTGGAAATGTAGCACTTATATCCTGTGCTGTGTCTCATTTCTCTGATAATTTGTAAGAAATAGTTTCAATCAGTGAAATTGTGAGTTTGAAAAATAATTTCATAGTTTTCTCCAGAATCTTGACATTTCAAGTTTTTAAGACTCCTACTCTTTTTTTAAAAGTTTGACCTTTTCTACCTAAATATCATATTTTTGCATTGCATTTTGATAACTCAATAACATTTTTAAATGAATATTTTGTGCTTTCAACTTGAAAGCATACAGGGTAACATGGCAAGCACGGGTTCAATTTTTTAATTTAAATTATTTTCATGGCTTTAAGCAGACTTTAACCTTTACAACAGACTGGGTACAATTCTGATTAACACTCCTACTGTGTAGCCTGTTGATGTAGCAGTGAGGGGCTCTCTCTCTCTTAACATTAGGGTTTTTTTCCCCATTTGAGCTAATTGAGGAAAAAAGGTATTTCGCTTTTTTCATTTCATGCTAAAATGTTTTCATCGATATCTATGATGCAAAAGTAGAGGAACTAACTGAATGCACAGAATATCAAAAAGAAAATTGGCTTTTTTATTAGGCAATAAAATGTTAATCTATAGAAATATCTCCAATTTTCAACATGAACACTTACCTGGATACTTTTAGAATGTTCCATCCTTTCCAGAGAAGATTCACAGACCTTTACACTGCCAGGAAACGAGACACAAGAAGGCACTGAGACATTATTTTGGAGAAAATAGGGTTAGAGCCCTGAAGCGGGTTGTACAAATTCACAGGAAACTAAATCCAGCACTTTGGGAGGTTGAGGCAGGAGGACTGTACATTTCAGCTCAGCCTGGACATCACAGTGTCTTAGCAAGACCTTGCCTAAAATTGAAAACAAAACTAAAATGCTGGGGGTGTAGCTCAGTCAATGTGAAGGCCCTGGGTTGGATCTCCATAGTGGGGGAAAAAATTCACAGGAAAAAAATCCATGCTGACATGATGATCACAGGATAGGTGTAATTGCCTGATATTTTATGATATAACTGAGATGTTTCTTGGGCATTCTGCCAAGGGGTTGAGCTCATTATTATAAACATAGACTTTTCTCCCCCGAGAGGGCCGACGCTGTGTGATCACGGAAGTGCCTGGAGTACATGTTGAGTATTCCAGGCACTCGAGTACTGAGTGGCCACCGCGGTCCTATCATCGCGACCAAAAAGGCTACTCTGTGTGCCCTGGTGTCTGGAGACAGCTGAGTCACTTTCTCTCTCCGCCTGCCATCCATCCGCCCATAATTCTTCACCCCAAACACGGTGACACTTTTCTCCTTAATTCTAAAAGCCTCTGTCTAGTCCCAGCTGCAATTGCAAAGCAAACTTCAGTGAAAGCTTGGGCAGAGCTGGAAGAAATTACAAACAGGGAAAGAAAATGCTGGAGTCAGACAGGGGCCATACATTCTCTTAGAAACCTCAAATGATGACAGCGTGCAGGGCCATGCTTCCCTCCTCCCTTGCCTTGGTTTCCTCCACGGCGCTTCCTCTTGGATTTTTATCTTCCCCTTCCCCACTTCAGCGAGGTGCTGGAGGTCAGTGTTACCTTCTATACCAGGCTCCTGTCCACCTGCAATCAAAGTCGTGATGAACTTTGGAAATGCGAATAAGCCACACTCTAGACAGCGTTTCACATCATTGCCCAGCCTCGTTCAGTTTGAATTACTGCCTAACAGCTGGCAATTTGGCTTTCCTATCACAAAAGTAAAATGCTCATTAATATTTTCTCAGTCTAAAAAGAAAAACAGATTTGCCTGCAAAAAGGGATTTTAAGAACGACTGCTGAGAAACACAAATTATTATTTTTCTTGTCCCTTGGGGGCAGACACTTGCAGCTGACGACCAAGTCCGTTCATTTTGTTTTGAACACACCTTCCCAGCTTCCTTTGCTCTCAGGAAAAGCCGTTGTTAGCCAGTGGAAGGTGAGCAAAGGCAACAAGCGCCCGTTCAGGATGTCAATTAGACAAATTGTACAAGTCTTGCATGGTGATACATGGGGTCCCCTTCTGGAGCTAAAAATGATGCTTTGACCTTTTTACTTCACCTGTACTAGTAGTCACTTTCCCATTGCAGACACAAATCACCCAACATAAAGGGGAGAGAGATTTATTTTGGATCTTGGATTTTGAAGTCTCAGTTCATGATTTCCTGGCTCCAAGGCAGAGAACATATGGAAGCCATGGAGAAAAGGTGCTGAACTCAAATGGCTGAATCCACTGACAAAAAGAATGGTCCCATGATTCAATCACCTTTCCAAGGCTCCACCCATGAACGCATGAGTTTCTGGGGAATGTTTGAGATCTGTAATAAACCAAGGTACCACCATTTCTCATTGACAAAATGTCTATGATCGGTTTAACACACATGAATGTGAAGATAATTAAGAGATGAATGAAGGTAGATCAGCATAATGTTTAATGCGGGACGAACACAGCAGTGCGAATACCACCAGGGAGGGATCACCGGCCCTAGTCTTCCCCTTGACTCTGACCGTCATTGCATCGTCCACGTCTTCAGTTTCCTGATACAATGTAGCTTCTTCCTTCCTACCTTCTTGACCATTTTTTCTTTTTTTGATACTTACATTGAGACGGCACAGTGTACATGTATGTACCTAAGAATTACACTAAGATAATTTGATACACATACACAATGTGTAGGAAAATCAGGGTAACTCACATATTCATCTCCTCAAATATTTCCATTTCTAGTGGTTGCCAACTCATCCCTTCTATGGACTTTGAAACGCATCCTTCCTTTCTGCAGGCCTGAGCTACACCATGGAACTCTAGAGCTCATTCCTTCCGCCCAACTGCGGTTTTGTCGCTGTGATCCCCAGCTCCACGTATCCTTCTTGTCTTCTGACTTTATATTTCCTAGAGGCCATTTCTATGCTCTATGATATGCACTTTCTTTGTTTACGCAAATGAGTGAGACCATGGGGTATTTATCTTTCTGTGTCCGGATTATTTCATTTGACATGTGTCCTACAAGTCATTGCATATTGCCACATGTGATAGGTTAACATTCTTTCTCATGACAGATTCATATCCAAAGTAAGGGCAAGCAGCATGAGTATATGCGTTGTCAAAAAGAAGGCATACAAATGACCTCCAGTGATATACAACTTGCCCGATATCACTCGTCACAAGGAAAAACGGAATGCACAACCACAGGGAGATATCCTCTCTGCCCAGTAAGAGTGATTATTATCAAAAAAGACACGAAAAGTTGAAAGTGAGCACGTGGAGAAAGGAGCATCGTTGTGTGCCACTCATGGGAATGTAACTAGTACAGCCACTTATCCCTGGAAAGCAGTGTGGATATTGCTCGTAAATGCAAACATAGAACTGTCCCATGTGCTAGCAATCCCAGCACTTGGGTTACAACCAAAGGAGGTAAGGTGATGACATCAGAGAATCACTTGCAGTCTGGGTTTACAGGGACGTTCCTCCTGATGGCCCTAGGGCAACTGCAAGGTGCATATCAAGGAACAGATAGATAGACAATAGTATTCAGACATAAAAAAGAATGAAATCATGAGCACGTCTCCTTTATACTTCCTTTTCCCTGACTTTCTCTACCATACCTACGAGAATTTATCACAGAAGGTCCCTGAAGGCAAAATTCTGGCTCTCTTGTCTTTACTTAAAAAATGTCATCTATTCCAATAGCCTAATGTCAACCTCCACTTAAATCATTTTCAAATCTTCATGTTTATCCATGACTTCTTTCTTGATCTCCAGTTTGGCTTATTTATTTATTTATTATTTATTTATTTGAGACAGAGGAGACAGAGTTTTGCTGGTGCTGCCAGTCACTCACAATGGTTCTGAACTCATCATGAAGCCCAGGCTAGCCTCGGACTCAACAGCAATCCTCTTGCCTTGGCCTCCTGGGTGTCGGGTTTACAGGTGTGTGCCACCATGCTCAGCTTATGTGGTGGTAGGGAATAGAAGTGAGGGCCTTGTGCTCACAAGGCAAGCACTTTAACTGCTGTGCCATTCCTCTAGCCCAGCTTGGCATTTTTAAGTAAATATCCAAAATTTGAAATATGCTTATTACTTTTATTGCTCTGCACCATTTTTTTATTTTCCTCCGTTTATATTCAATTATGAAAACTAACTAACTAACTTTTGAACTCTGGCCTTCCACTCCCACTCCTGGGCTACTTTCTTCTTTCCCGTTCAGGTCCTCCTGGCCTTCAACAATCTCATTCTCTTTCAATCCCACTTCGACTTACCAGTGTCCCCGAAGGTCACACATAGGGAACATGAGTGAATCACGGATGATCCAGAAGCTGCTAGTGGCCATGAAGGTAGGCAAGAGCGTGTATCCCTGAAGCAAACACGTGGGAGATGGCAGACCCGGGGGGAATGAGTGCGTGTTCCCAGAGGCCAGTTCTGGTCAGCCTCACTTATTGCTGCCAGCTATGAATGCTGGCCCAGTGTTAAAATACCTCCTAATTCTCCTTTATTGGGAGAAAAGACTGAAATTTATAACTTGCGTAAATATTCGATTTGAACATATATTCAACTTCTTGAAATATTTCTGAAGCAAACTTTGGGGCAAGAGAAATCTGTCTTAGGACAGAAGAAAATGTATTGGATTTTAGTGGAGGCTAAAGGAGGCTGATGCAGTGAAATTACAAATTCGAGTTTGGCGTGGGCAACCTAGTGATTTAGAGAGACCCTGTCTCAAAATCAAAAATAAAAATTGTCCATGAAAAGGTCCTGGGCTCAGTATCAGCTGCCACAAAAACAAAACAAAATAAAAACAAACAACAACAATAGAAACCCAGATCTCTTTCAGTCACTTAAATCCTAAAAGGACTGATAACTTCTTGAAAACAAACCCAGCTCACTGTGAGCTCTAGTATGTGCCCAACTTCCCAGATCTTTAGTTGTAGGATGATCACTTACCTCACTGGCGTCCAGTGTATACGTAGCTCATCCTGACTGGGAGGTATTCATCTAAACAAGCAGAGATATGCTTTTTGAGATCGAGATTTTCCTCAGTGAAAGAGCCCTTACCCAGCATGCACAGGGTTCCTGACTCAGTCCTCAGCACTGTGGGGAATAAGATGTCCTTGTGACGCTCAACACTTTCCACCATCCCCTTGTAATTACCTTTTTCAATATTTTGTATTATAACCACTCTTCATGAACCATCTTTCCAGTAGAGACAAACATTTCATCTTCCTAAAACGTAGGTCACATTCCCCCAGATTTAAAACAAAAATCATTCTAGTTCTTCTGTGTAAAATTACATTCCAAACCTTTATTGATTTATTTCCCTCATCTGTGATGACTACTCTGTGTGCTTCTGAAAGCTTAGAGTTGAATTGCATTGTTTAAAATTATTGTGCTGTCATTTAATCATACGGGATGGGGATATTACACCAATTTGTTTTGTTTAATCTCATGAGCACGTAACTTCATGCCCATTAGGTAATAGTTTCCACTGGATACAATGAATAACCCTGAACTTGAAGTGTTTCATTTACCTTTTTTGTCTAAGCAACAGATACTAGAATCCAGGTGCTACGGACTGTTTCCCAACAACAGTGAGCCCAGCTGGAGCCTCGTCCTGCAGCACATGGTCAAGTGCACAGCCTGTCACTGGGCATTGAGGAGGTGGACGTGTGGCTTTAGATCTTCCCACTGGGTGACCACCTCACGGGGCCTTGCCAGTTTCTATTTCTCTTCCTGTTTCCCGTTTGTGGTCTAGATAAGAAATTAAAGTTCAGCTGGGAAAATAGTGGGGGTTAGTTAGCGCTGTAGGAAAGATGAGAAAGATGTAGCTTGTGAAAATGAACCTGCAATTGTTGGGGCCACATTGGGCCCTCCCATCTTAATTTGATATCTTCTATACACATTTTCTAAAACACAACTAATGATGAAAGGTTGTGATAATATTTAGAAGATACAATATGTTTATATTATTGCCAAATGTCATTCTGTGTCTTGTCAAAGACTAGCTGGTGCCCCCGTTAGAAGAAGGGAAGGATAGCGATGCCTCACTCTCATTGTGGAGCTGATGGGTAGAGAGACAAGAGTGAGATAAAAATGAATCGGGGACTCAGACACACAGGAGTTAATGAGCAGGTAGTTGGTTAGACCAGAGTACCTAAAGTGAATGGCTTCTTAACATGCGAAATATCTAAATTTCTAGGGGCAAAGTAGCCCACCGACATTTCTTCCCTTTAGCAATTACTTATAGCAGGCTTTAACAACACAAGATCTTTAGATAAACCAAAACCATCGAACAATTTTCCAGAACCCCAAGTCAGTTTTTGTCAACCAAAGGTAAAATGAGCCAGAAGGTTGTGTGCTTGTAGCTAACCAATAGGAAGAAAGGGCACGTGTAAAAAGATTACCAGGAAACAAAGAGACTTCAGGTTACCCAAAGCTACCAGACCACTAATCAATAACACTTGTGACCAGGTCCCAGATTCAAGGCCTATGAGCGAACTGAGCTCCATTAATCCCTTAAAAATGACTCTACCTGAGGAGGGGTCTATCTCACTTAAGATGGCCAACCTGTCACTGAGTTACTGTTGTTCTTGCATCAGTAAATCTTGCTGAACCCTTCCTGAGAGCATTTGGCACTGTTCTCCACTTCATTTTTCACAGTCTTGCAGAAAACCAGGACATGAATCCAGAGCGTGGAGACTAACACAGATGTCTGTATGTGTTTTTACTTGAAACGTATCAGTGGTAGAAAGATTTATCTATTCCATCTTTGCCGACTGTAAATGCACAGAATTTCGAAACTACACTTAAGATACTGCTGGTTGGCTGTTGTTATGGATTGGACCTTGAATATTCCCCCAAATCCTCATGTAGTTGGGTGTGATGAGATACCTATGCAGTTGCATGCTGGTAGGCAGTGGGGACTGGCAGGACGGAGTGGGTGCTTGACGCTTATCCTGGAGCGACTGTGTCAAGTTGAGCTTTCAGGTGTGAGTGATGGATTTGTGAGCCACGAAATAAGAGAAGAACTTTCCTGCTCTCCCACCGCCCTGGTTGTGGGTGGCCCTACTGAGAGCTTGAACTTAGTAAAAAGAAGGCAGAAGAAATATTATTACAGTTTTTGCTAGGAAAAAAAGCTCTGGACTTTCCCTTAGTCTCCAGACATAGATTCTCTCCTCCCTAACTTGGCTGCCTATCTGCTGTCCCATGAAGAACTTTCCTCCAACAAGACCTCTGCCACGTGCCTCCATCCTTGCTGGCCTCCTATGGATGGACTTTATGAGACTTTCTGAACCTGTGAGCTAAAATAAATCTTTTCTGCCTTAAGTTTTGAGGGTCAGGTATTCCGAACCAGAAATATACAGGTAACTGAGGCCACTGTTTGTGAGACCGCACCTGTTACTGAAGGTTGTTCCCACTATGCACATCTATGTTGTGCTCTGAGACACAGATCAACCTAAATGCGTGTCATTCAACTGTGGGAAAGACGATTATAGATCATTGCTTTATAAGACTAAGTAAGCAGCCACGCTTGAGGCTATTTTATGAAAATCATAAAAATATTTCCACAATTTTGTTCTTTAGTACGAATGCTCCCAGATTTCTACTGGAATAGAAGTTGTCTAACTGGGGCCAAGGGAGAGCTGTCGATTTTACCACGTGGCCTTAACTTCCAGGACAGCCTCTGTTACTACGCTGGCTTCTGTATTGACTACGTGCATTTCACCACCAGCTCTCTAGTGGTTTCAACACAGAGCAGGTGGGAGATGCCTCTCCTTTTTTTAGCACATGGACACTATTTAAGATGTGGTACTTTGGGAATAGCTCTTGAAGGCAAGCACTTCATAATTTCTTTTGTTATTGCAGAGGAAATAGACAATAAGATAGTTAAAGGACTTAATTACAAAAAGTCTGTTAAAATCTATGTTGCCTGCCTCCTTTAGATAGGAGCTCGTGACAATGAGTCAATACTGGACTTGGAAACAACCCACTCCTGCCTCTCCGGGAGTTCCTTCTGCTTCCTCCTTCCAAGAATGATAGGCATTGGCTTCCCTAACTGAGGCTGTGGAGCCTCCTGAGCTGTGCACAGATTGCCCGTGCTCATGTTCATCTTCTTCCTTATCCGAGGGCAGAGAGCCTTCTGTGATGCGTACCTTTCGCTGAAGGAAGATTGCTTCCACCGTTAGACATGGAAATTCGAGGCACTAGGTGGGTGGTCCTTAAGATCAGTGGTTGATTCAGAACATTCTTTGGATGCCCTCCTCTTCCTGGAGACCCGTTCCCATTCCTACATCTGCTCAAAGCCACAGGGTGGGGAGGGAAACTCACCTGCTGTTCTCTGATATGCTACTCTGACCTAAATGAACTCTTAAATTTCCCTCCTTCGGCAAAGTATTTTACCAGCTTGTGTGACACAGATAGGCCTTCACTGTCTCGTACCAAAGTTGGGTACCAGGAAGACCTATCTCCTTTACACGATATTCCTGGCTCTACACTTAAAATTCTCTATTATTTTTGTCCATCTTGTGAGAGAGAAGGGACTAAAGTGAAAAGACTTCCCGTGCCTCACCTAAGACTCTCCTAGCTGTCAGTCAGGAGTGGCACCGTTTGTCTCCAGAACCAAAGTGCTGATCACCTTTTTCCCGATGCCCTTGTCAATGTTGAGAACAGGGCCACTGCTGAGAAGGGCTTCCAGGATGAAATCTGTCAAGTAGCATCCGTGCAGCCAACTTTTAACATCAAGGGAGATTTCTGAGAGCATTTAAGCATTGTGTAAGGTCGATGTGGAGCTACTTTTGAAGTTTGAGGCTGGAAGACTATGAAAAGACCTGCCTTGGTGTGCCGCAGAGAGGGCTCATTCTCCTGCCTCCTCTCAGCTCTGGAGAATTTCCCCTGGTTTTGCTCCCTCAGATGCCCAAGGACATCTTTGCTCCTCAGAAGTCTTCTAACTTCTGCTCACTCTTCATGTCAGGTTCAGAACCGCGTGGGTTTGACTTTGTGCCTCATCCTAAAGTGAGTTATGCACTAGCGTGGGAGCAAAGAAGTGGAAGACAAAGAAATGAGAAAGAAAAATAACTCCAGATTGATGTTTTCAGAGAACCATGGGTACCTGCTGCCAACACAGAACTCTGACGTAGCGGTGGTGTTTAAAGGACTTGACTTGAGCCAAGCAGTTAAGACCGCTCCTGACCCACTTTCTCTAATTGCAGTCCTTGAATGCCTTGAGCAGTAGCAATAAGTATGATGACAATTGAAAGGATCGGAGGGGAGAACTCATGATTTCTGTTCTGTAATTTCCTGGAATTGACATTCTGTTCTCATCATACCTGAGTTGTCTTTTAGATATTTTTACCTATTATTAAATAAAATGGTATGAGTTTAACTGGGATTCTAACAACCAGCTCTTAAAATTTGAACTCCAAGGAAAAGGGATAAGGCACAAGCGCCGGTTAGTGTTTAGGGCTACTGCTTGTGAACGACAGCTCGTGCTCCTGCATGAACTTATTTTCTCCAAACCTCAATTCTCAGAGAAGTAGCCAAGCTAACAGGAGCCAAATAGATTTTTTTTTTTTTTGGTAGAGAATCACATAATATTCGAGCTGGACAGATACATCGTATAGCTGTCAGATTCTATTAAACATGTAAGAAAGGTGACACTCAAAGATATTCATTGATTCATTTCTGATTTCATTGTTAATTATTATATAGATGGGCACCCAGAAGAAAAGTTGCATTCATTAGCTGTTATGGACAACTCTGCAACACACAAGTATAACATTACCACGAATATTGAAAGATACGTGAAAAGTGATGACGTCAATGAAGAGAAAGGTTCTTTTTTTGCTAAAAAGTAAATTATTGAAGGCAACAAAGAGATGAAGAATCTTGTAGAAACCAATCATAGGAGATGAATAGACAGCTAACAATAATACACGATAAATAATCCATTTGCAGAAATTTTTATTCACTAGGAAATAAGCACAAATTGAAAAGAAATACCTCCTACACTGCTGGTGGAAGAATAAATTCGTACAACCATGCTGGAAAGCAGTATGGAGATCTCTCAAAAGAACGGAAATGAATATCCTCTTCAATTCAGTGGCACCCCTCCTGGGAATATTTCCAAAGGACGTCAAAACAACACATAACAGAGGTACATGTATGCCCGTGTTCATAGCAGCACAACTAACAATAGCTAAAAGATGGAAGCCACCAAAATACCCATCAATAGACCATTGGATACACAGACTGTGGTGTTTATACACAATGGAATACTATGCATCTATGAAGTCCAACAGCGTGGAGGCTTTTATGGGCAAGTGGAAGGAACTTGAGAATATCATGCTTAGTGAAGTGAGTCAGAAGCAGAAGGTGAAACATCGAACGGTCTCTCTGATATGAGAGACCCAGATCACAATTATCTCATGGAACTTAAAGTGAAAAACAAAGTGAACGAGGGGTAGGGTGGGAAGAAGGGAGGGGTGGGTAGGGGGAGGAACCAAAGGAGAGTGGGAAAGCCCTTATCACCTTGACAGGATATGTATGTGCACAAAATGCTCAACTTCATTGTAAACTTTCAATTTTGCACTTATGCATATCAATAAAATGGGGGAAAAAAGAAAAAAATACCTCTTCTCATCTGTCAAAGGGAGAGGAGTAAAGGCCGGTATCGCCTGTAGCTTAAGGGTTGAGAGGACCAGTGAACATTGGTCTTGGTGGTGTTCATTCTCTTTTAACTGTGAGTTCAAACACATCGCATCAGTAGCTGAAAATAGACAGTGCCTGTGATTCGTGATAGGAGAGCCGTCAGTTATTCCTGATATGGACATCATTTTTTTTTTTTTTGGTGGCACTGAGAAGGGCATTTTTTAAAACCTAGAGAACTCTAACTAGTTATTTACCAACCCAGAATTATGTATACTCACCCTTTAAAATATGAATTAATTAATTCAAGTTCCTCTTAACAGGTCTATTTACAAATCTATAACTAAATTTCAATATGTAAATATTAATGGTAATACTCTGTTTTAGATTTTTTCAAGGAATTTGGGTAGTTTCCCCCTCTGTTCTCCTTTGCCCTTCTATAATTTTCCCAATAAAGTGTTCTCTTCACGAAAAAAGGTGTCACCTACATAGAACGATTAAGATAGATATCAAATATTCTTTAAAATAGAAAAGAATGAGATAACAAAAGATAGGCATGATATGATTTCTTTTTTTGGTTAATGAAATTCAAAACAGAAAAAATTGAGGACATCTGAAATGTTTAAAAATGTCTTAACATAATTTGCCTACGCAGAGAAAGAGTATTTGCATCTTGATGTAAAATTACTGCTTTAAAATACTGTTAACAAATAAGATTTGGTATAGGCTTTGAGTAGCGTACTGTGGTGGGGCTAAGGCCTGCTTGCCTCCTACAGTCTAAGGTAAGAGACCAGGCAGACAGAGAGCCTCCTATCAAAACAAATACGTCATTGCTGTCAATCAATACAGGGAGAGGAACACTAGGCTCAGCAATCTCTGAAGGCTTCCCTTGGGTATGGAGAGAGAGAGATTTATTTTTTCCCTTAGTAAAGACGTTATGATGGGGTCAAACATGTGGCTTATAGAGCTTGTCTGGAGCTTTTTATGAAATTCAACTTAGACATCTACATTTTTCTACTGGCAATGAAAATAAAGCATTTTAGAGAATGACTTCTATCAATCTTTTGTGTGTCTGGTACTAGCTGAACGAGGCGTTTGGCTTCTACTTTTCCCTTCCTGTTAAAGAATGCGTGTCAGGTAATGGGCTAGTGGTGCAAAGGTGTGTATGTTCACCAAAGCTGGACAGAGTTTAACCATCAGCTGTGATGGGATTGCGAGTAAAACGCATAAGATACAATCAGTGGGTCGAAATGCAGGCGGTAGAAACCATCAGCATAAACATCCTCGTTACCTGCCACTTGATGTGTCTCTTGTGTGTGCAGCCTCTAACTCAATGTGACAGAAGAGAACACTTCTAACACGTATTCCATGTTGCTTTTCTCAGAAAAGGAAGCCATAACCCCCAAATTCACATCCACCTGGTGGCGTTTTCATTTTTTCCCACCCTAGGCTTTGTACATTCAACCCATCTCTTGCTGGTCTAATCCACAGTGTGCTTCCCAGACCCACGTACTAAAGGAGCAATTGGGTCCCCCGCTGGTCTCAGAGCATAGCAGGGCTCCAACTCTGCTGTTCACATACTGTCAAAAGATCTGTCAAAACCAAACCTTACCAGAACTTCATTTCATTATCGCTATTCTTGGTAATCAAACAAGAAACAAAAACAGCACGTGGTCAATATACCCTCTGACAGGGGGGTGCTGCTGAGGTGACTGACTGTCATTTTTATCTGGATCATTTTAAACTATTTATCTTTGAGCTCCTTTGTATAAGATTATGAGGAAAGGCTGTACACTTCCTTTCAGATGAGGTCAGATTTCACCGTCTGATACCATTCTCTGGGGCTCCTATCATCGCTTCAATGGGACAGTTTGAAAAACCTTTCCATCTGTGTTTGTCACACTAGAATTTCAGTTCTGTGAAGGTAAGAACTGTGTTTCTTTTGCCCTTTGATTATTTTAAACTCAGCTCCTAGCAGAATGTAGTGGATACTCCAAATCAATTTTTCTTACAATGAAATGAAGAAAAGTATAATGTGAATAATGTCAACATCATGTGCATATTTTGTGTAAAATAAAACAACGTGCCTGTGTGAAAAAGAAGGCACACGTTTATAGCTAGAGGATGTATATTCTTTTAATAATGGAAAATGCGTGAATGATTTTGTAGAAGCGAGGAGTTTAATAGACATTGTTCATATTTACTATGAATAAACATATTCTAGATGACGCATGGAAGTACATTGACTCATACTTCACAGAACAACCTGAACATTATACACGATATTGTTTTATGAAAGATGTGAAGGTGGCGACTTGTCACATGGCTGGCTTTGGTCACAGAGATTATGGATCTGAGATCAAATCCAAGCTGCACTGACTTTTGTGATCCTTCATGTTGTTATAATTCCTTTCATAATTAAGACTTTGATATTATATGTCATTCAAAGTTTTTC
Organism: Ctenodactylus gundi; assembly: GCA_004027205.1. Classification (NCBI taxonomy): domain Eukaryota; kingdom Metazoa; phylum Chordata; class Mammalia; order Rodentia; family Ctenodactylidae; genus Ctenodactylus; species Ctenodactylus gundi. The sequence goes on from PVKB01001921.1 coordinate 13,970, forward strand.
AAATTTTTCTTTAGACGTTTCCTTTGTGGTCACTACGACCATGAAAGTGAGTTGGCCCTGAGATTCCCTTCATCCCAATCAAGGCAGATTGTTGCTGTGTCTTTCCTAATACAGCTGTATTATTAAACAAATGACTTCCAGGTCTTTGTGACTAGTCATATCACAAAATTTAGTATGTGTGTCAACACCTTGAGTTTGAGCAATAGTCAGTTCCTACAAAAATGAAGCGTTGAGAGTTTCCATCTTCAGTTTCAGAAAGTATAAGTTTCAGCACAGGCGTGGCAACTTTCTCTTGGTTTGCTTCATATTTAAGGAAGCTTTTCCAATATTTAAGTATTTTTACACCTAATTGATCATTGAGATATTTCTCAAATAAAAACCTTAAATATGTGTTTTAAGTATGCTTAGTTGTCAAGTGTTGTAGTCTGCTCACGTGTTACATGGTTGCATTTTCTTTAGCTCTACCAAAATCATATGGAGGAGACATGTGCGTGCATGCATGTGCGTGCATGCATGTGTGTGCATGTGTGTGTGTTTTGTTATAGGACATACTGTCAAAGGTAAAAGACAGGGGATCTGTTCATTTTGTCCTCAGACTTAAATACTTGCATCAAATTCGTAAGAAATTTATGCTTGTGTTTTTTTTCCTAGAGTGTGAGACTGCACAGAACCATCTGATGTACATGCTTCTAATGTAACTCAGTATTAATTAATGGGTCTGACAGCTCCTCCAATGACACTGTAGCTGGCACAAACAGGGGACAGAGTGGGATTTTCAAGGTCATGCAGGACAGAGTTGGACCCAGTTAGTGAAGGCACTCAAGTGTTTGTGTCTCACTTCTATTTCTCTAGGGGCTGTTACCTACTCCCTTGGTCTAGAAAAAGTTGGTTTCTTTTCTATGACAGATATATTACAGATTTTAGTACAACAGGCACATGGATTTAAACACGCATGTCTTGTAATTGAAAAACATTGCCTGATAGTGCTAAAATAATTTAATGTATGTTTAGGTGGCAAATGTTGGTAATTCACTTTTACTCTTACATAAAACTGCAGTCTATTCTGCATCACCTAAAACGCTCTGTTTATATTTTATAAAAACTATTAAAACGACTCAAGATTGCGTGACTTAAGCTCTTTAAAAATGTTCACAAATTAGGACCATTTCATCCCACACGTATTATAATCATAAACTCCAGGCACTCTGAATTTACAGAGATTTTATATTATATTCCAAAGATTTGAAATTATTTATCACATATGAGGCTATCTTAAGTTTTGAAATAACTTTGTGAACAATATCCCTGGTTGAGGGAACTTGCCTGGCCTGTACCCATCTCTTCTTCTTGTTCCAGCTGGGTCTATCTTGCAGCTTTACTACGTTTTCACTTTTTAATTAATTATATTTTACTGTTGCTTCTGGAGCGTTTTTAGCAAAGAAGAGGATTTAATATTTAAAGATGAGGAAATGTTACTAGAATGAAGTGAGTCATTAAAAGAACTCATTTCCTTCAGCATCCGTGCACAGAGCCCTGTGAATCACATGAATCGGTGAGATCTGCTGAGGGGAAAAAATGACCCTTGCCAACCCACCAATATTAACATTTCAGTTACACCAGGTTCATGTTTTGTAAGGACAAACTAACGGTGAATGCTGGGCTGTGTGCGGTATACACTTTACAATTTGGTCAGCATATGTCAAAGCACACAATTCAAGCCTGGCCAAGTTAAACAGGTTAAGTTGCCTGGTTACGGCTGTTTTCGTGAAAGAACCAGACATCTTCTAAACTCAACTCTACTGAAAAAAAAAGGGGTAGGGATATTTTTAGTACCTGTTGTGGGTATCTGCTAATTGACCTTACACAAAAGAAAACTGACTTACGTTCATGGAAGAAATTGTGTTATAGTTGGAGCCTGGCAACCAGGAAAGTTAGGCCTACAGCCTTTCGTTTAGTCCGGGAGGCCGAGACCTACCTAGCCAGATGACTGCATTTCAGAGGAACAGCCCCTGATCCACCAGAAAGAGTCCTGTGGGTGTAGAACTATAGCTACTCTGTCACTGCTGTGCTGTATTGCCTGACATCCACAACTTTAAGGGAGGAAAGATGTATTTTAGCTCATAATTTCAGAAGGTCACTCGCAGTCCATTCGTAGAGAGCTGGCAATGGCAGAAGCAGTTCACAGCGGCATAGCTGAAGGTAGAGTTCACCTCGTGGCAGTAAAAGCCAAGCCAGAGAGGAAGGGGCGGAACTGCCCTTCCTGATCCTGCCCCAGTGACCCTTCTCTCCTGGGCCAAACCCCAACGTCCCCCCTCCTCCACTCCCGCCTCTCAACGGCACACGGTATTTTACAACATCCAAATGCATCAGGCTTTTCGGGGACCCTCCACACCCAAACTAGAATATATAGTTAGAGGCTTGAGATTTATATCTCAAAGACACAGAGGAAGAATTTACCATTATTGGCTTTTTAAAGGTCAGAACACAGAGTGAGGAACAGTCCTGTTTGAAGTGCCACATGATTCAGTTTATGCACACAAGTTAATCTTGTGTAAACCTTAGGGAGCCGATTTTTTATTTTTAGTGGCACTGGGGTTTGAGACTAGCACCTTCATGCTGAGCTCCACCTGCGGTCCATTTGTAGATCGGATTTTGAGACAGGATCTTGCTGAACCCCTAAGTTGCTCAGGTGGGGCTGCTACTTGTGATCATTGCCTAAATGGATTCTCAGTAAGTGAATGAAAAGGAAAAAAAAATTATGAAACAAATATTGTTTCACCTTATAAAATATTCATTTAACTAGAGAGCTCTTGTAGGAAGGTGGGCTTATGTTTTTGATGTTGTAATTTTCTTAGAACTATAATAAAATCACTTGATATTTATAGAAGTTTTTCTAACACTCTGTTTGCCTGGGAACAAAACTGAAGAGCCAATGACAGCTTTTTGTACATTTTGGCATGAGATGGTCAAAATTATTAACAAGAAGATGTTTCAAGATTTACAATTAATTCGGGTCTGGAGGAATGGCTCAGTGCCTAAAGTGTCTGCCTAGCAAGTGCTAAGTACCCTAGTTCAATTCCCCAGCACCACATTAGCTGGGAGTGGTGGTGCATGCCTGTAATCCCAGCACTTGGGAGGCTGAGACAGGAGGATTGCTGTGAGTTCAAGGCCAGCCTGGGCTCCAAAGTGAGTTCAGGATCAGCCTGGACCACAGAGTGAGACCCTGTCTCAAAAAAAAAAAAAAAAAAAAAAAAAGATTTACAATGAATTCAATAGCACTATGGAAATTTTATGTGGTTACCCGCAGAAATAGGATACATTTAATGATGAATCACACAATGCTGGGAAAATAGCACTTCTGTATGACAAATGAAGAACAATGACAAATAATCGCTATACAAATATGGAATAAAAACAGAAACTATCAACTAAAACACCAAGTTTAACAGGCACAAGGTTTATTGAAGTAGAGAATTTCGATGGTAGATTAGGTGAGATTTGGATTGCAAATTTAAAAAGGACTATGCGTCTTCTACTAAAAAATTAAACATTGTCATAAACTCTGTCTCAGTCTGGTAGTTTCAAGTCGCTACCAGATTTCTCTTAGTTTAATGACTTTGTGCATGTTTATTTGAAGTGTTTTATTTTGGCTTTAAATTTCTCATTCTAATTTAAACATAAAGACAAAAGGAATAAAACTCATAAAATACAAGACTGTGGCAAATGAGTACTGGAAAGTAAAATAACTGAAAGTCGTAAAAAATGCAGGTCCTCATATCCAAATAAGGTGTTCTTTGACCATTTTAGATTATACTTGAATAAAATAAAAGCATCATTTGTGACAATGTGGAGCTCCTGGACTCCGAGAACACATTGTGTTTTTAAATTCAAATCTGGAGTAATTGTGAAGGTGAATGGGGAATGGCAACTTTAGAATCCTAAGTGTCTCTGACAGAATAATCTCAAGTCTCTTATTTGGGTGGTAAAGAAATACAATTTTTTTTTTCGATGCAGAGGTTTTACCTTGTGAGTGCTTGTCTATCGTGCCTCTTCTTTTCCGCGCGGAATCCCTAGGATGACCCCCGCCTGCACCCTGCTACTCTTCGAGCTCAGCCTTCACATCAAGACTTGCTGCGTCTGGCCACAGTGGCCTTGTGTGGCACCAGGATCTTGCTAGATGGACAATCTCACTCTTGCTACCCTCTGCTTCTTCTCTCATACAAAGCGCAGAGCACATACAATTAAACTTAGAGGTGTTTGTTTGAAGTATTCCTACAATGCACCTTTTACCAGTAGTAAAACAAGTTAACTAAGGTGACTACTGTTACAATTTGCCCAATTCTTACTACCATTATCGTGATTCTTCAGTGGGTTTTCAAATAAGAACCTTAGCCTTGAAAACGTGTTAAATTGTTGTACTTAGAAATTTTCAGAAGTGAGCATACATTCTGGTAATAATATTTAAGTGATGTCTAACAACATTAGAAACATGAATTTTGGTAGTTTTTTTGGTATAAATACAGATTTAACAACGTAGCTGTAATGGAAGTCTCAGAATTAGAGTTAAAACTGTAAATTTTTTTTAAAAAAATTTGAGGTACAAATAGTCAATTCAACTCAGAATTTTCCAAGCTGTTGCTATGGTTACTGCCATTTTCTAAGTCCATTACTTTCATTAGCATCAACTTGAAGTAAAGTAAGTGATGCAGATAAACTGTAGTAGCGATAGAGACACCATGGCTTCGTAGTAAAAGTCTGTATTTAATAACAAGTTATTTGAAAATCACTGCACTTCGTTCAAATATTTTTTCTTTTAGCACATATTCAAATGATGTAAAGGAAACAGATGAATAAAGACTAATTGTGAAACCAGTAATATTATGCAGTTTCTGATGAAGAGTTTGAACAAAATACAAGCAATTTTAATGTAACATCAGATCACAGTGCAAATGATTAAATCAGCAATAGATGTTTATCTAAGAAAGTAAGGAGAATAACTACATAGATTAAAAATATTTATGAATAAATCTTTACAAATAAAAACTGCAACTTCGAATTAAATGATAATCAATTAATTAATAAATTGATTTCTTTTTGTGGGTCTTGGGAGGAAACGTGAGGCTCTGCACATCTGAGTCGTTTAGGCAAGCACTGTATCACCGCACTGCTTTCTTGTGCCTTGAATTTTTTTAATGTTATACAATATTTTAATAATCATTCCTATATACATAACCTATAATAATTAGTGCACGACATCCAACTTAGAGCTAGTGCAGTTAATACACATTAATATATCTAAATAGTTTTTTTGGGTAAAAGGGCACTATTACTAATTTCAAATATTTGGAATAAATGAATTTTTGAAGTAATCTAACATGACCTGGGAAAAGCTATGACATAATGTAGATAGTTTGGCCAGCGAGGCTCTCCTACTGGGTTCTGGCTGTACCATCTCCACTTCTAAGTAATGTGTGTTGATAAACAGGATAATTTTTAATGAGGAATCACAGATGTGGGTTAGAGATAGCTGTGGCTGGATTGCTCAAAAAGTACTCATGCAAATAGCTCTTCACTTTACCGTTTCAGAAAGCACATGTGCAGCATGCACTATGAATAGATACATACATGAAATGCGTTTTCAATATATGATGCAACATCATTATGCATTGCACACAATTGGTTCAGTGTATAATCATATATCAAATTCTGTGTATTGTATAAACATTTCAGAAAAGTTACACAACAGCTTCCGTTTAAATAGAAACATAGCCTATGGTCTACCTCTGAAGACAGTTGTGTAAATAGATACCAGCATTACATTTAATTATGATGTGTTGTGCAATTTTTTTGAGACAGGGTCTCACTTTGTAATCCAGGAAATCTGAAGTTATACTTCCTTAAAATAATGTGTGTGACTCCAGTTGCACAGTCGGTTACTGTGGAACTTAAGCAATATGGCATTACATACCACTTCACCAAAACAGCCAAAAGGCCTGGATTATATTTAGAGAGTAGCTCTCTTATTGCTTGTAGGCATTTGGATAATTATTCTAATATACAACCAAATGCAATATTTCAAAAAATTTCAAGAATGTGTTTTACCTGATGGTTTCTATTTTTATTAATTTTTTGAACTCTTGGTTTGGAGTAATGCTTAGATATGGTTATGTTTATATATAAAAGTGCTTGAAAATGAAACTGGGAAAACTTTATTCAAGTTACATGTCATCCATATTAGAAAAACTTTTATTTCAAGTATTCTTTATTATTATGATGTCAGTTTAATTACCTTTGATTTCATAAAATGTGAAAAATTATAGTAATTTTATATCTACACTTTTAATGAATATCTAGCATTCTATCTTTGTGAGTTTATATCGTTTTATATCTATCTTTCAAGATAAAACACATAAATCTGTTCTTTCATGAGAATTTTTCTCTGATCGTACTGCTCACAAGCTTAGATCAACATGCTCCTTACTCATGACACACACCACTTCTGGTACCAAAATATTTCAGGAAGAACCAAAATCTAGAACATCAAAAGGGATTGGGCTGGGACTACTTTAATCTAATCCTAGAATCATTGTTACATTTCGTTTTCTCACAACATCTAGGGCACAGGAGATCAGATACCGCATCTTCTCCTTCCAGACTGTGAGACTGTGACAGACTTCACTGACACTATTTGACAAATGGAAAACACAGTGAATGATAATACATTTCTTTTCCAAATTTGGGTAGTGAATTATCTTTTTAAACTTCAAATCTTTAGTCAGGTCTCCACTGTAGCCATCGTAATTCCTTTTTCTATAATCACTTAAATTGATTTTCTAAAATTCTTTTGAAAGTTTCTTGATGCCAACAATGTTATGCTGATGTACTTTTTCACCTAAGATGGCACAACTGGTTAAGATAATTCTAGGGAAAACCAAAACACTTCAGATATAGTCTCTACATCGTTGTGTATTACTCAATTAAATTAGCAATATATTAAAATAACAGACCACTATAAAAATTTTGAACATAGATAAGAAATATTTATTTTTAAGCGGTATTGCAGACATATTTTAATTGACTAAAGGCCACAAAATATGTATACATATATATCAAAAGCTAAATAGATATTAAATAGTATGTAATTAAATTTAATACACTTTCCAAACTTAAAAAATAATCAACTAAGATTTGAGTGGATAATATTTTAAGCTCAGAAAAATTTCTCTCATTTTTAACCCCATTTTATCATAATTTGTAAAAATAACTTTATCTGACATGTTGTACCTACGGAAAGACAGTAAACTCCAATTATGGGTAATTGTTTTTTTGGGAGCCTATTAGAAAGAAATTCCAAGTTCATTCTAACCAAGAAGCCAACGTGGCAATGTGACCTACCAAAAATGCATCATTCTTATTCAGTATTCTGATTACAGGTATTACAAATTAGACACGACTGTGAAAAGTTATTTCACTTTATGTAATGCTATAACTAGAAAAATAAGTTCAACAATTTGATACCATGAAACTACATTTTTCCAGAACCTTGCAATTGTGTTTTTAGTCCAGAAAACCAAAGATGATCCAGAAACCTTTAGGCATCTTCTTTGCTATCATAAAATTTGACTGACTTTATTTGAACACCTACGTTCATCTTCAAGGGATAAATTGAATCCTGAAAATAAAGAACACACTCACCAGCACGTTCAAAGAATGATCGGGAGGGAAAGTGTAGGAGTGGAGGCTTCAGATTAGTGGGATTACAATAGCGCTGGTGCTATGCCATTGTAGTCTCAGGGAACACAGGTGGTGCTCCAATTTAATTCCTGGCAGTATACAAGGACAATATGACATGATTTTTAATTTCAACTAGCTTGACGGTATAGAGTCGAAGATACAGAGATAACTGTCCAATGGCAAACCATGGTATGCACAATTGTTAGAGAGCCATATGTGTTTATTGGTATCTCAGTGGTAGAGAAGTTCATCTTCATCATGGGGAAAGTCATCCAAAGCTACAAGCAGCAGGGCCCATGACAGGTGTGAGCCTTCAGGTTCGATGGCTGCATCACTACAAACTTCCATTGTGACCTGATCCATGCATGTGTGTTTCTCCACTTGACTGGATGGCATGTAAAGTATTTCAACGTCCTATAATTGACTGAAAAGAGCTTTGTGGATAAGACATCAAGGCAGAAAGCTGAAGAGGCCTATAAATTTGTATTATCGATTAAAAATGTTAGTTTTTTGATTGTTATATAGATGGTTCTAAATTATTAGGCAGTGACAGTTAGTTGTATACTAAATACACAAACCATATTTTAAAATTTTTACATCAAAATTCAGCCTCTCACTCTTCAGTTTCATTGTGAATTTTAATTTTAAAATTTAAAATATTATTTTGAGCACATACTACAATGACACAGCTTACTTCTAGATTCTCAATTGATGAACTTGCTGTGTCCATAAATAGCCTCCTATGTGCTATTCATCTCCAATATCTTTCTGAGAATGAGTCAGTACTTGAATCTCTATGTATAATTTATATATTTAAGAAATTTATTCTACTCAGTGTATCAAATCATCAACCCAAAATTGAAATGGTCCTATAGGTTACTACAACTTGTTAACTATCACATAAAAATAAAGGAAAAAAAATATCTACTGAACATGTACTATAACCTCTGGTGAAGGTGGTTTTTATTAGACGGAAGAGCAGAGAAATTTCTAGAAGCCAAGGTAAACTAAAAATGCTGGAAAGGAAATCTCAGAAAAGCATGAAGAGTGGAGCAGCCCGCAGCCTCAGAGTCCTGGGTGGTTGCCATCAGTATAGAACTCGTTGACGCCCTGTCTTAAATGAATACCTCTTTGAATGCCTCAGGCTTGTGGCAACCTTGGGCTGTCCTGGTCATCGTTCCCTTCAAACTGTATTTTAGTTTACTACTTTGTACTCACCGTGACACAGAAAACATCGACACAAGTTAAAGTAATAACTCTCTGTGAATGAATTCTGAGATTGTAAGGGGACTGACATTTCTGTACAGGGGAACAAGCCCAGGGCCTTTACACTGAACCAGCTCAATATTTTATTTCTTATTTTGAGACAGGTTGTTGTCGATATGCCTAGGCAATGCTCAGATTTGCCCTTCACAATTCCTAAAGTTCAATGCAATAATTGTGTAATTCAGTAATTTTCCGAAAATTTAGAAATGTAATATTTTTCTAGAAACCATGTCATTACTCAAAGGCAATAAAGGTGTTGCTGGGTCAGAAACAGAAGTATTTGCCTAATTGAAGGAGTGTAATTCTAGTTCCACAAGTAACGACTCACCGGTGCTCCAAATTTTATATCACTTGTTAGACCCCAGGACCTTACACATTAATAAGACTGTAGACAATGGATATTTCATGTCTCCGATGATGAAGCCATCCACCTGAAACACTCTTGACAGCTGCTGGTTGAACTTTGATTGAGCACCTTTAACGAGAAGCACCTCACCGCTTTATAAGGCAGCCCGTTCTGTGAAAAAAGACCCTAGCAGCTCCCCTTAATTTTTCATGTCTAGTCCTATTCCAGATTTTATAGTCATAATTAAAAGAACCATAAATTACCTCTACATATTAAAGCATCTGTAGTCTACTGTACTAACTTAATGCTACTATTTCCAGTGTATTATGCACACCAAGCACATCATGTCATCTAGGACCCTAATGTTTTGACCTAGTACATTTTCCTTCAGTGTTTCTCACATATGCAAGTGTTGCCTAACATTGTGCTGTAATAAGAGTGGTGCAAGCTCGACCCGGTGGCACAGACCTGGAATCCCTGTACCCTGAGAGGCTGAGGGAGGAGGATCACAAGTTTGAGCCCAGCCTCGGCAGTATGGTGGTTTAACAAAACAAGGTCTCAAATCAAAAACAAAGTGATCACATTTCACTGATTACTATCATTCTTCTAGATTTGGTTTACAATTTTATCTGTCTATTCATCCATATATTCGAGCATTTGTATTCTTAAAAGATTTTATGTCAATTCCCCATGTTGCATTATTAATTTGTAATTATTCTATTTTGCGCAATACTATACTATTACTACTAATAATGATGTGGGGAGATTTCACAGATTTTATAGAAGAACTGGTACTGTTTTAAAAGGATAGCAATCAGATGATTCGATTACCAATCTATTTTTAAATTACATTTTCTCTTTAGATGTTACCTTTCCTTCAAGCGGTTTTGGTGCTGCTTATGTTTCTGCCTCTCAAAGAGGATAAACTCGCATTCAACATCAAAAAAGTGAATTGCTTCATTCAACAAGCTTAAGACTTTAGTAATTTGCTACATTAAATGGACTTAAATCTGTATCTAAGTATGCTACAGTTAAAGCAATAAATAGCTATGCTCAGTTATTTCAGAGTTTTTTGGCCTTAGTACATTAATTACTCATATTTCACTAATAATTAACATTTTTCTTTTTTGGTTTTTCCTTTTCTAAAATAACTAAATTTGCCTTCATATTTGTTATTTTAAGTATATTTATGTAGTATAGATTTAAGTTCATTTAATGTAGCAATGTGGTGTAGTTTTAACTTTGTTTTATTGTTGCGATTTACTTATTAGGTCACTGATGAAAATTTATTCTAAGAAAAAGAATTGATGTAAAGATAACCCTTTGAATGTACAAATATGTACCTTCGAATATTCAGCTAAGGCATTTGAATTTAACTTTTTTTTCTTCTTTCCCAAATTTACTAGTCTTTTGAACTACGTGTTTGCAATTATTTTCTAATGTTGACTGGTGGGTAAGGCCAGGTTTAAGAATAGCAACAAAGATATAGCAAGATATGGAGAAAAACTGGTAAATATCCCATAAAGGGATTGGTTGGATTCAAAGAAGAGGCATCAAGATTTGACTACTGCGACCCATTTGAGGAATAGGAAGCTGAGTTAGAGTGGTGTCTTAAGTGAAATGATTTAGATGCAGAAGATTAATATGTTAAGTACTGTGTAGTTTCTCTGACTTGGAAAACCCAGAACACAGACATTCTATAGAACCACATGAAGTGATAGCCAGGGTTGGGAGAAGGGATAGGGAGGGGGTGGGAGGGTCAAAAATGGGAAGGGATTTTAAACTTGATATGATACATATGTGCACGAACTACCAAAATTCATTGTAAACACGATGTATTACATATGTTTATTAATAAAAATAGTGTGTGGGGGGAAACAAAGTGATCTGGGAATCTAACTCAATGCAAAGGCCCTGAGTTCAATCCCATACAAAAAAATTAATATCTCATTTTCCCATTTGCCTGGTTTGAATAATTTTCTTCACTGAAAAAAAAAGTGCCACTGCCTTCAAAGTTGTTGCAAATATTGAATTAGTCTTAGGCAAGAGAGAGTGGCTGACCGCATTATGTCGGAACCACCCTAGTACAAGGACGAAGTCACATATCTTCTCTCCACATGTTTATCCGTTTGGCGGATCCATAGACCATGCAAATGTAGATCTGGAGATTCATAAAAGTTGTAATACATATTAATTATAACCATTTTTTTCCATTTTGGGTTGTGGCAAATAGTACATAATGTCAAATCCACCATGTAGAACATATATATATGTGTGTATATATATATATATATATATATATATATATATATATATATATAGCTTCTGGCATCATAAATATTCTCAAAAATGTTTGCAGGTAATATGTTAATGCTTTCTAAGAAATCCAGGGAAAATAAATTTTATAAATAAATCTGATACTTGAGGAGTTCAGTGGTAAGGAGGAAGATGTAAAGGTAAAAGAATAGTATGTAAAAATATTTTTCAGAGTATGGCTGAACATTAAGTAGTATTCAGCACTCAATTATAACAAATGCACAGCCTGTAAAAGGTCATACAACACTATGTAATGAGGCACTAAAGGTTACCTTAGGAGTCCACAATGAGCTGCAGAATAAATTCAGGACCAGCCTTGACTACCAGTGGGAGATCTTGTCTCAAAAGACCAACAGAGAGAGAAAGAGAGAGAGAGAGAGATAGAGAGAGAGAGAGAGAGAGAGAGAGAGAGAGAGAGAGAGAGAGAGCCTTCTTGAATGCACATTTTCTCATTTGAAAACCAAAATTGTTAAGATAAAACTTTTCCTTCGGTACACTTTTTTTTTTAAAAACAAACGCACTTCAAACCAGAAACATACTTACGGTAAAGGCAGATGATGGTAGTCCTACATCGTTCTGGGCCATAAAGTGTAAGAAACATAGAAAAGTTTTTGATCATAAAGATAAAGGAGACAGTAGTTTCTCAGGAAATTAAAGTTTGATTTCAAAAACTATATTAAATAAGCAATGATAGTGAAGTATGAATTTATGAACTGAAGCTTCATTTGAACCAGTGGATAAAGAAATGCTCAGAAAATCGATTATATACCTAAAAATAAAGTTATGGTTTCCACTTATAAATAATTTCTAGAAAGATGGACCTATATAAACATAAGTACTTTAAAATCAAACCTAAATATTGAAACAAATCATACTGTGAGAAAATATTTAAAAAATTAGAAAGAAGATATTTTTCTTTTGATTCTCACTCATAGAATTGGAAAAACAGGAAAATAAGTAGTTCTTGAAGACAATATAAGCAACGACTAACATGTTTTGAGAAATATATGAGAACAAAACTACTCATAAAATCATGAATAATGAGAACCAAATTAATGTATAAAGTATGATTTGAACATTTTTAAAAGTAAATATGTAAGCGTGTTTGTAGAAATATTCATAAACACACACCCTACAAATTTTTCTTATTTTATTCTATAATAAATATCTATCTATTGCTTCTATAGTACTAAAAATAAGAACTGTATTTTGGGATTTAAATTAGGCAATTAAACTTTGATTCGGTGTTTTGGGTTTTTTTTTTTTTTTAATGATGCACTACAATCCATCTTAATCTTTGTGGAACAGATTAAACCAGTTCTTGTTGGTGCTACCAGGATGGCAGTTTGCCTGCTTGTCTCAGAAGCATTACTACTTTGGCTCCTCCGAATGATAGGCACTTTACCACACCAAATGTTCCATCTGAAATTATTCAATACAAATATTTTTCCTAACATGTAATATTCCGTGGGAAAGTCATTTGAAATCAGAAACAACGATTTCACCATCTATGTTATTGTTTATTATAGGGGACTACAATGTCTTGCCCTGCCCTCACCCTTGGATTTTAGGATGGAAGTAAATTATGAGCTGAAAATCACACATTCAAAATCTGCTTCTCTTGATAGCCATCAGTCCCTGCATACTAATACCCTTTCAATAACAAAGAGTCAATAGTGAAAATAAGCACAGACACCTCTTCAGGATTCAGCAAGCTTTAAATAAACATGAGGTTTGACTTTTAATATTCTTTGTATACTATTGTCTAACATGGAAGCAAAAAAGCTCCTATGACATACACTATCAGCCATGTGGAATATACACTGGGATATTAAAATAGCGAGAATGACGCACCTGGAGAAGACACCTTCAGCTTTAGTTTGATCAGGAAGCAAACAGAGAAGCATGTGTTCATTTTTACAGATCATACACTCTCAGATCACAGAGTAAAATATGAAAATACTGTCTCATGAAACAATAAAAGAGTCTTATGTTTAACCAGTGCTTGAGGCAAACATATAAGAATCTACACATATTTGCCAATACCAAAATGCAAGCCTCCACAGAGTCTGATGTGGTAAAGAGGTGGAGAAATCAAATTTTAGCAAATAAAAATAACTGAACGCTGAAGCACAGTATAGAAATGAGGGCAAAAATAACACCTTTCACGTTAGTCAATCTAAAGTACATTTTCTCCCTTTGGCTGAAACTTAGCATCCAGATTACTGTAATATTTTGTATCTCAGAATCATTCCCAGAAACTATGAAATTAGAAGGCACTTAAGTAGTTAGTGATCTTGGACAAATGAAAATTTTCTCTCTCAGTTTCTTCTTCAGAATAGCACGTCTCGGCCTGGGGGCTATGGAGGTATGTGTAGGGTAGACACTCTGGGGATGGAAGTCGTGACTTTGGTGTCCGTTAAAACCACCCACGCTGCTCATCTGTCATATGCTACTGTTGCAAAAATCGAAAGTGTCAAAAACTATTGTCACGCTTTCTTTGGGGAACACCTCCAACCTTGTGGAACAATGCTAGCCTGTAAGATTGTGGGTTCTAATACTACCTGCACCCTAAAGTAATTGTGAAAATTAGATCAGCTCGAACAGGTACTTGAACTGTAAGGTTGTTATGAAAATTGCATAAAATGTTATTACTTAAGTGTAGTTCCTACATGATCATTACAGTTAGATCAAAACCATGATTCACTTCATAAAAACGATCAAGATTAGCTGGGGACAGAGTCAGAGGCAGTTGTCTGTGATCCCAACTCCTCACAAGGCTGAGTCTGGAAGGGTGGTGGATTCCAGGAACTTGAGACCAGTGTGGATAACATGAGAAGATGCTACCACACACACAAAAAAAGTTTAAAACACAAAACATTATTTAGCAATAGTTCTGAAGTTCCCATCTGGTTGTTAGGTTCCATGGTTACTCTGGTTGTATAAACAGACAGTTTATTATCAAATCAAAATGAAAGGAGTATAGATCAGAATCTTCAAATGATCCTATAAAATGTAAAAAAAAATATGAAGATACTTTCCATGTGTAAGATAATATGCTATATAGAGAGAAAGGACTTACAAAGGTATTGTTAAGCGATTTTATTAAAATATTTATAACTGAATGTTGAGAATATTTTTCAGGGAGAATAAAAATCTAGAAGACATTAATATTAGTAGACAGTTTAACTCTTTTGCATTCTATTTTATGTATCACTACATTTACACTTTAATTTTGCTGAAAACTGTTGTATGAGGCTTTTAAAAATCACTTTATAAAACTTTCTCATTGATGATGAGTTCCTTGATTCTGCTGGTTCCTAAGAATAGAATCTCTCCTTTGTGTGGAAACCCACTAACCCTCAGCCTCCAGAGCCAGCTCATAATGGGTTGAAGCAGTGTCCGCGGCTGTCGGGATGCAAGGCTTCAAATCCGGAGCACCGTATCAAACACTGTGAGTCTTCTGTAGTGTCAGTAGGTACAAATCACTGACATTTTGTCGTGTCTCCCTCGACCCGCAAGAAAGACGCAACAGCCGCGGTTCTTCTCCAAGCTTTATTCAGGCCTCTTCTTAACCTTGTGCTGGAGCACCTTCTTTTCTCTCTCCTTCTTCCTCTCCTCTCCTCCCCCCGCTAAGCTGCAAGCAATTTTATAAGCCCCACAAGCCTATCATATCTCACTACGTGGCGCTTTTAGATAGGAGCCTGCACATGAGGAGATCAGTCGCCAGTCCGCTATTTCCACATATGGAGTTGTTTATCACATTTTATTAGGAGTTGTGGCTGCCACACAGGTGCCATCCTTTGGGTGCGGCATCTAATCCTGCCCCTTGGCCCGTTGCCCGGCGCCATCTTAGGGTTCGGCTCCCCACAACATTTACTGTATTGCCCTTAAATATGGAATATTTCCTGAATTTCCTCAGATAATGGCACCAATGAGAGCTTGCCTAATTCAGGTTTCCTGAAAGTTTGCTGGTTATGCAACCAAGTTGGGCACTAGTAAGTAAGATTATCAAAAAAAAAGGTGGATGTTTCTTGGTGACTAGGCCTAACTAAGGTGACATCATACATATAGTCATCAATATCATGTTGTTTTAAATTCAGGACTTTGATGTAACTTCTGAGGTGACCGTATAAAGCACCATCATGGCCTTGAGTCAAACAGCTCATGTATGATGAGGTAGAACCCTAGTGATCAAAGCAACCTTCGCTATCGTCTGGACCTGGAATCCCTCACATAGTCCATGAGGTAAGGCCGCTTCTCAGTGAGGCAACTGGGGTGGAGCTTTTCTTTATGGAAGCTTAATGTGGAGCAGAATCTTTCGGGCCTTGGCCATTAGGAATGTGCCCTTCGGGAAGAGTGAGGGACCCACTGTTCCATTGTTCTGACATTTTTTGTTTTGCTTTCTGGCCATAAGCAGTCGATTTTGCTCCAGTCACCCACTCTTAGCCATGGCATGTTGACTTGTCATAGACCTAAAATCAATGAAGGCAGGTGACCACTTACCAGAGCCTCTGACAATGTGGCCCAAGACAGATCTTTGCAGGTTGATTTTTAGCAGATATTTATTGTAGTAACACGAAGTAACATACCTTCTTCTGCTCTCTTAAATGGGCCAGAACGTTTCTTTTCTGAGTTTACCTGCTTAGTTTCAGTTTTCTTACAATGAGCATATTAAGTACAAAATAACAAATCACGTGGTATGGTATATAATGATATTAGTGAGAGGAAGAGAGACAGAGACAGAGAGAGACAGCTAGACAGGCAGGTGGGCAGGGAGGAAGGCAGACAGATAGAAAGAGATCACTACAATTCCAATATTCTTGGGTGCCATTCCAGAACTGGTACCCACGGTCGTATATACAGATATATATTCTCTGAGAGTAAAGATGCAATTTCTGTGCTTCTGATATTTTATAATTCTTATTTACACTAAGAGGCAGAGTTCCAGAGTGCTACGTCCAGCTGTTAACCTAGACCTGACGAATCCAGCCACAAGGACAATACTCAGGGTGATTCGATTCAGGCCGCCTTGACTTTGCTTATCATAATGTGAAGAGAGACTCTTTTTTCCTTTGCAAGGGAAACAGTCCACTGGCAATTTCTCTAATTTTACATAATTAATTTGTTCTGCCACAGCCACTTCTCTGCTATTTGATCTCCTACTGAAAATGTTGCCCAAACAGTGTAGATTCTCCATCTCATTTAGTTTATGCCAACATAATTTCCCAAGTTCAATGAGCTGTTCCAACAGACTAAGACTGGCTTCAGGCATCTTTGCCAAGATACTGCATCAGAAGTGAAGGCTCCGGTGTCGGGAAACCCTGCTGCCTCGAGCCGCGCATGTGATCCACTCCCTGTCTTGCCAGCCCCAGCTCCACTGTTCTATATGTCCTCCTAGGCCTTCTGCTACACGCTTGCTCAGTCAGGTCCTGCAGCATTTTAGGAGCACTTGCATTTTCACACTGTCGCAGAGGTTACTTATTCACTTAAATCTTGATGAATGTTGAAAGCAAGCCATGCCTGTTCTAAAGGACAGAAGACACAAGACACGTCATCCACATGTGGTCAGGCTCCACAAGTTCATCAGGCAAAGAGAAGCTAGTCTTTGCTAACAAGAGTGAAAGGGTCTACTTCCTGTAACCTGGACACCTTAATGAAATTTTGTGACTTACAAATTTTAAATCTGTTCACCTAAGTGTCTATACCAGGATTTGGAATCCCACCCCTTCCGTATGCAAGACACTGTCAAGGCCTGTGGTTGTGATTCGTTTCTTGGAGCTCATTTTATTGACTTTCCTTTATTCTAGTTCCACCTTCCTACTGTCATATTCACATCATAAAAATCTTGGTCTAACCTACTGCACAGTTTTCACTTCAATCGCAAAAGACAAGATGTTCAGAAATATCAGATGTGACTTTGGTGGCTGCCAGAGCTATGGATATTTCTATCGCTAGAGCCATGGCAAAAAAAATAGTGTTATGGGCCGGAAGTGTAGCTCAGCAGTTACAGCACTCGCCTAACAGGTCCATTCCCCAGTACCATATAAGTTGGGAGTGGTGGTTCTCACCTGTAATCCCAGCCCTCAAGAGGCTGAGGCAGGAGGATTGCTATGTGTTTGAGACCTCCCACCGTCCCCTCACACACAGAGAAAGAAGGAGAGACTTCCAGGGTTATATCCTTAGATTTACTTTAAAGATCTCTCTTTACTTGTTATAATGGTCAGGAGGAAAACAAAATAAAACGCAAACCCAAGATGTGCTTAAGGTCTAGGCAACCGTTTAACTCAGCTTCCCTAACGCATAAGATGTGAGGAAACTCCACATCCAACAGGTGCACCTGGGCGGGACCTTGAAACCCTTTTCTCTAGCCTGGCCTTCCCAAGGGTGCTATTGAGCACACCGTGGGTGTTGTGGTCATCACAGCCTGGATTTACCGCTGCATATTCATGAAGACATCATGGGCTTCCCTACTTTTATTTGGCCCTGTGTTCAATGTGCATAGTAAGGTAGCGAAACTATTTCTGACATGCACTTATTTCTAGTGCATATATGTTTTTACTGTGCACAATTTATATGTTAGAGAGTGTTGGGTGGAGTCATTTTCACTGCAGTCTTTGGGATTCCTTCCAATCAGCGCTTCTATCCAACAGTCTCAGACACCTGCCTCAGGCTACCACAGCCTGACCATGGAGACCAGTGAAAAGGAAGTTTTCCAGAAAAGAAGGGAAGACATTCTGGTGAACAAAATTGAGTCACCCTGATGGAAGATCATAAGAAATTAGATGGGATAATGTTGTCGATCGTCATCATTTATGATTGTTTGTGTAACACGCTGATAAAAATAAGCACTTTCACATGACGTACGGTGATCACTTGCGTGGAAACACCATGATCTCCTGCACGCTTACCTCCTATGGCGAACCCTGCTCCCAGCAGCTACTGCTACCTGATTAGGTAAAGATGTGAAGCTGACCTTGGAAGCATCTGATGTCCCAGGGGCCCCTCGCTTCCTCTGTCCCAGCGCTGAAAGGGAAGAAAGGAAAACTGGAAAATGTTACTTTCATATTTGTTGTAGTTTTTCATTTTGAGTTAAAAACTCAAGGTGGAGGGGAGGATGTAAAAGCATTGTTAAGTCTTCTTTCCTTGTTCCACAAGGGTGTAGTATTGTCTCGGGGGGGGGGGGGAACATTTCTAGATGACTAAAAAATCTGACGAGATTCCAGTGGTTTTGGAGGGAATCTGGTGACACTGGAGTCCAGGGGCGGCAAGGGTACAACGTCTGATCTTCAAACGCTGCTGTCCTTTGCTTCATTCGATGTTAAATGGCAGTTTTTGCAGGGAGAAGCGGTTCCGCCCTGTGATGTGTCCTACACCCACCCGCAGTCCTATTCAATGCTATGTCGTGAAAATGATCCAGTGCCCATTGTTCTGCTTTTCAAATTGTCTCCTCAGTGTGGATTAACACATGGCTTCTATTTACTTTTCAAATAGTGGAACACAAGGAATGGGGAAATTCTAGCATGATTTATTTGGGTGATTTGATTCCTTTTTTGTTATTGTTACTGCTAAATACAAAGGATACAATTCGATTTTTTTGCACTTACTAGCATTTTCCTCTTCCCTTTGACTGGTTTTAAATGTTTTGTGAGAGGCCCTCACTCTAATATGTTACAATCTTTTCATGGCCGCTGCCAAGTCCATTTATCTTTAATTACTTCACCACTATTTTTCAGCAGATATGCTGAATATTCCTTGTTCTTAGAAGTGTGCTTTTTGTAGGTGAAGGACAGTCTTCTCGCTCGTAATTATACTGTCTCTTAGAACATTTTTCCTCTCTCGCAGTTGGAAACCTTGTTCTCAATGTACCATATGGTTGTCACTAGACTTTTTTTTAAAATTTCTTCACATTTGATTAATATTCCTGTAGTGTGATGATTAGTAAACACATTACATTCTGTCACGCAAGTTTAAATCATTGACCTCTGAGCAGGCATTAATGAGAAATCTCTTTATATTTTTTTCCCTGCAAAATAAACAGCTTTTCAGAGATGCATGCCTGCTTCATAGATGATGTTCCAGAACAAGTCAGCTGTTTTGGGAGCATCTTGACTTCATCTTTCTTCTTCTTAAATATATATACATGCACAATGAGATTGGGTATTTTGTACATGTGTACATTGTGTCAACATTACAATACCTCCCCCTCCCCAACTCTATCCCCCTCACATCCATCCTATCCCAAACAATCCTTACTGCTACTCCTGTATGGTCTATAAAATGTCTGTGTTTTGGGTTTCTCATATTAGAGACTGAAAGTAAACATTCTATTTGATGCAGCAATACCTCCCCTGGGTATCTGTCCAAAAGACTTAAAGGCAACATACAACTGATGCATGTGTACCCATGTTTATAGCAGCACAACTTACAGTAGCCAAAATGTGACGCCAAAATATTCACCGAAAGACCAATAGATACAAAAAATGAGTCAGATGTACACAGTGGAGTACCGATTTTCCATTACGATGGATAGATTTGAAGATCTTGTAGGTAAATGGATGCAATTTGAAACCGTCACGCTTAACTCCACTTTTCAATACCAACATTGAGACTTTATACCAGATATACATAAGGTATCCCGATGTTCTCTGAGAGATTTACCTCCATTTTCTCTCATAGATTCTTGATTTTTTTTTGGCATTAGCTATGGCTGCAGTATATCATGTGTACGATGTCATGCATAGTTGTTGATATGTGTGTGATAGATAGCACTTCCATGTAGATCTCATACAAACAAATGCATTTCTGCAGTTATTTTATCAGTTTTTTTATATCAAATCAGAAAACTGTTTCTAGTAGACCTTTATTAAGAGTATGATTTTTTATGCCTAAATGGAAATATATCACGAATTTTTTGAAGTCCTAATGTCTTTGCAAACTAAGGCTTCAATATCTAATATTTAGCACTGAATATTGTATGCTTAATCATAAAATGGTATCTTTGAAAAATAGAAAAATGAAATATTCTTGCACCAAGTAACAGAATTTTACCTAAGCATGTGTATTCCTATTTGGTAATTTATTACCTTTCCCAAGGGAAGACAGAAGAATGTGTACTGAGGAGAGACAAACAGATGTTCTTTCCAAATATATGGATTTGGTGTGAAGTTAATGCCTGTCCTGTCAACCTTATGAATGCAGTAGCTATTTTAGAACTTTTTTATCTCTAGATTTAGATAAAACCAACTTCTGTGAATGAATTGAGCCTGAGCGTCCTGTCCTGCCATTGGCAACTCCCAGGCTTCCTAGAGCAGGAATTCCAGTGATGAACGACGCTGTCCACTGTCTTCTCAGCTTCCTTAGGAGAACTTGCATCTTGCTCAAGTCCGCTAAACCTTCCATATCCCGACACATAGACCTGGTCTCGCAAATCTATGGGGTTCACAGGAGTGCTCCGTGTAATCACAGCACTCTTTGAAGCACAGTGCGTTCATTGCTGGTCCATGCTAACCATATATAAGCTTCGCTCTTTGAAGGCAAAATCATAGAGTTAGGGAGGATATCAAGGTGAATGCATCGAAATATGTAGTGCTTAAGACCACTTACACATCTGTTGAATGTATACTTCAGTGAGCCATCATTGATTTAGGCGATTTCATTAAAATTAAGCAAATACCTTTGGCTCTGGCTCTTTTTGAAACTTTTGAAAAAGGTGTCCATCACTTTCTGTTTGGTAACCAGATTTAAAATAATGATGTTGTAGAACCTGTGTGAACTCACTAGCAACTCACATCCTAGACTCTATTATATATATTACACCTATAACAGTAGTGGACACTGCAATTTTTGCAACATTTGCAGTAAACACATGCCCCAGCAATCACACTATCTTAAGAAATTCATTTTCACCACTTTTTAGAATTCTTCCAATTGCAGATAATTTCTAAGCTACTTGTTTATTTTATCTGTTAAGAACAGCATGTAATATCTTAAAATTAGCGTCCTTGTTACAGGCAGTTTTGATCTCAGGGAAATGTTTAGAAACCCTGAGGGAACACATGAAACAGAATATGAGAACTGAATACTCCAGGATAAGAAACACACACAGCAGTTAGTGTATTGAGTAATAACATAACAGACCGCATTGAACTCAACAAAAATGGTGATTAATCCAAATTTCTACCATGGTTTACAAATAGAATCAGTGCATGTTAGACAAGCAGGGAGAGTGCTTTTGTCTTTTACTTGAAACTTATTGTCCACTGAAGCGAAACAGAAAGCAGAATAAACCAACTAAACTACTCAAAGTATCTAGAAAATAAATTGCAGATATGCTATCAGACTAATATAAAGATGCGTTGCTGAGGATCTTTAATTAAGTGCACAACAAAGAATTGCGTGTGTTGAAATTATACTTGAAACAGAAAAATATGAAAGAAATACTTAGCTTCAAAAATGTGACAATTACATTTTTAAATGAAGTACGTAATGGTTAGTAAATGGGGGTCAGGGCAATACAGCAGGGCTATGGGATGAACTGTTAAGCACAGAGTGACCTCTGTTTTATCAGAGTACCTTAATAAAATGCCATAGGTTGGGTGGCTTACAAAAATAATTTCTTACAGCTCCGGAGGTGGGAGGTCCTGTGCCTGGCGAGGAGTGTCCTAGAAGCGGGGAAGGCCTCACCACCCTCTGGCCTGTGAAAGGATGGAGACAGCTCTGTGCAAGTGCTTCTGTAAGGCCATTAATACTCTGTACAAGGGCTCTGTGCTCACAACCTGGAACCATCAAGCTAGGATTAAGTTCCACAGTGCAAATTTTGAAAGGCCACATGTTCTCAGAAGCACGACTTGCTCTTTAGGACCGATATCCCTGGAAGTGGCAAGCACATGGGGAATTTGGATTAAAAGCATTAAAGCTAAGTTTTATGTTTCATGTCCAATCATCAAAATATCAGAGTGGTTTGGAACATCCTAAAGGATTTTAGACCAGAAAATAAGCTTTGATGGAGATCCCATTTTGTCCATAATTTCTGAACAACTGAAGATACAAATATGCTCATTAATGTTCCTGCTGTCATGTATGTGATTGTTCCTGACTATAGATTACTAAACTAAGTCTCTGAAATTAGAGATATAATTTTCACAAATTTTTAATATCCAAAAAAACTAAATTAATTTTCTTTGGTTGAAAGTCATTCTAATATTTTCTTGCTAAGTAATATTTGCTCATATTCTTTCAAGAAAATGTATTGCTTTATTAGTGGCTGAATATCCTTCAATGTGTTCTGAAGGCCAGGGAGCTCTTAACTTTTGTTTTCTGTTCTTGCTCTTGCAATTAAGGTATGGAATTATATTGCATGTAGTCACTATTCTCTTTCTAAGGAGCTCTAAAATCTAAACACCTGAACTCAGTTTCTTACTGGTACTTCATTAAACAATAACCAAAAAGTGTTGGGGTTTTTTTGCATACCCACAAGGTCTGTATGTATAAAATTCAAAGAAAAACCCTTCCAGATTTAATGAAATGCCTATGTTTAGAAAGGGGCATGGGAAAGAATATATTATACTTTGAAAGCAATTAATTGCTTGGTTAATGTTCAGAAGTTCAAAAAAACCTCCATAATTTAACATTTATTAACGCTAGATGATGCAATGAATAATGTATAATGCTTTATTATCAAAGTATATTTTGCTAAGGGTAAAATGAGCAGGCAATAGACAGTATAGTTTGTATATTAAAGTTAATTAAGGAAAAATAAAAATAGCCTTCAGTTAAAATGGAATAATTTGATTTATATCATTAATAGTTGGAGCTGAGAAATGTCACTTTTGTTATTTTTTTCTCCAAGCCACATATCAGCACAAAATTTATTTCTAAGACTTTCTTTCGATAACACTATTTTCCCATGCATTGATTCAGATTTGCACATACTTACTAGGAGTTGACTTTTTCTCCAATTTTTATAAGTATGTATAAGCGATATACAAGCCTTACTCTGAGATTGCTTGGGCCTCTGTGCACATATGTATCAGGTCAACATTGCAACCCCTCCCACTCCTTGCTTTTGGTCCTCCCTTTCTTTCCCTCATCCGCCAATTCTTACTCACACACTCTTGGTTCTCAAAATGCTGTACTCAATGTTTCTCATGTTAGAGAAACCATGTGATAATTCACCTTCTGAGTTTGACTTGCTTTGCCAATAGGGATAATCTCAGGTTGCATCCGTTTACCAACAAAAGCCTCAAATTTTTGTCTTTATAGAAGACAAAACGCAAATCAAAACATCACTATGATATCACGTTACTCCTGTAACAAGAATGCAGATCAAGAAGTCAAACAGTCATCGATGCTGGGGAGGTTGTGGGGCCAAGGGACACTTCACGCTGTTGATATACTGCCGACACGAACAACCACTATGGGAAGCAGTGTGAAGATTGCTCTAAAGGTTGAAAATAAATATTCCATTTGATCCACGGATGTTTCTTTTGGGTATCTTTCCAAAGGAGTTAAAAATCAGGGAATAGTAGTGATACGTGTATACTTAGGTTTATAGCAGCACAATTAACCATAGCTAAAATGTGGAAACACAGAAGTTCCATCAACAGTCCAACACCTCCAAAAACTGTGGTCTGTGTACACACTGAAGTGCTGTTCTTCTAGAAAGAGTATTTTTTTTAGCAAGTTCTAATGTTAAAGACAGATATGACTATAGCTTCAATTCATTGGTGTGCTGGACTATTAATTTATGTGTTCCTTGAGGAATGGTTCAGGTTGTGCAGATGAACAGTAAATATCTTCAATAAAAAGTAGGAACTATGTACCTTTTCTGCTATGTTGCTTATCTCTGTTTAGACTTTGATGCCAATCTGGCTTTATTTGATAAATACTTATTTGGTAATGATTTATCTGATAAATATTGTTTACTTTAAAAATAATTTCATAGAACCAATGGGTGTGAGATAAGGGAGGAAGTAGGTGGGTCAAAGAGTAGGAGGGAAGGGTTAGAATGTTGATGTGATATATACATATATGCACAAAATATGCAAGCTCAATGTGTATTGAGTATTATATTGTGCTATTATATACATACATATTAATATGTGATAAAGTGGAAAAATGTAAAAAATCCTAAATAAATAATTGTTAGTAAATGAAATCAGTGAATACATAAAAACACCAATCTTTGTGATG
Organism: Ctenodactylus gundi; assembly: GCA_004027205.1. Taxonomy (NCBI): domain Eukaryota; kingdom Metazoa; phylum Chordata; class Mammalia; order Rodentia; family Ctenodactylidae; genus Ctenodactylus; species Ctenodactylus gundi. The sequence goes on from PVKB01001921.1 coordinate 38,826, forward strand.
TTCGTTACTGACCTGTGTTCAAGTATTTGTACAGACAGCTTCTCGAAGTTTCACTTGGCAGGACAAGTGCCAAAAAATGCACAGCCACACCAAGCTGCTAGAGATATATTACATCAAGGAAGAAAACTCTTCCAAAGTCATCCGTGTGTGCACTGAACAGTCTGAAATTATCATTATGCAGGAACAAGACTAAGTCATGGTGATTTAATATAATGACAGGGGCAGTAGTCAAATGAAATAATCTCAGTTGTTAAATGCTTTTCTGTGTCAGTAGGGTTGAGGGCCAACTACCCTAAGACACCTTTGAAGTGGATTGACATATGGAAATACTTTCATTTAATTTTTAACTTATCAGATTAAACATCACAGAATATGGTAAAGAATGAAGAGTGAATGCACTGCTTCTGTTATAAGAAAAAGAGAAAACTACTAAAATAAACTTTTCGTCCAACTTTTCATTTAACACTAATGTCTCTAGTAATTCAATACAACTTTTGGTTGCCTGAGACAGATATTGGCATGCAAAGCTAATTACAGCTGCAAGATAGATAAAATGATGTTTAAGTAATAATTAAGATTTATTCTGACAATACAACTGGTACCAAAGTTCACAAATAAATCATATTTTAATTAACTTTTGAAATATTTCTATGCAATGTCAGTGTAGCTCTATCTTCAAAGGCATACTGCATCAATATTCTTTAAATATTGGTGAGGACAGGTTTCCTAAGTTCATAGTTATTATAGGATGGGAAGTCATGCTTAATTACTTTTGTCTTGTAGCCTTTCAATAGTCTTCAGGGAAACAAATTAGTCCTTTTCTACACCCGTGTGTTATCATCCAGCCAAGCAGCTTGCTGATTGCAAGGATGGAATACAGAGAATAGAGCCTGAAGGTCACACCGGAGGTTGACCCTCTCCGCTAGCACCACCTCACGCCTTGTATTTCTGAAACACATACTAAGTAAAAACTTTGGAGGGTTTGTTTCTTTTGTTTTATTCTTATGAATAGTTGAATGTTAATGGTACTTGGAAATTCAGATTATATCAGTACTGGATGTCATCTTAGCCACTATTTTTTAAATGTTATTGTAAATTATGGTTAAAAAGTCTTTCAGATGATATCCAGAATCGAAAGGCACTTTGTTCTCCGCCTACAGGTTCTCAACAACGCTCTGTATATTATTTTTGTCTTCTCCACTTCAGTTTATTTTGATTAACTCAAAAGAAATCTATGTGCATATGTGTTTGTGTTTTGATAATAATGCCACGAACATATTAAAAACAAGATTCAATTGCTTGAAGATGCTGCTCATTGGAGGCAAGAAAGTCCTGGACGAATGCCACACTTTCACATATGCCTTGGAGTTCCCAAAAGATGGAAAGCAAACATACCTGTCTAGAAAGGCAGTTAAGTGTCTGGCAAGAGTTCAAACAACAGAACGATTTTAATGAAAAGCCACATGAAGAAGGACACAGAAGAATCAGGGTCGTTCAAATTATGGAGGGATTTTAAGACAGTCATAAGTATTCTTTAGTTTTTTCATTTGAAAAGAGAATTCTGTGAGGTTTTATAATGTCACTGAAATTTGGTGCATTTCGTTTTATCTGGTGGAAAGAATGCCAATGATTGTTTAACCTTCTACTTGAAGGTTACTTACATGACCTTCACGTTAAGACTTGAGCTTTGCTCAAGGAAAATGAGCAAAAATAATAAACTTAGACCTACAAGTTTAAAGTAAAGGAAAGGTTCTTTTGAATGATCTTAATTCAGACATGAGTTTCTGTAGTGTGTGTCATTTATTAAATTAGCCAACAGGAAGAATTTTTTATTTTAAGTGCATTACAAATACCATCAAACTTGATGAAAATAGACATTTAAGATATTATTATATAGTACGAAATACAAATTTGATACAAAGTTGAGTTATTAAAGAAAAATGTCAATTGGTTTTCTTCCCCATGCGGTATATATTTTCTTTTTGTGCTATTTATTTCTCTTATGCAAACACATTTACACCTTAGTCAATTCACCTTATATGAAGGTGTTTCACCTTCTGCTTCTGACTCACTTCACTAAGCACAATGTTCTCTAGTTTCTTCCATTTGCCTGTAAAAGCCTCCACGCTGTTGGACTTTACAGATACATAGTATTCCACTGTGGATAAGCACCACAGTTTGGTTTCTGCCTCCTTAAAAGGTCCCCTGAACTTAGAGTGAGTCTTGGGAACACAAGAGGAGCATTTCAGGAACATGGAGTTAAATGTCCATTTTTTTTTCCTCAGGGAAGATATGCAGTGTTTCTCAGAAATAAAGACCACAAAGCACTGGCAATACTGACAGTTCTATTCAGGAAAACTAAATACGGTTCAATATGATGTAATTGTTGATCAAATGTGACTTCCAAGTCAGCTAAATTACCACATGTGAATACACCCTAGTGAATTATTAAGATCACCGATCATTGTAGAAGTAGAAACATGAGATGTCATTGTGGGTCTATATGAGCTGAAATAATTGTAAATATTTACTACATTGTCCCAATATTTAGACTCAACTATTTCAGAAAAGCAGAGTTGTTCTCTCCTTTAATCAATAAGGATGACAGCATATTATTTTTAATGAAGCAACTTGTATGCTTAAAATTCATGTAACTGAAATTGGCAAATTTTCTAATTATAAATCTTCTTTTAAAAATATCATTTTCTCCTTGGCCATATAGCCTATTTCCGTGAAGACAGCAGGTACAGAAACACAGATACCAAATTGAGCTCATCTTTCCAAAGCTAAGGGAATCTGTCACAGTCAGAATCCTCTCCGATGAAGTTAACAATGCAGTTTAAAATACATACATCCGTTACTTATTCAGGGATGGACACCCTATGAGAGGCAGAGATGCGATATATGCACAAGCTCTGTATTTACAAAGCTCAATCTTTTAAGAGACAGATAAGCATTATATAAATACTTCCTAACACACTTAAAGGACAGTTAGATTTATTGACACAGAAAAGTACAAGATGATGAGAAAAATAGAAAAGAAATCGCATTTTTAAGGAAATACCATTGTTGAATTTATTTTTAATCATTATATCACATACTGTGATCATGTTTAAATCACCCAATCACTGATAAAAAGTGAACTATTGTTGAGCACCAACCAGCTCCCATATGCTGCATTACCATGACATCCAGGAAAGGGGACAATACATGTGATCAAGTTTGTCTCTGTATTCTGGCAGATTGGACGATTCATCATCCAAAAATGTATTGAAACTGCTGGTACTTGTCAACTATAAAATGTAATATCTATTAATCAAGAAATGCAGTAGGTTAATGACTAAAATATGTATTCTGAGAGAAATATAAGCTCTCTGTCTGGCACACTGTATTTTATCCAAGCGTTTCTGAGCATCTTGGATGCATTTTATACATGCACATCATTTATTGCCCCCTTAACCAAGACGATACCGAATCTCCCATTTCCATTCTGTGCTCATGCCGTGATGCAGAGGAGACTCCCAGGAAGTCGGCGTGCACAGTGCCAAGGCACTGCTGCTGCGCGTCAGGGCTTTAATTCACCCGCTTCAACTTTCAGTGTGGAATGCACCAGTGGACACAAACTCCTGGTGACAGCGCTTAAGGTGTACATAGACCTTTGCATTTTGTATTTTTAAAATGTTTTTAATAGCAGCTTGTATTTGACAACACTATAAAGTAGACTTGTTAATAAGGAAATGAATCCTTGCTAATATAAGATCTAATATTAAGTTGCATACAATATGAGAATTGCATCTTATTTTGAAAAATGTAGTAATCTACCATTCTTTTATGCTTTCTTCAAATAAAAGCTACATAATTTTATTAATTAAAGGTACATTTTGGTTGACACCTATAGTAATTATGCATGTATATGTATTTATATGTTAAATTCATTAACTGCAGAAGTATAGATATATGAAAATATGTATTAGCCTATATTTAACACATATGAATATATATTATATATCAAACTAATATATATTCAATAGATATAGCTTCAATATTTCTAAAATATTTACATGCTATGTATTTATATAAAATATTAAACATGCTTATATAGTTTACATATATAATGTATGTATATATATTTCCCATCCATAGAAACCTGAAATTATAAATAATAAATGTGGCAGACAGAGAAGCTACAGCAACGACAGCATTTCTTCTGGAGCTGTGTTTTCTCTTGCTGCCAAATAACCCTTGAATGTATAAAGCAATCACTTAGACTAAGCAGATAAATGCTTAATGTTCGTCAATGTTTCTAGAATTACATTTAACAAAATACGCTACAGACCAATTTATTCTTAGGGTGCATTGTAAAGTAGCTTGAGAACTGCATACAGTTCAATCTACTTTACAATGGCTTTTATTTACAAGTTTAAAATTTTAAATTTATATTAATGTATCTATTTCTGGTAAAGGTTTTAATGCGCTAGGAAAACATCTGTCACTGAGTTCAGAGGTCAAGTGAAACAGTTACAGTCTGAGTATTTCATCCTTCCGCTGCTTTTTATTCTGAGATAAAAATGGGAGTCACAGGGACAAGCGCGCTCGTGGTACATGGGACGATCTGAATGTTTCTCAGAATTCAGACGCGGGGAACCTTGTTCGTATGCACACGATGAAGGTAGGGGAATGGGGAAGTCGGCGTGAAGGCTCTGCCCGCGTAAACAAAACGCCTCCTCTTCTGTGCCCTCCCTCTTTCTTCCACCATGTGAAGATACATCTTCCCTTCTGAAGTCACCATCTGTGTTAGGTGCCTTTTGTGACTAGGACCCAATGCCCGACACCCGCAACGGAGGGAGGGAAGATCTATTGTAGCCTACAGCTTCGGAAGGTCTCAGCCCACTCCTGGGAGGGTGGCAGGAAAACGGTACGTTCACGCTACGGGGCTCCAGGAGACAGAGATGCCCGCAGCACGGTGGTACCGAGAGAGACACAGCTAGGTCTTGGCTGACCCCAGCTTTGGCATATTATCCTTCGCCTACCAAATACACCCCTAACTGCTACTGTGCTGTTTCGTGTCATGTGAAGCTCCATGTAGTCCGATTGCCGTCACGGCCTCCCTGTCTCCATGCTTCCACTGCAGCAGATTGTGCGTCCTCACACTGTGGCTGGATGAACTGCCCTTGACAAAACTCACTTAAAGAGCCTAAAGTGACCACTTACAAACTTTTTTAAAATTCATTCATGAACATAATATCTTTAGCACCTGATGTGATATGTATTTTGAAGCAGATTTCCATCTTTTCACTTACTTTCAGAATTCTTGGCATGTTATAGTACCAAAGATTACACTTTTAACCTTTTCTCATGTCTAGGCAGACACTTCTAATTTTTCTTAATTCTTTGAAAATAATTTATAGATAAAGAATTCTGGGCAAGTAATTTTTATTTTGAATACTTTAGAGACACCTCTCCACTGTACTTTGCTTAGGGTATATCTCACATATCATTTGCTCTAGGCTCACCTTTGTTTGTCAGTGTATAACATGTTTTGTCTCCAAATGTGCATATAATTTTTAAAATTTTAGTATTTCCGAGTCATCTTACTATAATTTACCTCATGCAATTTTCTTTGTATTTTGTGACTTTGGGACTTTTGAGTCTCCTTCTCGCTCCCTCTACAGACATCCTCCCTCTGACCCTCACGCCCTCTGTCTTGTTTTTCATGTTATGTGTTTCTTCGGGAACTCCTTATCTCTGGGTGACTCATTTTATTCTTGAGATTTTTGATTGTCCTGTCCGTTTCAGTGCATGAATGTATTTTCCCCTTATTTTTATTTTGTTTTTCCTCCACGTACCAGGACCAACCTATGACATATTTTATCTTTTCCACCTCTAAATATTTTTGAGCTACACAAAGAGAAGTGTTTTTATGTGTTCTACCTACAAAATTCTGTATTAATTTTTGATCACCTACAATGATGTTCAGGTTATTAAAGTGTTACCATGTGCAGCGGTGCAGACTGTGACATCGGAACTCACGGAGCCGAACCAGGGATGGTCACAGCCTCAAGTCCATCCAGCCTGGGAAACTTCATGGCTTAAGGACTTAGGAAAAAAAAAAAAGAAAGAAAGAAAAGGAAGAAACAGAAAGTGATGAATTTTAGAGCGAATCCTCTGGATTCAACCTTAGTACATAATAAATAAATAAAAAATTCAATGCATATTATAAAGCATTAAATGAGTTTTTTTGCTACAAATTATAGCAGGCAGCACTGGTTTGTAATATATGAACTCAGTGCTCAAATAATTTAAGTAAATGATTGAATTTTGATTTGATGCAAGCTCGTGATTACACTATAATGCCAAAAGAGGCAAAAGCTAGAACACACATACTGTTGGCACTCTTTGATTAGTAATCCTATTGTTTCATTGCTACTGCTATTACACTCGAATGGGAAACAGTGATTAAAATAATTCATTTGGATTGGACATACAAACAGGTGAACATGGAAATATTTTGCTATAACTAATTTGGAAATCACATAACATTTTAATTATTAAGTTAAAACTTGTCACCTAACCAAACCCATGATAGATTAGGTTTTTAAATACTCAAAATTATTATATGACTTTGTATTAAATCTAAAAAACAAATTTATACAAAATAATAAATGTCAGTGGGAAGAAACCTAAAACAGGCCCAGATAGGTTCAAGAGTTCTTAAGCTAACAAGCAGGTTCTCTACCTTTATTTTTACTCCTCTTTAAAAAAGTAATTATTTCTATATTTAAACTAAAGATTGATTTATTATAGATTTTCAATAATCACTCATAAGTCTGTCACACTGAGTTGTTTAAAAAGAATCTAATGATTGATTAAAATATATTTGTGCTTCTCAGTAATAATGAGTAAAAATAAGAATCATTGTATACTTTTAGTTTCCCAAGTAGATATTTAAAAGACATAGATTCCCACTAGTGCTACACTGGCTTACGGATACATTTTTTTCTAAAAAAAAGAACCACACTTCCAATTTAAAGAGAAATAGAAAATGAAATATTGCATAAGTGGAAAGTGTTTACACAAAAATAGGGGTGGAACAAGAGGGATTTTTGACCAGCCTTCGAACAGAGCACTCAAAGTTATAGTCTACAAATTTTCTGTGAAATTATGACATTCACAGATAGTATTTCTCAATGTTTCAATTCCAGTTTTATTTGTTTCTGTAGGCAAAGTTGTTTTATGTATTGTGTTTATATATGTATTTGTGCAATCTAAACATTAGTAGTTTTAGAGAAAGTCATACCTCTGCAAAGAGACTTAGTGAGTATATTAAATTCTAAAAAATGGCCATGTGTTGTATTGGCAGTGACAATGAATAAGTTGAAGCAGGTATTTGGTGTGTTTTCAAATGTGGGAATCAAATTATGCAAAGGCACACAGCTATACAGATGCATGCCTACTCTAAATGAAATGTCATGTTTTCTGTACTCATTCTGGAATTTAGGACATATAGAACTTGAGTCCTGTGGGGAGGAAAAGCAAGAGTTAGTGAAGTTGAAATTATGAGGCTGGTGATATTCAGCAAAGCTTGGAGATTTCTGGCCCCAAATCGTGCATTTCATTTAGCATGATGAGAATGTGGTTTACATTAATAAGCAAGTGTTAATGCCTGTAAAGTTACTAAATATCTCATCTTTTCACACTAAATTGATATACTTTATAAGAAAAATGCTAGTCGAAATTATAACTTAGAAATGATGAAGTTCTAACTTTTAAATAATCTAAGATTCCCCTAGCATAGTGAAAAAAGGAATCGTATATTTATTGATTTTTCATACAACAGATATTTTCCGATTATTCATTATAAACTGAATCTTCTTCCAACCTTCACACGGTGGCCTGAATTCAGGATAAATTTCCAAATATGTGTTTTTATGAACTTTACTTGCTTATTGTGAGAAAAGGTCTTTTATTGCCTAGGTTGGTCTTGAACTCACTATGTAGCCAAGCCTAGCTTCAAATACCCAGCAATCCTCTTGCCTCTGCACCTCAAGTAATGGATTTATAGGCATGTGCCACCACATACAGATTTTAGGAGCTTTATTTTCACAAGAATAAGATAAACAAATATACACATATTATCAGATTGTTAAAAGCACCATGACAACTTCCAAATATGCATCATGAATTTTAAATGGACATCACTGTTGCATTAATATTAACTTTCAAAGTAAAATAATCTTAAACATCTCAGATATTCCAATTATTTACTATTAAATATGATATATGACATGATGTAGTTTGAATGACTTAAAAGTATATTCGGTTAAATTGAATAAGTAGCTGAAATTCATAGTTGAAAAGCGATAACTGAGAAGTAGGTACTGATCTTATAACAGTATGTACTTTAACAAAGAACTACCATTGGGGCGTCGTGAAAATTCTGACAAACCAAATTTTATTTAAATTACCTAGTCTCCTCTATTAATTGGAAATTTGAGAGGATAACCTTGTAGATAAGATGTTCTGTTCCCATGTGATGGTAGGCTTTTTGTTAAACCTCAAAGACAGCCCTCTCATTATTATTTGAAGGATTGAATGTGCTTTCCACCATTAGCAGAAGGATGCTGTCATCAAATGAAATGCTTGGGAAGTTTCCAGAAGTGGTGGCTCTTTGTACTTTCTCACAGAACTACTGAACAACTTAAAAAGTATATTCTTGGCAGGAGAGACTTTGCCCGACTGGTCCTGCCTACAGATTTTGTAGCATCACCTGCCGAAACACACTTCCTGCAAATGCTGGGGCCGGGATTGAGGCAAAGGTCATGCCTCCAGTTCTGGTGCAGCTTGAAAAGAGATCGAAATAACCTGGATGAACGTTTTCTCTTGCATTTTCTCAACAAAGGAAAGGGAACCCTTTAAAATACTGTATGACAAGTGAAAAAAAAAAGACAATATAACGTCTGCAGCAAAAGTAGGGCAAGAAACACCACTGCCTCGAGAGGCAAGAGTCAGTAAATAGGTTGTAGGTCTTTTCCAAAGAGCTCAGCTGAAATAATGGCGCTTTTGTAAAGTGAAAAAAAAAAAAAAAAATAGTACTTGTAATTTTTTTTAAAGCTGTCATTTGTGGGAGTTGAAAAGCAATGCTATATGGCTGAATTAAAGCATAAGTTAAATGGCGAGATTTTCAAATCATAAATTTAGCATATAGCATTGAGCCGGGTGGTTTATTTGTTCCAAGTGGGCTGTTGCTGAGCTAAGGCAAAACATTCTTAGGAACTGAGATTAAGGCACATCTGACTTGTTATAAATTTTATATGTTTCTCACCCCAGTGGGGTTCAAAAGCAAAAAAATTGTTTGCATTCTGTTGCAATACCAATTGTATTAACAGATGTTTAAGGATGAATGTTCAAAACCAAAGGCATTTGTTTGATATTTTCAGCATCATTTTTTTTTATCCACAGATGTCAAAACAATTCTGAACAGCATGCTTTCCAAACGGCTAGTAATTTCTTTAGAGGAATAACTTGAGAAGCAAAAGTAATTAACTAAGCAAATAAAGTTTGTATAAAATTAGAACCTATTCAAGTAGAACATTTTTGGTAAATTTCTAGTAAACAGGGAACACAGTTAATTAGTTTATTCATTCCACAGACATACATACTCTTATTATTACAATGACCTATGCATTTCATCTAGGTTTTAATATTTGCCACTAGTAGAACTGTTTCTGTGTTGAAGAAGAAATATTTCATGTTTTGTGTCAATAGTGGACTATTTATATTTGCATTTCTAAAACAGGGGAACAGGGTGATGTGTAAGGGCGGGATAGTTGAAGAGGAAACACTGACGTTGCCAAGGCAATTGTCTCTCTACCTTTGCCTCAGAGACAGAGGCCAGGGCTGTCAATGCCCAGGGCCTAAAACCTGGCAGTGCCACTCTGTGGACCAACGCCACCAGTGCCAGCCCAGCGTCGAAAGTTACCTTGGGATGGTGCTCACAAACTCCAAGACAAGAGATCAGGTCATGTTACACTGCTGTGTTTATTTTAGAACACTGTTTAGATTACACACTAGTTTGGGGGCAGATGTAGTCATGGGCAATTATCCTGCGAGGAGAACAGGAATGTGTGGTCACCTGCTTTCTACCCATCAGCCCACAACTCTGTAGGTACAGATGAGGATCCTGTGGCTAAGGCTGAAAAGCATCACATGAAAGAAGTGGGCTGGCGCTGATCTTTGCAGTCTCTGAATGTCATCATTTGCACAGCAGGGGAAATTCGAATTTGACCATCTGCCTACCGCACATGCAGTCCCATGTAGGTGAACACTGTAAGGGAGACCCAAGAAGTCACAACTCTAAGTTTAGAATAGTTGTTTAAGAACAAAGAGCATTTTAGCATTCAGGAATTATGTGAGTAGAGTTTCTGGTTTGACACGCCATGGTAGGCATTGATGAGAATAATATATAATATTTTGAGACTCAGAAATAGACTTCTAAGTTTATAATGTGATCATAGTATCACCAGTACCTAGGGGCAATTATTTTGACTCAAAATACATATTATGCAGGTAGAATGAAACATAATACATTAAAATAACTGGAGGACGCATGTTTGCATAATTTAATCGCCCTCTCAGCCATGTTACAGGGTACAGCTTCAAGTGAAGCAGCGACTGTATGTGAGTAGATCTCTTGTTGAATAATAAGGATAATAACTGTAAGAACGTTGATAATATAGGCTCTTAAAAGATTTTCAAAATTCTTACGTTATTAAAAATAAAGTATCTAAAGAGATATTGTTATGTTAAGCGAATTCTTTGAACTAGTGACAATTGAACTTTTAATTCAACATTTTTGCAGGTATGTACTATAATATTTTTCTAAAATTATTTTTTTTCCTTTTATAATAAATAAAATGGTACCTATACCGACGATTCTTACAAACTTACAATGCTTCTTTTTTCTGCTAAGGGCCTTCTTTTTTAGCTTTAGTTTGCTTTTTTCAAGAATTGGTTTCAAAAGAGGAGAAATGCATAAAGTAAACATTTCCTGATACTACTCTCTCCTAACTTTATTCTTACTACTACATATTTGGCTTCAAAGTGAAAATTGCTTTGGTCCGCACTACTGGCGCAATGGGTGCAAATTCCTTTAAGCTGCCTCTGTCATGAATAGGTTTAAGTTCTCCCTTTAAATTACAAGATAATTTTGCTGGATATAGCAGTCTTGGTTGGCATTTAGTTATTTTTAGTGCTTGGATGATATTGCTCCACGATTTCCTTGCTTTTAGAATTTTGATTGAAAAATCTGCCATTATCCTGATGGGTTTATCTTTGTAGGTCACCTTCTGTTTTTCTCTTACAGCTTTTAGTATTTTCTCTTTGTGTTGGGTTTCTAGAATTTTAATTATGATGTGTCGTGATGAGGAACTCTTCTGATCAAAGTTGTTTGGTGTTCTATATGCCTGCAAAAGTTCCATGTTCATTTCTTTTCTTAGATTTGGGAAATTTTCTTTCATTATTTCATTAAACATGTCCTTTAAGCCTTTTGTTTTGTCCTCAGTGTTCTCCTCGATTCCCATAATTCTGAGATTGTTTCTCCTTGAATCATCTATCAGTCATTTCAATGATTCACTTCCTTTATTTGCTTTGTGTTCTTCATGGCCTGTATGTTGCAGCTCAGTCACTTTATGTTCTAGGTCTGACATTCTATTCTGAAGTTGTTTAAAGTGGTTGCTTATTATTACCTGCGTGTTTTTCATTTCCTGAATATCTGCATTCAATTTTTCTATCTCTCTGTTGTGTACTACTTAAAGGAAACTTGGACAGTGAAAGGGAGGCCAGCGACACAAATGACCCCAGAGAAAAAGTGACAACAGCTAGAAGAGAAGGAGCTGAGAAAAAAGTAGGTTAGTCATCAGTGAAATATGAGTAAATAAGATATGAAAGTTAGGAAATTCTGAAATAACTAGATTTGCCTTCATGTCTGTTGCTTTAAGTATATTCATATGGTATAGATTTAAGTTTATTTAATGTAGCAATGTGATATAGTTTTAACTTTGTGTCGTTGTAGCAATTCACTTATTAGGTCACTAATGAAAGTTTATCCTAAGGAAACTGATTGATAACCTTGTGAATGTACAAATACGCACCTTCCAGTATTCAGCTAAGGCAATTGAATTTTATTTATTTATTTTTCTCTTCTCTCCCAAATTAAGTAGTCTTTTGAACTACATGCTTATAATTATTTTCTAGTGTGAGCTGGTGGATAAGGCCAGGTTTAGGAATAACAACAAAGTTGTAGGAAAATAGGGGAAAAAATTTTTGGTGAATATCCCAATGATGGGATTGGTTGGATTCAGAAAGGAGATGTCAAAATTTAACTACTGCGAACCCATTAGAGGAATAGGAAGCTGGGGTAGAGTGGTGACTTGAGTGAAATGACTTAGGCATGGAAGACTAATATGTTAAATACTGTATGGTTTCGCGGACTTGGAAAACCCAGAACACAGACATTCTTTGGAACCATACGAAGTGATAGCCTGAGCCGGGGGAAGGGACAGAGAGGGGGTGGAAGGGTAGAAGATGGGAAGGGATTGTGAAGTCGATGTGATATATAGATGTACGAAACACCCAAACTCATTGTAAATACTATGTATTACATTTGTATATTAATAAAAATAGTGGGGAAAATTGCACTGATCAGTTTTTTAAAAGTACAATTACCAACTTATGACACTTTTTGTTTTGTCCAAAGTTTTCAGTTTGAAATGATTCTGGGTGACAGTTTTGCAAGCAGCACTACAACTTGGAAAAAATAATAGTTATAAATGTATAAAAAGATGAACTTTAGAATTTGTTTCACATTGGAATTTTATTACATAGTTTGGTTTCTCTTCAGATCATATAAATCTTTCGTCTTTTACTCACATTGTTATTAAAAACTACAGGTATATTTTATGTTACAATTAATGAAATTATTCATGTGACTTGATCCATCTTCGACATTGTTGCGCATAATTTCTATTTGTATCCAATAGTATTTAAACAAGTGTTAATACTTCTGTATTTAAATTTTCTAAGTGACAGGTTGTGCTTGTATTCTATATCTATATTTAGTGAATTACTAAAAAAATACGTGCAGCTTAGTGAAACATTTATAAGTATAATCGTACTAGATTCCAAGCTCTTCCAGGTGTGTTTTTAAAAGCAGAAAGCTCAGATATTCCAAGAAAAGCTGCAATAATCCAAGTCCTTTTTATATAAGAAATATTTCTGTGAATAAACAAGGCTGTGCTGTTCTTGTATGAAGGAATTTCTCTGGCAAAGGATGGAACTAGGGAAAACACACACACACACTTCAATTCCTAGATAACTGGTAAAACCTGACAAGTTTTATTCCAAAATTAAGTCAAAGTCCGTCACTGTGGGGTTCTTAGAATGTAGCAGTTGTAAACGAAAGATATTTATAACCTTTTGAAGTTAAGAATAACTTATTTTCTTTCTTTTCTGCAGATCAATTTTATATTCATGCTTGTTATTCCTAAATGCCGAGTAAATGAATCCATGTTGGTGATTGCGCTAAGTCAGGTAATGTGTGAGAAATAAGGGAAGTCCTCAATGACAGAGCGCACGATCGCCTTCCAGTTGAAAGGCTGTTCCAGGGAAGCTTGCCCAGCAAGGTATCTTCCTTGCACAGTAGGAGACTCACCTTCTGTGCTATACGGCCTGCGCGTGTTTCAAACACCCTTTATTTAACCTTTCAGAAAACGGTTCAATATCTGCAGATTCTATGAAGCAGAAGTCATGCTGATTTCCGGAAAGTTTTTAAAACATTGAGGTCCAGCAAGGTTGGACCAAAGTTTACATCGAATCCACCACCACAGATGTCTGGGGTGTTTTAAGTCCTCAGAGGAGAAAGAATCAAATGTGCTGCTGACAGAACCCCTCCCCCGCTTCTCTATTCCATTTCTTACTTGCTGCAGAAAGAGAAATCCCTGTTTTATCCTTCTTAGTGAAATGACAAGTCTTCAAATCTGTAGGGCCTTCTGTCCAAGTCAGTTGTTTTCTATCTTGGGTTGCGATGGCTCAGGGACTGTGGAAAACAACTAATTAATAGTGCAGTCTCCTAATGCAGAGGCGATCTGGGGTTCATGAAATCTACTCTTCTCAGAAAATACTGATATGTACCATTATTTTTGCGACTCAGTTTCTAAACTTATATAATTTCATAGCCAAGCAAGATAATTTACCGCTCCCTAACCAATGATCTGCCTTTAAAACAAAACAATTTTTTAACCTGGATCCTCCAATATTTTCCCTCTATAAACTAAAAATGTTGACATACACGTTAAATTTACTGTAAAATGTGTTATTCACAGATCATAGTGATTTAAAAATCACGATCATTGAATATGCCTTTGCATTTTATCTTAAGCAATCCAATTTTAATATTCACCATTGTGGAAGTGTTATCTCAGGAAACACATTGAAAAAAATGTTTTCCATTGGCAATGTATAATCAATGTGGTTCAATTAGTGAAAAATTGAAGAATTTCTTTATTCATTTTTTCTAAATGTATTATGTGAAATGGATTAACAGATTGATCCTATACTATTGATATGGTGGTTACAGCCTTCTTTGTGTTCCTTTCAAGCTACATTTTTATTTCTGGCATATAAAAACCAGTTATCTCAAATAGAACATGACACATTATCATCCACTGTATGAGTTTTCTATGTGCCACAATCACCTTGTTTTTTTTTTTTTTTTTTCATATGGCTGCCTTTGTACAACTGCTGCTCAAACAACTACATTTGGAACATTAATTTCCTCACCAGAGTAGTTATTTGATAAAGATTGTTAAATTTATCTCTATTCTTCTAGATAATAAAATGAAAGTTTTCAAATCATCATAAAGCACAATATTCTATAAAAAGGCAGTGCAGGTAGTGACACAATTATAAGCTATTTGGAGAAAAATTAAGCTAAATATTTAGAATCAGAAATCTAGAAAATGAAGAAAAATGATAATGATATTTTAAAAAAATTAAATACTGTAGTGATGCTCAGTATGTCTGGAATAGCATGCCGTGTTGATTACCGTGAAGCATCAGGTTTATTGGGTTTGGGATCCTGCCAGGTTTGCTGGGCACATTTAGGTGTGCCTGCGTGGATTGTAGGGGCATGAGTTTGGGACCCCTTATGGTCCTTTGTCCCTTTCTGTCTGTCACGGTGCCTCTCTGTACTCCTAGACAACCATGAAATAAAGAGCTTGGCTCGATCACGCACTTTCTTTGTGATGTCTCTGCCTTGGAGCCAGTAAATGAGAGACCGAAAAAAAAAAAAAAACCAAGAAAACCACCAGCACAAAAAGATGTAAACATTTCTCAGTTCTACCAGAAAGAAATCATACACAATTTTGTGATGAAGGGAACCATGTTCCCTGAAAAGACTAACATTAAAAACAGGTTTAAGAACAACAGAAAAGAGGCTTTGAAGACATCTCAAGGTTGTGCGCAACCTCACCATTTCCAGTTTTGGATCCAAAAGAAAATGTCTTTGGTCCAAGAAATATACCCCAGGGTACTCACCAGGATGGAAGAGCATGATCACAAAGGCTTCCACCCAGATTTCAAGAGATGGCCCTGAAGCCCAGGCCATCAGACCTGAGAGGTCATAGCATAACATTGTAAAAGTAAAGTGAGGTGCAGTGGAGACCCTGAAAATTTGGGATGCTAAGAACATGCATTGTGTGCTCAGAAAAGCTATATGCAATGAGTAGAATTATGCGAAGATAGAAGTCATTGTGTTTTTATCAGGCAGTGACATAGGAGCAGAGCCACGCAAGATCTTTGGAACGAACATCTCACCACAACTTGCCTTAGGTGATGGACATAGAAATGTAGGAATAACAGAGCTACAGAATGTGACGTTTTTCCTGCTGGATTTTGGTCTTTCTTTGGTTTGAGTTCTTTCTATTCTCTTATTCTTACTTTTTGAAATGGGAATGTTTACTCTGCGCCTTTGTATATTGGGCATGTTTAATCTTTCTTTGATTTTTCACAGGACCTCACAGCCAAGACTTTGCCTTGAGTCTCAGACGAGATCTTGAACTTAGACTTTTCTATAATGTTAGATGTTTGATGACATTGGCACTTCTTAGAGATGCACTCAATTTTTTGGCATGATGAGATGAACACAAGTCATTGGCGAGACAGGGATAAAATATTACAACACAATTCTGGAATGTCCCCTGAAAGCCTTTTGCATTTGGAAGATGATTGTATCATGGGGATTGTTAACACTGTTATTGTTATTTGGAATAATGTGGATCTTCATTTAGAAACACTCTCACTGTTTTGGAGGGGGTCCTGAGTGAGTTGCTCACATAGGGATTAATTGGATCAGTAGAGTCATCTATTGACTTTCTGTCTTGGTAAAGGAAGGGACTTGGTTGTAAGCAACACATCGTTGGGCCTGACCCGGAAGGGAAAGTTTACTTCCCTGACTAGTGTCACCTCCCCTTTCTGTTTCCTGGGCTCCATGGAATGAACAGGTTCTCCCCAAATAGGCCCTCCACCATGCACTTCTCCTATTGGCAAGCATCTATGAATGGACACAGACTTTCTGAAATTATGAATTAAAATAGAACCTTCTTCCATTAAGTTTTGGGTATTTTCATGCCCAGTAACAAGAAACTGACTGAGACAAAAAACAAGTCAATACAGCATGTGATAAGTAGCAGGAGTTAAATGGTGTGTGAGTGTGTGTGTGTGTGTGTGTGTGTGTGTGTGTGTGTGTGTGTGTGTTTGTGTGTGTTTGAAAAGCATTTCTCATAAAACACTAGGAAAGAAAGAAGTGGAAGTGTGAAGTTTTCCAGGTGGGTGGCATGTGCATGGCTTTCAGTAAGTGTAAACCTTCATTACTCTGCAGCATAGTAAGTGCATACAGCAGGGAAAACACAAGCGATAGTTTTTAAATAGTAACATTGTTTTTGAAAGAATAGAAATGTAGTTTGTTCAAAAAATAAAACACGATGGTATTGATAGATTTAAGAGAATATGCCATCAGAAAACTGTCATAACAGATTAACGTGACTACACGACCTTCCTCTGCAGACAGGTGAGCACATTATATTGGGCATATGCCAATTTTTAAATGAAGTTAAGAGTAAGATTAGAAAAATTCCTTAACTCCAGTCTAAATTGTATTAAATTTAACTTTGAAAGCACATTTCTAACTTCATATGCATGTTAATTTTTAAAACTTGTCTATATTTACAAGTTGCTAGGAAAAATTAGACATCAGAATTTATATTGCATTTTGTGATAAAATGTGACTTCCAGTAACAATCATCTTTAAGGTGTTTTGCATCTCAGTAAAACTTCTTATAAATGAATTGCCTTAGTGTATTAAATCTTGGGAGTATAATGCTCCTTATCCCGACTGTTAGTCCCTGACCATTCTCAGATGACAGCTTAATTGTTTTTGATCTAGAAATTAACCAGTCAATCAAATTATAAACAATGTTTCATTGATAACGAATTATTATGCTGTATTTTCTAAGGTGAATTTGATAAAATAATAATTTATGCAAAAGTAATATAGTTCTGAAAATATATTTATATTATATTTTATATTGCTATTCACATAGCTTACCATGTTATAAGTAACTTAAGTAGAACAATTGATATTTGTTGTAGACAAATAAATTTATTCAGGTATTTTTGGTGAGCATGACTTAAGACAAATGCTCTGTCACAGAAACTAGAAAAAATATTTGTAATTCTATTTACAAGATTATTGGTGGAATTTGATGCAGGTGAAAATTCAGAAGAAGAAAGAGAAGTTTCCTGAGACCTCTTAAGCAACTTTCTGAGCTCCTTAAAGGCTGGACTGTATCTGATAGGATTGCCAAAGTGGTTTTGTGGATTGATTAGGAGACCAGACACTGTGAGAACTGTACTCAGCAGAGTATAATAGCATATTTTCTTTAATATCTAAGGCAATGCTATTTATGTATTTTCATTTGGTTAAGGGGAAAATAGGATTCAAACCTTAAGTCTATGTTTGTTCAATTGTGTCTATCTCATAGAAATTCAGGAGTCCAACGCCTCTGCTTGATGTAATTAAATTTCTCAAGGGTACTTATAATATAATTGAATTATCAGGTGCCTTGAGGGCTTTACCACATTGAGGAAGAAAACTATAAGAGGAAATGGCTCTCTGGCTGCCTGCAAAGTGGAGAGCTGCTATTATTGATTTGCAGATGATCCCAAGATCCTTAGAACCAGAACCAACAGTCAGCGGTCATAAGATCTTCTTCGTGTTTTAAAAATCTGTATACAAGTAAGCTTAACTTCTTTCTTTTCACAATAGATGAGGTTTTTCAGCATTTTGTTGTTTGTAGTTACTCTTAAAATTACTTTTCGCTCCCAGTTCAGATCAAATTGTATTTAAACCGTTATGATATAATTGTTTTCCTTCATACTTATATTTCTTTAAAAATATGGGTGATATAAAAAAGGAAAAGTATAAACCACTATCTGTTCTCACACTGAGCTACATTCTTAAAATAAGAACTGATTTTTTATTAACAATTTATGAATTCTCCTTCCAAGGTCGAATAAAACAATACTTTAAAAGATCCGTACCCCTTACTTACTTGTTACTCTTCAACATGCTCCTTATTTAAAATAAGGATAAATGCTTTTGAAACTGTTTTTCCTAAAGCAGATACTTTTTAAATTATTTTCAGGTTATTGTAAAAATGGTTTCTTTCTATTATTTTCTGAAGGACACACTTGCCACCTATGTTACTAAGTCATATTAGGTCAAAAAAGTAGTTTGGAAGCAGAATATATGACCATGATTATAATCTCATTTTAACTATCTAAAGAAATAAGGCAAAACAGATGGAGAGATAGATAGACATTTAGAGATAGTTAGATAGTAGGTAAACTCATAGAAAAGAAATATACATTTACTTGAATGAGTTAGAACAGATTAAAAATTTATTGATATGATTATTCATAACTCTCTAGAAGCCCTTTTGCTTCCCAACACACCCACATTTCTCTCCAAAATGGATTTAATACTTGTAATTTTAAGAATTTGATTAATATATATATATATATATATATATATATATATATATAATGTGTAATACATATGTATATATACACATATGTCTATTTTTCTGTTGATTTTAAACACTAAATTAGTTGTGTCTTATGTAATGTAAATTTAAATTTTTTGCTAATATTTTCAACATTATATTTCATTTTCTATTATATTTAAGGCATCCAGACTTGTTAAAGCTCAGAGTGATTTTTCTTTATTTTTATTGTGGTATGATTATTTTCCAACAGATAATCAACTGAAATAGCTCCAGGGATTGAGAGGAATCTAACCTGCTCAACTCCACACAGTGATCTCGACCACCATTACATCGTTGCCATCTTTACCTACGATGCTACTTTCTCTGCTTCCTTTCACTCATCCTATGTCATTTCACATTGCCACCCCATGTCACTAGAATTCTGTGGTGGGTGACAACATGCATATGTGATCCGAGATGGCTTATAAACACCCAATAATAAAGTATAACACTAGAGAAATAATAAACTGCAAAGAAGAACCCAGCAAAAATATGTGAATTTTTTACTATGGTCAAATTTGTGATATTGCATTGGGGCAATTATGTTCTTTTCAATGAATGGAGGTGTTTTATTTGATTATTTTTTAAAATATAGTAGAGTATGATGGTAAAAATGAAGAGTTTGAGCTATAACATTGTTGGCTATTTGAATACTTTATATCATTTAAGAATATCTTTGCTGTTCTTATGAGCCTATCTTTTCAAATTCTATACTGAAGTAATGTTCACAATCACTGGGCAGTACAATCAATTTTCCTCAATATAAATCTTGTCTTTCTTTAGTGGTAACCTTGTGCCTCTGTCCTCCCTGCCTTGATTTCCTTCTTCTATTATTTTTTAGGTCAGTTTCCTGCATGATGAGTCTTTCGGTTAGATACGCGGTATTCTAACTTTATACGCATAGAGTGATTCAATTGGCTTTTGCATCTGCCTTTGATAACAGAACGTTTTATTTCTGAAAGAGTCAAGTGTCGCTGCTGGCCCTCCCAGCAGGCTGTGCTTCCTCCCGCAGGCAACTGCGTGCAGTGGATGGGCCCGGGCAGAACCTGGCTGGAACCGAGCTCATCACGTGTTTACCTCGTCATGCAGTTTCTTCATGCAGCGTCTTCAGCAGGATAAGCCAACCCCTTGCCTGGTGCTCACAGCTTTCCATAGTGCAAGCACAGAGGCGACAGACCCTTCTTAAGCTCAGGTCCAGGAAGGGCAAAGCAATATTTTCACTGTGTTTTGGTGACGAAATCATAACCTTCCTTGAGGGGAAGAACCTGGATTCTGAGAAGCGTGCTTCTTTAGGAATCGTCAGCGAAACAGACTGCCAAGTCATCACGGACGTGTCCATGAGACTTTCACTCCTATGCTGTGCTTGTTAGATATTGAAATAAAGTTTTATGCGTAATCCTTTAAATCATGTCAAGCTATTTTTATTTGCTGTAAGAAAACACAAACTTTAATTTTATTCTTGTAAATATACACATCTCCTGTCCTCAGCATCACTTAATGAAGAGTCTTTTCCCAACAGAATTGTAGATTTATTTCAGTCCTGTTCTCTTGGGCTGTCTGTCTTTATCTCAGTACTGTCTGCACTTACATTTTTAGTTTGAGTCCAAATGATTAATAATGGCCTATTTCTTTGAAAAGTGTGGAGAAAATTTTTAATTTCCAGTCAATTAAGTGGGAAAAACATATAAGGACATCCAGTCTATAGTAATGAATAAAGGCAGTATCAGTATCATATCTTGATAAACTTCTAGTAAGGCAGCAGAATAGAAAGACTTTTAATAGGGGAGTTTGGACCTTTGTTTTAAACAAAGAAATATGCAAATTCACCATTTACCAATTAATTTGAGTATATATGTGTTTTGGATGATTATTAACTCAAGAACAAAGATTTTTTTAAAAAAAGTAATCAGATTATTCTGTCTCAACTAATTGATCAATGGCTAAGAATATTACTTTTCATTGTATTTTAGGATTGCAAATTCTATACTAACTATATATCTTTGCAGGTGTTTCAAAGAAATTTATTTTTCTATCTTTTAAAATATCAGCTTCACTGATTTTATAATATTCTTATTGAAATACCTGACCACTAAACTCATGTTATGTGAAACCTGTAAAAACAGAAAACCACATTATAATTATAGGTCTTAAAAATTCAGTAATTAGCACACTGAGTAAACACTTTGTCGCTACCCTCTAAAAATAAATTTCAAGAAAAAATAAACATGTGTGCAAACAGTGGGAAAGATATTCTTATTACAATTCAAGACAGCTGACCCACAAATGAGGGAACTGAAATTTTCTCCTAGAATAGATAGTTACAACTTTTCTTCATCCCTAATAGTGAAGCAAAATATGTGAATACCCTCATTTCATACTGGGAAAAAATGAGTTGGGCTATGTGTCAATCAGCTGCCATGTTTTGGTCACCATGATTGACATTGCTTTGTTGCTTGGCAATTTAAATTTTCTATAGTTCTTTACAGGGCTGCAAGATGTTGAAAAGGCAGACTATGTATCTATAAAGTCCAACAACCTGGAGGCTTTTACGGGCAAATGGAAGAAAGTTGAGAACATCATGCTTAGTGAAGTGAGTCAGAAGCAGAAGGGGAAATATCGAATGGTCTCTCTGATATGAGAGACCCAGATCACAACTATCTCAAGGAACTTAAATATGAAAAACAAAGTGAACCAGGAGGGTAGGGTGGGGAGGGTTGGAAGGGGTGGGTCAGGGACAAAAGGAGACTGGGAAAGTCCTTGTCACCTTGACAAGATAGGGATGTGCACAAAATGCTCAACTTCATGGTCAAAGTTAAATTTTGCACTTGTACATATCAATCACATGGGGAAAAAAGGGCAAACACAATGTAAATGTACTGGGGAAACCACTGAGTGCTAAACTTTCTCTGGAACTTATTACTCAACATATATATACACATATAATTTGTTGAAAACAATTTTTGTTTTTTCTCATCTGTATATCTGAAGGAGAATGTTAGTTACAGTATTGTCTAGGGAAAAAAATTTTGAGCAGAATCTGGACCTGTCAAGGGAAAATTTCTATAAATCAGATATTTTAGTTAAAGACCTTTGGAATTTCTCTCCAATTTAAGTGATAATTATTTCATGAGATGCAAATTGAAATAAATGAATAGCTTGGTAATGAGCTCTTTCACTTTGCAGGTTACAAATGTCTAAGGTCCAACTAATTTGTGCTACTGTGTGATATCTTCATGTTGTATATAGATAACATACAATTACAAACATCTGTCATTGATTTATATCTATAATGTAGCGAGCAAAGATAATTAAAATGGAAAAATGAATTTTTCATATTATGGTAATTATATTAATGAAAGGAAAATGAGAGTCTGAGATGGAAAAATTAAGTTGATGTAGTCAGAGGTCATCTTGTGTAGGGTGGTTGTGGAAAACATCTCTCCCAAGAGAGGCAACGTCTTTATACGTGATACGAAAAGGTCACAATGAGCTCCAGCATGCTGTATACGCAGACATCGTGGCCAGGACAGCGTCCACGCTGAGAGGTGAAGGGTGGGAAGTCCTAGAAGTGGCAGTAGGGCTCGCTAGGAAGAGCCGAGCGGTGGTCTCTGGCCCCGAGCGGGGGAGAGTGACCCCCCGAAAGACTGAGTGACTGGTTGGTTTAGAGTGCGGGAGGTGAGAATGGTTTCCCTGACATGAGAAACCTAGATCACGATTTTGTCATAGAACTTATTGTGAGGAATGATGGGAATTGGAGGGGCGGGGGTGGCGTGGCAGGGTCGAAAAGGGAGAGGGGAAGGTTTGGTAATTTTGCCATGATAGGTATGTGCACAAAATACTCGAGATCAACGTAAATTTTATGTATTGCATTTACACATATCAATAAAAGGGGGAAAAACACAAGAACTGTGTGTAGTGTTGCAGGAGGAGAGTCACAAAAAATTAAAGTGAAAAATAAACGAGGGCCAAATACCGGCACGGCGTAGCCAGCAGTCTCAAGAGGCCGTGCTTGAAACACTGTGATGGAAAGATGCGAAAGGCTTTTAGTGGCTATTGACGCGATCTAATGCACATTTCAAAGGCTCCGTTGCGGGCCCCCCACGCAGAGCGTTCCTGTTAGGGCTGCTGAGGTGAGAACTTTTATTTTCTCTGCTGAAAGACAGTGAGGGAAAGTGGAGTACTGTGAAAGGTGTCACGTGTATCTATGTTTTGTGCACATGAGAAAAAGTAATCTTTGAGGGTTTAGAAATAAGGATAAAAAGAAATATCATTCAATGGGTCTTTACAAATATATTGCATGTTTTTAATATATTTTTAATAGTCGGAACAGAGATTTTTTTGGACAAGGTCTCTCTCTCTCTCTCTCTGTATTTCAAGCTGGTCCTAAACTCACTATGGAGCCCAGCCTGGCCTGAACTTCATGATGATCGTCTTGCCTCAGCCTCCCGTGAGCTGTGATTAGAAATGCACGCCACCAGTTCTAGCTGAAACAAGAAGAGGTTCGGATCTTATTACCACGAAGAAATGATAAATCTTTGAGATAATAGATATATTTTCTATGCGTAGGACAAGTAACTCATCCACTGAAAATACCACATTGTACCCAATAAAAATGCCCAACTAATACGCATCGATTAATTCTTTAAAACTAGCATTGTCTTTTCCTGGCATGCTTTATTGAATAAATAATCAAGTCATTTAAGATCATGGCCAGGGGAACCTACTTCCATGTTTTTCTGTAAAAATGCTAATTTGCCAGTTCACTGTATATAGTGTTGTTCCCACTCAGAAAGCAAATTCTACATTACCTAGTGCTTTGGAGGGCTTGCAGGTGGTAAAGATTGAGATACACAAAAATATACCAATGAGGCTCTTGAATGAGGCTCTTGAAAGTTCCCTATAAATTCCCAGTGGGGAGCTAGATGTGAATGGATCGTATAAGCTAAATCTCTTGATCAAATTTTGGAATTGCTTAGGACTTGTCTGTTATCTTTGGGTAAAAGAAAAATAATTTGTAAGCCTCCTTGATTTTATGAATGTGTCAGGAAGGGCCAGATTTTCATGAGCATTTCACATTCTTCCATTTGCTTGACACCTTGAAAACTTTGTCTCATTTACATAAAATTTCACAGAAAACCACTTTCTTTTGCTCATTTCTTTGAGTTCTTAAGTCATGCCCTATTCACTTCAGCTTATAGTTTGTTCAAATATATATTTTTTGTCTTTAGTACTGTACAAGCAAAGAAAAACATCCTAAAATTTTAAGAATATTTCTAAATAACCCCAGGAAACCACATCTATCTGTTTGAGAATTATTTCTAAATTAATCTGATATATATATATATATATATATATATATATATATATATATGTTCAATAATTTAAAATAAATATTCAGCAAGTAGTAGAGAAAGCAGTGCCACACAACAAGTCTCTTCAGAAAGTTGAAATTCAAAGATTCAGTTAAGCAAGGTAAGGCCACAGATTAAAATCTCATGTGATCCTCTTGTGTTTATGGCCAAGCTATACCTGTCTGTATGTAGTTGTAAGCTACAAATCTGTCGGTCAGGTAGCAAGCTTCTATTGGAGGCCATATCTGAAATTACAACTGTAGCCCTAATGAAAGATGGACACTGCAGCAGTCCCAGTGAGTCCTCAAACGATCCCCTGCAAACAATCTGCTCCAATGGCAAATTTATAGCCTGCAAAAATGAAAATTTACACTCTTTATATGGGTAAAATTTTCAAAATTCTCAGCCAGGTAGTCATTCAAAGCTTAAAAAATCTCCAATCATGTATTTTCCAGCATGTGAGAAAATAGAAAAATCACCAGGTATAATGAGAAAAAAATGTATCGGAAGGATCACACGCTAGCAAAGCTAAGACATTGCAGCTTACAGTGGGCCATCGAGATGCTAGTCAGCAAGATGATAGGATAAGAAGGGAAAGAAATCAAGATAGTAGTGAGTGAATAGACATCCTTGGAAGGGAAATGATAATCATTAAGAGAACCCGTTAACAATTCTGCAACTTAAAACATCAAATTCCTTGTATTTCTCTAATTGAGATTAGTAGGAAATATGAAACCACAGATTCAAGATCAGTGGGTTGTTGTAGTCACAGAAGTCTCACAGCGAGGAGAGTGGGAGAAGCGAGGCTGAGACCGGAAGCTGCCAGTGAGCAAATAGTAAAGTCAGATGAATGTAGTTAGTGTCCTGGAATAGGAGAAGGAAGTTGTACAGGAAAACAAATAAGGCCCAAAATTGCACAAGGCCAAGTCCGTGGAATCCTTTTCTATTTGAACATATAATTTATTTCCTATTTTAAACATATATGTTATGGAGGCATAAAAGTAGGCTAAAATAAATGTGAATATTTGCCTATGATTGATATCAGAATATATAAGTTAAAATCCATAAACATGTGATACATACATTTTAAAAATGAAGGAAAACCCACTTAAATTCTGAACATAAGAAAACCCATTTTTATTAAACCATCTTTATATGAAAAGTTCATTTTATTAGAAATGCCACTTTAAATTTAAAAAGTATATTACTTAATGAAAAGGGTTTATAATATAAAGAATTATTGTCTTGAATGAATATTGAACATATATCTTCAACATACATAACTAAACAAAAAAGTTGAAAATTTCAACAAAACTTTCCCAAAATACATTAAATGGTTACTAGAATTTAAAAGATAAGGTAAGATAAGCCACCTTTGCTTTATTAAAAATATAGAACCATACACCAATGGCAAGAGAATAAATATTCTTTATAGGCAAAAATAGAAGATTCACCAAGAGAAGTTAATTTTCTGGACCATATAATAA
The DNA here is from genome assembly GCA_004027205.1 of Ctenodactylus gundi. Taxonomy (NCBI): domain Eukaryota; kingdom Metazoa; phylum Chordata; class Mammalia; order Rodentia; family Ctenodactylidae; genus Ctenodactylus; species Ctenodactylus gundi. The sequence goes on from PVKB01001921.1 coordinate 64,824, forward strand.
GCCTTAATAAAATTTAAGAAATGCAAATAGGAAAACTATATGGATTATTGGAAAAAGTAATGATATTAAAAGTAAAAATATGTTTTAAAGTTTCTAAATATGTACAGATTAAACACCATATTTCTGAATAATTCATATACTAAATAAAAAATTAAAATTAAATTTAAAATAAAAATGTTATTAATTTAAAAATTGGAAATATAAGTTGCTCCAAAAAGATTGCCTTAGAAAAATACTATATTACAAAATAAGAACTTTAATCTCAATAATACATGTTGCAACTCAGAAAGTTAGAAATGGCTTTTTAACTTTGTGGGTGAGCTTTTAAGTCAGCATAGCAATTAAAGTACAGCAGAACTATTTTAATCCAAATAATAATCAAAAATTAAAATAATTTGAGTAGCGTAATATGGGCACACATCATCTTGGGAGAGGATGGATCTTAAAGGAAAAAGCTTGTATAAAATTTTACTTTTCAAGCTAATTATATTTCTTTTTTTTTTTTTTCCTGAGGCAGGAATTACTCAGAGATTGTAGTTGAGTACACAGGAAAAGATCCAAAAATGTGATATGTCTCTGACAAGCTTCCAGGAATTCAAAGAAGCCCCTTAAGTTGGTCAAAGTATCAAATTTTCTTTGAATTTTGTTGGGCTCATCTCTCTGTGGCCTGAAGCAATTCAATAAAAAAATATAATGTCATTCTATTAAATGTAAAAAAATGCAATGTAAGTAGATATGTCATACCTGAAGTGACTCAGTGTTAGGTGATGAATTTATGGAAAGATAAGACAACACTATTTATTGTTCCTTCATAGATGATTCTTAAATTTACTGTTTTTCACCCACACAAATTGTCAAGGGGGAACTATCTCCTTGAGAAATCTAACTCATGTAATAGGTACATCATATATTTTTAAAAATTACATGAATAATGCAGAAGACATATAGTTTGAATATTTCATCTGGCCTTGTGCCTGTGGGTAAAGTAAAATAATTGTCATGTATTATTATATTTCCTAAATCGTCCAATCCTACTTTTGAAGAATTTGTTTCACAATCACAGCATCATTTCATAAATAGCGACTGAATATCTATCTGTTTGTTATGAAATCATAACATCGTAATGTTAACCACTCCTTCAGCGCAAAACTTTTGGAATGTAAGTTTGTTTTGAAACACTTTTAATGCTTATATTTTATCTTTGAACATTTCTACTTGAGGTCACACTAACTTTTCTTTCTCTGGAAGTTAATGCCACTTTGAAGGTAAGATACTTAAGACTTTTGAGGAAATCTGTTTAATTTTTTTTAAACTAAGTTACTCATTTAGAACTCAAAGAGCCTGACCCCACTTTCTCCTACAACAGGCATCTGCATACGTGGTATCATATCCGTTTTCTTAGACCAAAGGATGACTTAGATTGTGGAAATTTTCCTAGAGTCTCTGTGGAACACAAGATGTGGGTCCCTAGAACATTTAAGAGTATTTGATTTTGATGAAACTACTTCAAATTATTGTAAAATGAAGCCATTCTGATTTATCAACAGATTAGGGATATATTCTCCAAGTTAAGCCTCATGTGGTGAATTTAAATTACACGAGGCAGTCACACCAGATAAGAATCATGTAACTACCCAGAAAGGATTGATTGGAAGATAGAGGCCTGGGTCCCCCAAGGTCACATGTAGGACTCGGGTCTTGCTTTCCTGTCCCCAAGATCCTGGCCAAGCTCAATACCTACAGCACCTTAATCAGCATCAGGTGCTGCCTGCAAGATGTCAAATGTAAATATTTTATCTGTTGATATTTATATACTCAAAGTGTTTCTTGAGCATTGTTATATTCAAAGAAAATTAAAAACATATCTTCTTTCAGGAAGCTAACATGGAACAGTTGGTCTAACATACGAATCAATTAAGAATAAACAAATGGGAAGTAAAAATGATTAACGTATGATATGTATATGTACCAACTCCCTAGGATTGATGTTACTGTTAGGTGTTACAAACATATAAGGATGGCACTATTAAAAACTGAAAAACCAACACATACTATGCAGCCCAAAACAGTTATAAGAAGGCAATTTAATAGTAATTCTTATATTTATTATTCTATAGTGTCAGTTTGCTCAGAAAATAGCTCATACAGCAATATGCAAAATAACAAATATATAGCATTTAGCATTGCTATAACATTATTATATAATTTTAAAAATCATTATACTTTTTTCCTATCTTCATACAATTTATATTTTAATATTTATTTTTATGCATGAGATAGATGATTTGTACACCAGATAAATACAAGGTTTAATAGTTTTGGAATCCAAGTACAATTTATTTGAGCTCTGTATGATCTCTCAGACAGATCCTCCCAGGGGGACATAGTGTAGCTGACCTCTGCCTGATGTCAGGATACATCTCACTATGCCTTAGTGTGTTGTGATCTATTTAGAAATACTAATTCAAATAATTATGTTAGGAAATAAAATCAGGTAATGCTCTGCATAAGTATTATGAATGAAAGACAAAAGAGTAGCTGTGACCTTAAGCTTGTTCTCTTATATCCCGTATCAGGAGGACACGAAAGAATTGCATTTTTCATTGAGCCATTTGTAGCCAACTGACTTATTTTGTTGATGAAATATGTTATATGTAATATCTTCTCATCCAGGGCGTGATTCAGTATTCCATTGTCTAAACAGCCCCGGAAGCCATCGTCTCCATCCCTTCTTCCATTACAAAGAGACCAGGTAATTGGAATAAGACCAATCTTATCATTCGCTGTTCTGGAAGCAGAAAATCCAGCAGCAGGTTCAGCAGGTGTGGCTTCTGGTGCAGGCTGAGTCTCTGCTCTTAATGATGGCGCTTTGCTGGAGAGATGAGTTCTGCCTCGCCGCTACTTGTCAGGAGAGGTGGAGGAGACACACTCCCTCAGGCTCTCTGGACAGGCACTCAGCGCTCCATGCCTGCCCAATGGCAGGGCCCTCGGGTCGAAACCACGTCCCAGAAGCCTCCCCTGATGTTTTGCGTGGTGTCTCAACAAGAATTTGAAAATGGACATAAACATAAACATTAAAACAGTAGAGTTCACATTCAGATGTGTTGAATCAAATAGCTGGATTTAAGTCTCTATGATCGTTTGATATATCTGCTTTAACAGGATATCTCATAGGGAATAAGAAAAAAAAAATCTAGGTTTTCAGAAAGTAGCGGTGATGGAAAGCCCAAGGTCAATGTAGGACAATTTGGCTTCTTTCTCCTTACATCGAAGGAAACACCTTCTGACTGCCCCTTGCAAAGGCCTTCCTATGGACACGTGCCCTAGTAGTGGTATCTCTTTTTCTTATTATACATTATTGCATATTGGATCACACAGACCATTGTATGACATTTTTCAATTACTCCCTAAAGTACCTATACACAAATACAGTCACAGCATATGGTATAAAGGACTTGGTACTCCAAAACATAACTTTGAGGGAATACAAATTGGTTCAAGAACCTAAGACGATTGTCACTGTGCCTTGATACCTGACATTCACAGCGTAGGGAGGAAAGATTTATTGCAGCTTATAGTTTCAGAAGGTCTCAGTCTATTCACAGGTGGGAGTCTGGAAAACGGTGGAATCACATGGTAAGGCTGCAGCTAGAGCCAGAACCAGAGTTCCAGGGACAGAGATCCTTACAGCATGGTGGAACAGAGAGCCTGGATGAAGGGCTGAACCAGAACACACCCCTCCAGACCAAGTCCCCATTATCCGCCCCTTCCAGCCGGGCCTCACCTTTCAGCCCTACACAGTATCCGTAGGAACACGAGGCCAGGAGACACTCCCGATCCAAACCAAGACGATGGTTATGGTTGTACTACATCATAGAAGAGAAACATATTTATGTTGGAAGGAACCACACAGATCCTAGTGGTACTGCTCACATTACCACTTCCTAGCCCAATTTTTCTCATGTAGAGTATTGTTGTGGTTGGGTTCTAAAATGTTTCCCAGTAATCTGTTCTGAGGTGGGGCTTGATTGGAAGGGGCGGGGCTCTCGAGGTATGACCTGGAAGAATATTCTCTTGTCCCTGGCTGCTTCTGTCTCTGCTTCCTGGCTGCCGTGGGTTGGCAGTCGTCCTCCACCAGGTCCTCCACCACATCATGTTTGCCATGGTTCCAGGGTGTCGTGATCCCAAACTGTGAGTCAGAGTAAATCACCTCCCCTCCTCTGAGTGGTTTACTATTTCCCAGCAACAGAAAAGTAAGTTATACAAATAAAGTATATGAAAACTGGTTGCTGTTGAACCAGAAATCTGACTGTCTTTATTATACATTGGAAAATATTTTATAGGACTGTTTATCATGGTTTAGATACAAGATAATTAGTGTGTTGACCTGGTCTTATTATTTATACTGATAACCTCTCCTTTCCTTTCGGAAGCATCTTCACTGCAGTTATATATCACATCATTAATGCCCAGGTAATATACTTTACAAACGCTCAGCTTTATTTGAAGATGTTAGAAACTGATATTACTGACAATTTAATGAGATAGGGATCAAAATAAATAAATGGATTCAGAAAATTAATTATCATTTTTATGAGCAGATTCATTAGACTGATTACAAGATCTTATGACTTTGAGAAATCCAGTTCTTTTAGACTCATTCTTTTAAAAATAAATTTGAGGAATGCTTTGAATTACTAGAACCCAATCTAAATGTGAAATTAGGGTAAAAAATTGCATCTATTCTCAAACATTAGATTAAAAGTCTCAAATGAAGGTCCAGTATTGAATAAAATCTCAATTGGAGATGTCAAATAACTTTCAAAATATGAAATTAGTGTCTTTCTGTAAAAGAAAAAAAAACATGACTCAAATTATTTAATATAATTGGAGGAAAAGGAAAAAAAAAAACTTAAGAGGCCACAATGTAAAAGCAAAACAAAGAGTATTAAAATATGAGTAATTACAGATCGCTGGAGTTGGTAAGAAGCTTATCAAGTGCCTGAGAGATGTGTGGTGCTAAAGAAACCACAAACGAGGAACACAAATCCAGACTCAGATGGGCATGTTGGGACACACCCATGATCCCAGCAGCAGGGTAGCCCAAAGAAGGAAGTGATCTTTATTCAAAAACAAACTAATGGACAAACTAGCTAGCTAGCTAACTAACTAACTAACTAACCAACTAACTAGCTAACATATAAAAGCACTAAGAACATAGTTCAGGGTTTTCTGACATTAATCTCCAATACCACAAAAAGAGAAACAAAAAATAATCAAACGCATTACAGCAAAATTAACACTCCTTAAAGTCTAATGTCCCTATGGAATTCCCAACCCCATTCTAGTATCACAAACCAAAGATACCAAAGATCATGATTGCCCAAGAACACACTGCATATGTGTCCAAGATGGTTATGACATGCAGACACCAGAACCTTTTTTAGAACTTGGGTGAAAAATCACAGTGGATTCTAACAAGCTTTGAATTTTATGCCATGATTGAACAATACTTTAGTTCGACACCCATTGTAAGAAAGCAAGCATACTTATTGTAAAAGAAAAAATGTATAATCCCTGTTTGATTATATGTGATGTGCCTGTGTTGCATGTTTGGGCACATCCTAATTATCTTGCTTCTAATCATTATTTGGCATTATTTTCCATGCTAACATGAATTTTCACATAGTCACATAATGTTCCTTGGTCTGCAAAATTTTATTGAACATGAAGCAGTTTATATACTGATACATAAAGTTTGTATGTCTGTGATGTTATCTGTTAGATAACTTCTTATAAAGCTATTGTTGAATTTGAGGGAATAAACATTATTATGAGATTAAATTACTAGACCCAAATTATTTTTCCATGAAGAAGCAACTAATACAATATACCACACAAATTTCATTGTGGTATTTCTCTGAATTATTTCTAATCATCACACTTTGTCTGTGCATATATTTATCAACAGAATAGACACCGTAATGAGATCATTATATTTTCATGCATGGTCGTCTTGTTTTTGTATACTAGAACATTTTTACATACTGTGGATTATTGTAATCATTCTTTTGTGAATTCACACTCCTTTGTTTTGTCTGTCAAGATTTTAGTTTCCACCACTGTTTTATACTGGATTCTGTGGCCTTAAATATTTCATCTCAATTTTCTGTGAGCCTCAGATCAGAGTCACTCAGGGACCCAAGGTACCAGATGCTCAACCTTCATACATGATTCATAGTCATCAGAGCTGGGAAAGGAAAAAAAAAAGTGAACTATAGACTGGATATTAAGCTTTTCCACTGGAAGTGTTATCCATCACATGCCTGTTCACCTTGTATTGATCACATTTAGTCATCTGGATGCATTTTCTTATAAAAGGGTCAGCGATGTACAATCTGATTGTATATCACAATCATTTCTAGGGAGCCCCAACAATTAACACGACATGCCTTAATGTCTAGCGATGACAATGAGCTCAAAATTCAGCATTTCTGAATGATGTGTTTTCTACCTGAAGGTTTCCTGTCTGTGGAGTTGCAGGGTTAGTCTTTTATCAGTCCAGATGTGGACACCAGAGATCTGTTTATTAAAGACATAACTCATCCGTGCCACATTTCGCCAATTCTATGAAGTAGAGTAGTAATGTGGGAAAAATGAGAAAGGTTCTCTGGGGACTTGGGAAGTCCTCTGATGAACGTTAGAAAGATGCGCTGAAAAGACATCGAACGACGTAGGGAAGAAACAATCTATACAGTAGAAAATGCTTTCAAACTCTGCACCAACAAAAGGTGGTATCCGAAATACATCAAGAATCCAATAGCAAAGAAAACATTGTGGGGAGTGTATACCCAGGTAAAGGACAAAACGAAGACAAAAGCTTTAAGGAAACCCTACCAGCTGCTGCTAATATACTAATGCTTGATACTTCTTTGAATGTAGCTGGTCTTCTGTTTGGCATCCAGATTTAAGATCTACCAATCTTTATTGGCTCTCCTATATTTAATTCTGTCAGTATATGCCAAGTCACCACGTACAATTTCTTCATAGAAATGTTTTCTTGTTTGCTTTGTTCACTTATTTTTTGTACACACTTTCTCTTTCCAATAATATTTTTAGTTGGGCATATCAGATTTTCATGATCACACAAAAATTCATACACACACACACACACACACACACACACACACACACACACAGACACAGACACATGCATGCACGCGCGTGCACGATCTCTTTCCCTTGAATATGTTTAATAATTGAAAAGACTAGGTATTTTTTACTCTCAAGTACACATTCTGAGTTTTTATTGATTTGGTGTGAAATTCTTACCCTTGATTTAATCTGATTTAATCCTTCTAGAAGTCTTAGCCTTTTTAGTCTTCATAGATCAAAAGTCTCCTTAGTTTTTTGACTTTCTGATGGGGTGAAAAGCAATTTCTAGTTCCTTTGCGATAAGACAGAAAATTTGACTAAATTGAGAAGTCATTCTCCTAGAATTCCAAAGGTTTATTTGTGTTTTTTTTCCATTTACAACCAACTTTATTGTAAAAGAAAATTATAAATACACTATTTTCATAGCACATTGATATTATTAGTGACTATAGGTGATAAATAGTATGTTTTGCATCACTTTGACTGTAAACATTTGTAAATTCTTATTGCTTGTAAAAAAAGCTTCTAAGATTTGTACTTATTTTATTTGGATAAGATCAACACTAACTACAATATCATTTGTTAACACTCATTTGTTAAATCCCTTGATCTTCCTCTGTCTTTTCAGATGATCTGCCCCAAACGTGAGTAGTCAAGGCAGAAAGATTCCCAGCAGTGACAGTTTACAGTGGGTCCCAGGTCAGTTCTCTGTTGGAACCTGTCTTCCTTGGTTACCGTCTAAGAACCAGACTGCATATTTATTTCCAGCACAACCATCTATAATTTTATTTTAAAGAACTTTAAGGTTTTTTTTGTCTGCATAAATATTTTATGTTTATTTCTTCACTGAAGACAGCTTCTTTTAAAAGAGTTAACTCTCAAATAAATCTGTCACTTCTCTCTAAACAGCAAAATTTTCTGAAAGTTTCATCAAATAAATTTGGTATTTCCTACATTATAAGAAATATTCATGAAGTCTTTATGTGATGGATATCTCTCTGGAGTTCTATGGAGTTCTACTTAATTTAACATACTGTTCTGTAAAAGCCTGAATAGGTGCTCTTAGACAATGTAGCTGTTCTGATTATATTTTAAGCACATTATAAAGTCTTTAGGAAATGAAAATAACGCAGTCAGAAAAGAATTGTAATCACAATGTCTTAAATTATGTTCTCAAGACTCAGAAGAATGACAGTCATATGATTACAAGTACGTGGAGCCATTTTCTGTTTCATTTGTGTCTTTGCCATGAGAGGGAAGAGGTAGAATTGTAATGTCTTGTACATCTTGTCAGTTATAGGGTTCTACTATATAGCTTTGACCTTTTCTGTGTTCTGTGACTCGAGGTGTTACTCATTGCATTTTTTTTCTTGGTTCTGTCCTACTAACCTGTGGGGAGGCTAGAGAATGGACAGCCAATTAAAGTACAGAGTATTGAAAAGGTCACGCAGTATAATATGTTAGCTCTACTCAGAATATGTCAGATACTAACCAGGTGTTGGAGTTGTTTGACAAGAAAGGGGAAAATTTATGCTTGAAAAAGGGGAAAAGATACTTCCTGTACACCTCTGTCAACACATTATCAAAGTTGTGCTTCCCTGAAAGTTATTTATTCTCAATATTTAGAAGAAAAAACTCACTAAATATAAACTACATAAATTTTTCAACGACATGCAGTTTTGAAAATTATGTCCTGCACTTTCAGTTATTTAATATATTTGCTTCTATGTGAATAGATATATGCAAATCAACCACTATTTCCAAAACTTTTGATCCTTTTTATTGAAACAAATAAATTTTATTTATTCTAGATTTCACTGCAGTTAATTGTCATGATTTTATAATCCTCTTGAAAGAAGACAGAAGAAATGTAACAGCTGCCATTACACATTTAAAAATGTAATCATCTTTTTTCAGAAAATTTTCACAGCTCAAACAGTGAATTTTAACTTTGAAAAGAATGTGTAATTACCAATCATTGTGGCAAAACCCTGATTGTCCATCGATTACATCAGAGCAGCACTGCGATACATGTGTAATTCTGTTACCCACCTCACGATTTGACTGTACTTATTTAGAGAAAATAAATAGTAAGAAACAAACTGGTTTAAGTTGTTGATGATGATGATGAAACAAATTTATTTACCCTCACATTCACTTCTCAGGAATAAATTTTATTTTTTCCATTTGCCATTTTACTACATGTATGTTTTATTTTAGTTAACTAGTTTAGTATTTTGAAAGTGAGTAATTTATACTGTAGAAAACCAGTTATCCCAGAAAGCTTTAGAATAACATAGTTGATGCAGTCATGCTTGGAGACTATAGTAAACATCTTACTAGATATAAATTTATTATCTGTTCTAGGTGGACATGATAGGGAGAAAGCACTTCTTCCATGCTCTGGGTATGTTCTATCCTTTAAAATACAGTTATCTAAGTTGTCTGGAGCTAAGATATTCACATGTGGAACCATGTGTCCTCTTTGGTTGTGTCTTCCTAAGTCTTTCTGTCTGCACTGGGCTAAATAGAACTTATCCTACAATCAAATGATCTTGGTGAAAGTATTTAAGTACCATATTTGAATCTGCTCATAAAACTGTAGTTATAGATAAATATCTCAATGTTACCTCTAGGGGTCTTGTGTGCATTTCAAAAAGTTAAGTCTTATCCTCTGAGTAATAAACATATATACATTTTTTGAAGTTTAGGAAGTCAGAGGTTGAGTTCTTAGAATAAAATCATAGTGAATTCTATATATCTATACTTATATTTTAATTAGCAAAGGTAAGTGTTGAAAATGAAGATATTAATTAAGCAAAATATTTTATGGTTTACTACACCTGTAAAATATCTTAATATTTTATTGCAAAATATTGCATTATAAGAAAGCTTTGGAAAATAAAATGAATAAAGAAATCACTGGAATCACATCACAGATTGAGTACTGGAAAATAGTAAATGGAATGAAGGAGAAAAATTTGTTGTATCCAGTAGCAGGTGTTAAAATATAGTATTATCAAAAACTAATACAACAGTAATGAAATGAGGGAGGGACTTGTGGGAAGAACACGGAAGAAGTAGCTTAGAGAGTGGGAGAAAAAAGGGAGGGATAAGGAGCAAAAAAATTGAAGATGTAATATATGAGCATAGTAGCTCCTCAAGTTGAATGTAATATTGTGTATTGCCAATACATTCCAATAGAATGAATAACATTTGGGGAAAAACAAAAACCTTTTTAACAGAAAGTGGCAAAAAATAAAAAAAAAATAGTTCAGTAACAGACTCAAGTGTCAGAATAAGACATTCTGTGTCTATGATATAAACACCAAAGGTCAATATGTATGCAATGCTATAATTATTAATGGTCGCCATATCTTAGATGGCCATTTGGATCATATATGCCTTGGTGGTGACCTGTGCTGGTGACAGTAGGGACCACGAGCCCTGAGGAGCGCCACATAGCAGTGGAATAACAAAGAGCCAAGACTGACAAAGACTGGTGGAGACCGGTGGAGAGCTGCGGTCTGTGGAGACCTGAGGTAGCCAGTACAAGAGCGCAGAGACCCGCAAATTGAGTACTGGAAGAGCTCCAAATGCCACCGAAGGGGGCGCTAAGCCGCAGCTGCTGTGGACCTCTTAGGGCTGCCTGGGCCCTACCAAGAGCCTTAACACTAGAAGCTATAACTCTAGGACAACAGAAGAATCAAAACTCAGATCAGAGTCCTGTAACCCTGAGGCAACAGACACAGCCACTCACAGCTGGAGCCATTATCGTCCAAGGAACAGCACTTTGCCACTTCACAATTTCTGCGTAAACTGAGGACAGGGATCCTTAGCTCCTTGGGAACAGTATCATTTTACAGTGAGTGCCAGAGAGGTAGAGTTTGGTCATGATTTAGAATTTGGGATACAGAAGTGTGTGGTTTTGACTTTTCCACATGATCTATTATTTGCTATTTTAGTCAAAATGTCTTTAAAAAATTTCTAAGATTAGTCATGTAGCAATTGGAAATCTAGATTCTTGCCAAAATATTTTTTATCAATTGTTGATTTGATAATTTACTTTCTTTAAATTGGTTTTTGGTAAAATGATTTGTGGCAAGCGTATTATTTAGCTAGAGCCTTCGTAACAAAACGCCAGATGTGGGCATGATAAACCGTAGGAATACAGTAGACACAGTTCTAAAGCCTGGAAGTTCAAGATCAAGATGATTCAACTCGGGGTTCTCCTGAATTTCTTCTTTTCAAGGCGTCCTAACTCAGCTGTCCTCGGTGTCCGTTTACTCTTGGCAGCTCTTTGACTGCTCGCATTTCCTATTTTGTGTTGACACCAGTCAAGTCGGACAGGTTTAATAGCTTCCTGTTACCTCAACGACCACTTTAAAACCACATACCCAGCTACAGTCACGTGCTGAGGCACGGTACTGGAGTTCATAAATTCAATGAACAAATTTTGGGTGTGAATAGTCAACAGCAAGTTTATCTCAGAAGAGCTCAAGAGAGAATTTATTCAAAAGCCCACTATATATCAATGATGGCTATTATGACTGAAGCCTATAATGTAGCATGGGTAATTAGACATTTGGGTCAGGATTTTTAAAGTACACCAAAAATACATAGGTGCATAAATATTCTTTTAATCGAAGAAACTCTTTTTGCATGAGAAGTATCAAATATCATTGTTTCACAAAGTTAATTATTTTTGTCCTGGATAAACATACTTAATCCAAGAATGACTGGTACCAGTTAGAGTTACAGTAGACTGATGAATACAGTTTGTTTAGGTTACCAGATTTTTGGGAATTGGTAGTAGAGAGATACATTTGGCATTGGTGCAATTCGGAACTACACTTAGAAAGTTATATGACAATAATATTAGAATGAAATCTAATTTGTGGGTAGTACAGGTTCATGCAATCATGTAGCATGTGTCTGCATATTTGACAGATTTTTTACCTATGCTACATATGCACATTTGGGAAATGCATTTTCAAAATTATTGTATGAGAGGAAGCAGAGATAACTTACTCTCATTAAAAATATATATATGCGATACACGATGGTTACATTGATCTTGAGTATTTTGTGTACTTTTCTATATTCTCTCCCCCTTTTTGCCCTCCCACCCACTTCCCCTTCACTCCTATTCCCACTATCATTTGCATTTGGTTTTATAAAATGCCTATATTCTAAATTTTTCATGTTAGAAAAACCATGCAATATTAAAGTTTCTGCATTTGGCTTATTTCACCAAAGATGATGGCCTCAAGTTGCGACCTTTTGCCTACAGATGCCTTGAGTCTATCTGCCTTCATGGAAGAGCAGCGCTCCACTGTGTACATACCTCGCATTTTTGCATATCCATTGGCCTGTTGGTGGGTATTTTGGCATCTTCCACATTTTAACAGTTGTCAGTCGTGCTGCCGTAAGTATGAATATCAGACATATTTTACGACAACACAGAACGCAGCCAGAAAGAATCTTTGGGAACGTAACTTTGGAGTTTGATGGTTGTAGGAATAGCAACATAAATGGCCAGAAGAAGCAAAGGAGATCATCAGCCGCAACGCCGGTGGGCGGACATCCCAGGCCATCACAAGCAAATTTCATACTAGATAGCTAAGAACTATCAAAGCTGACAAGTACTAACTTGTCAGGAAGGAGCAATGGAAGTGCACGGAATGGAAATTAATGGCGGGCGTTTCTCCATAGTCTCTTTCACCCCTTATACTTCAGAGAAATTGACAGCCCAAGGTGCTGTAACGAATGAAACTGGACTACATGACATTAAGTACGTTGAACAAAACACTTGGGAGATTTTTATTAAGCTTTAATCACCTCACTTTCACATGAAAGGTAGCTACAACATTTGATGAACGTAAATTCTGTCTATGAGCATAAAAAACATCATAAAGAAATAAAAAGTAAATGTGAAAAATTAAAATATTACTTGAAAAATAAGAAATTCCAGTCAAGGAATGACTAAGTCCAGAATACATTTTTGAATATCAGCAAAGTGACAAAAATTATTAAAAACACAGCAGAATGCTGTGACTAGGAAAGTCTGGCTGTGCTAGGCTCCATGCTGTGAGACAAAGCAAAGAGAAGGAGATGCTTTTTTATTTTTTAGAAACAGCATTCATGTTTATTGAATTAAAGAATTTCCTAATTTAATAGAGTTCCTCAGTGTCTGTAGGAAAAAAATAACATTCAGCTTATTTCCTGAAGCTTTAGTATTGAGAATAAAAATGTAAGGAATATAAAATTTTCCAATGACTAGAAATACTTTTCCTCAACAAAGAAGTGAATATTGTAGCTGTGCCAAAGCACTCACCTGAATAATGACCCCACAGACACAGGAGTCACGCCAGAAAGTATACTAAACCCAAAAGAACTAGAAAATTCTACCAGAGTTGAGTGTGATGGGAGGATGGAGCTATTTTCAGGTCTGTGGGATGTGACATAGCTAGAAAAATTAATCTGGGCATTTTCACTCCCTCTACTTTCTAAGTGATCCTACTGGTAAAGTCCCACTGCCACAGGAGAAAGCCATTCCTCTTGCGAAAGCAGAAAACTTTGCAAATATGGTCAAATATAAAACAAAAAGGTCTCAAAATTATCTTAGCATCCGTTTAATTACTAATGAATTTCAGTGTATGTGCCCATTCTTGTCTTATATTTTAATTGTTTTGTTACATTTTGTGACTATTTTTGTTTCTATTCAATTTGCCCAAAGTACAACTATATTATTGATAAAACTATGTCTTCTATGACACCAAACATGCTTTTGATTGACTACAGGTTCTAAATGTCAATAAGAACAAAAACTATTAATCTCTTCCTTTATACTCTTCAGAGTTTTAAAAATCATTTCTTCTTATGAAAAGATACTTTACATTTTCTATTATTAATTTCCATACTATTACTATAATGGCATAAACCTCATCTCTGTATATTGTATTGTAGAAGTGTCAAGCTATACATTTAAAAAATAATAGGTAGTGTTTAATACTATAATGAAATCCATATATGTATTATGTTTATCATTATCAACCTCCTACAAGTAATTTGAATTTATTTCTTAGAATTACCATGGTTTTGAACTATGCCTTATTAAAAGATAAATTTCTGTGACAAAATATACCTATGCATTTAATTTACCAAAGTCATGATTGACTCACATATTTAATTCCAAAATTATTTTTAGCATCTTTGGTCAGATTCCTCAAAGAACAGTAGAGCATATTTATTATAATTTTATTGATACATTATTCATTTGGAAAATTCTTGACATTACATGATGCCTTTTTGTAATTACATTATACTTTTCTGCTAATTTCAGTTTTGTTTTTAAATGTTAACATGTGCAATTTTTTCATCATCCAGTTGATCCTAATCTGTTCCTTGTAAAAGCATTGTGTAGTATATAATTTCATAAACTTTTAAAACATAGAGTATTTATTTTTCTACCGATTCTTGAACCACATATCTGAACTCCTCTGTCAAGACACTTGGAACTAAAAATACCCAGTTAATTAGAGGCTTATTTAGAATTCTTTAATTCCTCGGAGATTTCTTCCCATCTGCAGGTGCTTCTCATAACAGACTCAGCACAGGTATCTGTTTACAGAATTAATGAACAAAGGAAAGCATCTCAGAAATGCAATAATTTATTGATTTCGTAAAAGCATTTTTCAGGTTACTTCAAAATGTCAAGTTGTAAGTAAAAAATTTTTCCCCAAATTAATTTCTCTTGAATTCTTTGAATTTTATGAAAAAAAATTGTCATTCCTGCAAATCCATGTTAGTGATGAATTTGGATGCTGAGATAACGGTGCTTTTCTGACCTTTAACCAGACTATGGCTGGCATCACCTCAATTTATTATGAAAAACAAATTGACATAATGACTGCCTCACTGTGATAAAATGTCATGATTATAGTGCAGATAATTACTGTAAAAAATTACCAAATGAGGACAGAGCTGTTGCCTGGCACGGTTGTCTAATAGTTACCATCTAAACCACATGAAGTACCTACTGATGGTAGCTCATTAATTGTACAGGCAAGATGTTGTTATTTGTTAAACTGAGCTAAATGAACTATGGCTACCTCTTAATACAAATTAATTTTAAAATATTCAGAACAGGAAGAAAAGTGTGCTTTGAAGTCCCATGGAGGACGCCTCTCATGGGAACAGACACCATGGAGTCACTGCGTGTAGGACGGACAGCGCGCTGCGTTTGGGACCCAATCCACTATTGAAATGGGCCCTGGTTTATCTCTGCTACCTAGGGAATATATTCTCCAGAGTAGCTTCCGAGTCTCTTTTTCCTTCTCTGCCTTCCTGTTTTTCTTTCTTGTGATGATATACATTGCGATCCTCATTCTTTGCCCTTTTCTTGTGCCAGTGTGGACAATTTAAGGCAGATGTCCCATTGTCCTAGCGCCACTATCTACTCGCTGCCTGACCCTTGCTTGTCTCCATCCCTAAGCTATGACTTGGATGTGAATCATGTACTCAAGACATTTTCTATGACACACGCATGAGTTCAAAGCTAGGCAACAGGGCCTTTATGGAGCCCCTCAACATGACTTTGCATTCTGATGGCTTTCCTCCTGTTGAAGAATGTGCTCTTGAGATGGGAGGCAGGATCGCTCTCTTACAGGTTGGATCGGCTTGGTGAGCTCTTTCCCTGATTAATAGGTAGCTTTTTGTTTCTTTTTTTCCAGAGTTTGCAACTTTTCTTATCAGAATTCACTGTCCTTACTTTATATTTGGTCCATGCATCCTGTCCTCAGAACAATCCGATTCCTCTCAAGTGAGAATACGATAACTAATTGGCATTAGTGTTAATATTTCACATCTTAGGGAGCATTTTTAAGACATTTGCTACTCAGCAGCTCTAATGTAGAGCCTACAAGTGAGGCTGATGGCTTTACCGAGCACTGTAGTCCTGTTTTTCGCCCAATATCGTGTGGCATCTATTGAGTTTTGTGGCAGAAGAAAACATTGTCTCGTGTCATGAGACACTCCAGTTGAAACTCTGAATTCAGACTTTTAATAGATGACAGGACAACTCCTTGAGGCCACTTCCATGTACCATCTCTGTGTAGAATATGAGAAGTGCTTTACCTCTGCAATCAGGCTGGCGACCTTCTACTGTGGTAGAAAATATTTTCATTTAGAGAAAAATACATTCATTATCTCAGTTACAGATAACTTCACTGTTTTGATTCGTCCTATGTAAAACACAGGCAGCTTTTATTACCAATGTCATGGTTAAATTTTGAAAATACAAAGAAATTTAAACTTGAAACCATTGTGAATAAAAATTTAAAACTCATAAAATGGTTATGTCTTAAATCTCAGAGCTCTTATTAGTGTGATCACTTCAAAGTGAATATTATAGCTGAAATATAACTTCAACATAAGTTCTACATGAATCATATTAAAATAGTGAGTGCATGGGCTGGAATTTGGTGTATTGCACAATGACACAGCTTTCATCTGTACCAATATCATGTAACAAGATACTGTGATTACCAGTGAGGCTTTGACTGTCACATGTCATCAAAACGAGAATTTTCTAACTTGGATGTGTTCTTACGCAGTGGACATGGAAACATGGGCAGAATGGCCCTTCTAAGCCTTAGTTTCTAAATTTGCCAAAGGAAAATAATAAGAGGACATTGGAGGTGGGATTGCAAAATATGGTGAATGTATAAATCACCAAAACGCATTGCAGTAAAAGACGCACTGCGGTTAATCTGCCTCAACCCCCCTCACCATTTTTCTGACACACTCACGCCAGTGTTTTTGCCACTTTCCGGAGCAGTTCCCAGAGCCCCTTCCCGACTGCGTCTGGTGGCACTGCTGCGGCTGCAGCTGGGGACCCTTTGTGTTCAGAACACCTACCTTCCGTGGTCGTCTTGACTTTAAAGAGCTTGAAGTGGAAAGGCCCCAGAGGGCTGAATCGGGTGGGTCCCCGCACGCTGCCATGTTCCTGCTAGCTGCTTTGCCACTGAGGGGCCGCAGCATCGCACCCTCTGAAGACGACAACAGCCTTCCGTAAAAGCTCCACGTGGCAAATTTGTTTCTCTCAAATGGCCCATAGCAGGAGGCTCTGCTCAATAGAGCAAAAGCAGGGGACCGCCAGGAGCAGTCCAGCTTCCAGATCGGTTCCTCCTGCTCCTCCCACAGGGTTCCCGGCCCCTCCTCCTGAGCCTGGGTCATCAGGCTTGTGCTCGCTGTTTGTTAGTGTACGCCTGTGATGCATAATACCTGCATTCATCCTGGGACATCGGTGCCTACGTAGTCTTGTCCGTTTGTGCGCCCATGTCCTCTCTTCGTCCTCTTTTTTCAAAAAGTCCACCTCCTGGCTCCCTACCATCCGCCCCGTGCTCCTTTCTTAAGGCTCTTTTCTTATCATCCTAGGAGCAGCAGTGACGGCCCAGGACAAAGAACCTTGGCGGATGACAGGGCCTCTCCTAATGGGATCCCGCACACTTCAGTGTGGGCCACTAATCGTCACTGCGGCTTGAACAATTTATCAATTGCTCAGCAGAGCAACACTTCGGTGTTGAGTCTACCCAAACGTGACCAGCTTCACAGCTCCACTTCTGCTGGGCCGGGCCATTCCTCCTCTAATTTTGGTTAGTTTGTTGCTCTTGCACTTACAAAATGCTGTGGATTTAAAGACTATTTTTCTTTCCAAAGGTATAAATGATGCTTGTTTTAGGTTTTTATGTCCCAAGATAGCAGTCGGGAATCCTATGCTAGAATTTTCTTGCAGTCAGCTACTCTGCTGAGTTGCCATTGTTACTTTCCATGACTCAGTAGAGAAAATGTAATTTGCATTCATGGTATCGACAAGATAGGGTACCACTCTCATGTTATGGTAGAGACTGAATAGAACGTTAAAGAGGAAAACTCAAAATATGATCTATATCGAGTTCTGGCAAGTGTTCAAAATTCATGAAAAATGAAAAAAATATTGGTTGAAAGTTTTTCAAATGCCATGAGTGCACATACAAGTAAGTGGACATTGCTAATAAAGATTTACTATTACGCTCTCTAAAGACGCTGACTAATGATGACAGAAAAGGAAGGCTGCGGTGTCCACGAAATACCTTGCAGGTAATTTAATCCTTGGCAGCTTTTCTTCTGTTCTAGCTACCATCATATTGTTAGATCCAACTACCTCCAGTATTCTATGCAGAAAACCCAGGGTGCTGTTTTCATGGCTCTATTCAACTTTCAGAATTTTAAGCTGTGGCAGAATGATGTTAAACATATTCATACCTTGTAACAAGCAAAATGGTTTATTAAGTGACTGTAACCTTTGGGGGAGTAAAAAGTGAAAAAGAGCATATATCCAGAGAGAATGATTTTGAAATTTAGCACTACAATAATGTCTTTTTTTCCTCCTAGAAGGTTATATATATATATATATATATATATATATATATATATATATATAATTTGTAGCTTAGTTTTTGAAAAGAGAAGTCTACAGTTTGATTTTTTCTGAGTTTTGCTTGAGCATAGGCTGATCGTGCTGCCAAGAAATGCCACTCAGAAAATGAATTCTTTTTGCGTCTACAAGTGCCATGGAGACAACGCTGATACTATGTTTGGTTTTGTTTCTAAAATAAAGACTCTCTTTACATGAGCTATTTACTTTTCTCTAAAGAGCCAAACTTTTCAAGTTTTATTAAGTGTACAATTACTTTTCTATATTTTGAAAGTTTTATTTTAAAACATTGAAGAAACTGGTAATAGAAAAGTTTGCTTTCCTAATTATATATATATATATATATATTATCTATATACATATATTATATATATAAAATACATAAAACGAAGTGGGTATACTATAAAAAATTGAAATACAGGAATTACCAAACTAGCTGGCACTAACGAGTGAACATATTTGTATTTATCTTAAATCAAATATTAAATTTTTGATTAAGTATGTTTTCATGTGTATCAATAAATTGATATTGTACAGATGAAGAAGGATGCTCAGGATGGACAAGGAAAGAATGCAATGGGGGACAGAAAGGAGAGGGAAAGATGATCAAAGTGCAATATTCACCAGCATCCCTTTCCCAACCCATAGGCAATTAATGCATGTATCAAATATGTACAATATAAAAATGTTTTAAGAAGAGGAAACTTGTGCTCACTAGCCCTGTATGTGAGCAGCCCAGAACAGTGTCCCTAGGGCTTGAACTTTTCACAGTATTACTATGGGAAGCAATTTCCCTCTTCAGTGTCTCCTGCTGCATAGAAAGGATCCGTGGAGGTTCAAGTCTCTGTCGGTGTCTAGTCCCACCGCACAGTTGCTCTTGCTACTTCTCCCTTGGGGTCAACAGATGATGAGCAGCTACTTATTACAGGTCTCATTTACCTCAATTATGTTTTGAAATAAGCCAGAAATATCAGAAAAGCATCTTTGGGTCTTTCATGGTATAAATAATGCCATCACTTGTGTCATAAGAGTATGTCAGGCAAAGAAAACTTAAAACAAATGAGCTAGCTATCTGAATAGTCCAATAGTGACGTAGTAGGCAGATGAGGCCTTCCTGAGGGGAGGTGGAAGGTACTAATCACTGCCACCTCACAATCCAGGGTCTCAGGTTCCCCTCCTATACTTCTTCATTCTAGATAAGAGCAAAATTGCTTAACACTTCAACCACCCTTAACTTTTCCACGATGTAGTCTTACTTGATGAGTTAAGCTGATCATTAGTAACTAAATTTGTGAGGATTTTCACTTTTTGTGTTCTTCTGTAGATGTACACTATGATACCTGATGAGGGGAGCTGTTTGAAATTGCTTGCACCTCAGCATCTTTTTATAGTAAGACCATACTGTGTCCCTAATGATGTTCTGCGCGTACACACACATTTTCTTATAATTTTACTTATGTTGTTGGAGGATGTGAGCCTTTCACCTGGTTGCTACAGGTCGCATGAGTTCTAGCATGTGAGGCTCACACAACAGAACTTCAGGAAGAGGAAATCTGGAGTCCACTGAGAAGGGGCCGACTGTAAGCAAAGGTCATGAGGAGCATGGGTGTGATGTGGTGTGAGCCATGTGGAGCAAGATACTAAGGCACCGACTTGGGTCATCTGGTCCTATGATGAACAGGGAACTTTGCTCAATCACAGGTGTGAAAAGGACTCACACTTGTCTTTCCTTGTCTACAATGAGATGCAAATCAATAGAGACGTTTCGCATGTATACTGGGACTTTGCTCTTTATTTCTTTGGAATGCCGTTAAACTCGGAAATTGTTTGAGCTCACGTGTACTGACAGCCCAGGCACCCAGTTTGTACTCATTGAAGCTAAAATAATGCCGGAAGCCTGTTTCCTCAGCTTCCATTGCAGCTAAGATGCAGGCGTACGGTCTCAGCTTTGTTAGCCAGATGTCTCTGCACCACAGTGAAAGAAGGATGGAAAAGGATGAAAAAATCTCTCTCTCTCTCTCTCTCTCTCTCTCTCTCTCTCTCTCTCTCTCTCTCTCTCCCCTTCTGTTAGTACCCAAGAAAGTAAATGGTGGCTAATTTGGTTGCATTAGCACCGATGGAAACAAGGAAAAACTCTGACATCTAGTTCTGCTACTTGCAGAAGCAGCAGTCTTCTCAAGGGTAAACAGTATTGCTTGGGTGCTTTTTTCAGGAAGTGCAGCCTTGAACCTAGTTCTCCAAGCCTCTCAACACATCTGTGATCTGCTGTTATATCCTTTTAAGTTCTGTTGTTTAATCACCCACTCAGCTTTTATTGCTTGCAAATATGAATCTTAATTGCTACAACTCTGCGGCACAAAGGTGAGATTTAGGGATTGCTCTTTTTCATCAGACGGGATTAAGCGTTGTCTGGTACTACCGCACTGCGATTCAATCTGAGTCAACAAGAGTTAGAGACAGAGCCAGGAGTCTTAATGCCTCATCAGTTCTGAAACTGGCGGCCATGATCTAGGATAATTGGGCTGGATACGTCTGCATTTTCAGATTGTGCGTGGTTCTAAGAGTGATAGTTTCACAGAGTACTTCTTGTTTAAATTAGGCTGCGTAACCTCGCATGGATTGGTACAGAAGTTGAGCTGCTGCTGGCTTGGAAGACGAAAAGATGGTGCACCTTTGTTATGACAGATGCAACAGCCCCAAGTAGTGCTTCGGCGAATGCTCTGCAACAAACACATGAGTGAACAAACACCAACAACACCAAACCAAACCGGCCGCGGCTGGAATACAGAAGGAATGCTGAAACGCCAAGGACACGGAATTGAACCTGCTTATGGGCGCGGACTAGGAAGGTCGTGGTCAGTTCCTGACAGATGTGGTGTGCTGAGAAAAATGACCCTTCAAAGAAAGTGACTTTCGGTAAATCTGCTATTGGGCTAGACAGATCCTCTTTCTCATTAAAATTATTGGAATTTTGCTAATCCCCTTCATTAGTAGAGACAGAGAAAGGAAGTGAATTAAGTAAAGACATAAAAGCTATTAAGACACACAAAGACCTTGTTCCCAAAAAAGATTTTGGCACAGAACAAAAATATGACAGTGCTAAAAGGCCACTTAGTTTCTTTGAATTATTTACAGATAGACTTTCAGAATCCCTGTGCTATGTACAAAGTGTATATTGGCGTACACAAACAAATAAATGCAGGACAGCATGCCTGGGGGACAGATGAGTAGCCAAGGTGTGTAGGGAGTGAGGAGGTGATCCAGGAAGCATTAGGAAGATAATCATGTTTTTTTAAAAAAAAGCCCAAGAAGGAAAATGGAAATAGCTGTGTGGATGGGGAAGATTCTTCACACCATAAATGGGCCCAAACTCCTCAAAAGGCATGATTGGTTTTGTTGTCAAAGAGGCTTTTGAATGCTGCAAAATTCATATTGTATGAACTACAGAATATGTTAATCTTCTGAGGGCTTTGCATAAAGGTCTATTGCAGATTCTTTATTGTTCTATTCTGTAAATTGACTTTCATCAGACTTGCTTCTCATATGAATAATCTTCCTGTCTCTGCTTGTTGTTTATTGGATGGAATAATTGGCATTTTGATGACTGTTTTCAAAGTGCAAGTCCCGGTGCTTGACTGAGCCATTCCTACAGCATTTGGGCACTGACATTGCGTGGAAGCCTTTGCTATTTCAGATTCTAATTCAAATCGTAAATCAAAGCTCTGAATAAAAAGGATTATGAATAGGACAGCTCTGTATAGATTCATAACAAACTAAATTAACCCATAGGCTAGAATGGAAAGCTAAGGACATCTTTCAATTAGAACCAATTGGCTGTTGAGATAAAATTTTGGCAGCTAGAGAATACAAAGCCAATTGGAGAAAATAAATCTGGGGAGGCCTGTGTTTGACATAAGCATGAGGCTCCTCTATCATTCTAACCATTTAGCTACAGGGATTACAATGACTCTTTGGTACTTTATATCATGTGACTTTTACCAAAATGTCCTGCTTAAAATGGATGTTTCCTTGGGATATACTTTCCTATGCCCTGCTTTAGTTTTCAACAGATATGGAGAAGTGATTTATTATAGGTAATATACTCAAAATTGTGTTTGAGATAAGACTAATTTTTATCTGATGCATCTATACATATTTATTTTCAATGTTTTTCTTTTCTTTTTCCCTCTGGTGCAGCAGATTGAGCCCGGGTCTTTTACACTGAGCTACACTCTCAGATCATATCTATATCTATATCTATATCTATATATATGCCACAAAGTTGACCAGGCTGAGATCAAAGGCACGAATATCCTATCTGACACAGAAATATACCACCAGATCAGTCTGATAAATAATTTTGGAAATTTTAAAGAATTTTATTCTCAAAGAATGTCTAACATGCAAATTGTTTAGTTTCTATAATGATAAAAGTTTTCTTCAATTGTCAACTTATGAAATTTGTATCATACTAGTTATATACTGTATTTGTATTTATTTTGATCTTTTATGACTTATAGATGTTTTAGAAAGGCATACTTAACTAAAATGTGCCAATAATGTTTCATTTTTAATAAATTGACTTTTTGTACAGTTATAATGAAGAAAGACTTATAATAATGCAAATCTTCAAGAAAGTAAGAAGCTAAGAAGGTGAGAAGGTCATATAAATGACTTGAGAAATAAGTATCCTGTAGTATTCCAATTTCTTTCTTTCTCTCTTTTTTCAGGAACTATTTTGTTAAATATTTTTTGCCACATTTCCTCCTCTGTCTTTCTTTTTCCTTTGAATATTGCATTTATGATTCTCCCATTAAAAACCGAGATATAAAACTCAAATATAGGCAGTTTCTTAACTTGTACGTGTATAATAAAAATGTGAATGAACTGCCTGATAGTCTACTAACAAAAGATGTATTGCCATCAGAGTTTTCTAGTATTCTACAACCTATAATATTTTTAGAAAAGATGTAGTATTTAGGATTCCTTTATGAGTATTTTTTATCTAGAGTTATAACTTGCAAAGAAAACATCAGCACTGATTTTTTCACTGTTATAATCATGAAATCTCAAATGAAATTTAAGACATTTTAAGCAATTATCTTGAAAAATCCAAAGGTGACTTATGAGCCAGATGTGAATTAACAAGCTTAAGTCAACATAAAAAACTCTAGTATGAATATTTAAAAATTTCTTTAAAAGATGACCAGTGTTTAAGTTGGGCTTGATGATGTGGGTCTGTGGCCTCACTGCTCTAGGAGGCTGAAGCAGGCAGGTGCAAGTTTTACACCAAGTTGATTAATTCCATGACCTAGCCAGACCCTCTTTCTAAGAATTAACATAAGATTAAAGAAACAAACAGACAGGAAGGAAAGAAAGAAATGACAAGGTCCTGGGTTCAGTGCATATTACCCAAAATAAGAAAACCAAACCATCAAAAAACAAACAAACAAACAAACAAAACAAAACAAAAAACCTGCAAAAGTTTCAGGAGGTAAGTATGCACAACCTGTTGTAAACATCACACAATGTATAGATTTATGTAACATTTTGTGGCACCCTATTAATACATGTAAAATTTGTTTCTGTGTACAGGTAAATTTTTTTTTTTAAAAATAGGGGCTGGAAGCTTAGCTAAGTGATAAAAAACACTTGCCTGGCAAGTGCAAGGCCCTGGGTTTTCCACAGTGCCCCATAGGCTGGATATGTTGGCACATGACGCACCTGTAGAAAACAAATGAATAACTAGAAAATAAAGATCAGTATCACTAGGCTTGGCTCAATTAAAAAATTCTAATAAAAATTAAATTTTTATAATAGTTACACTAAGCTATAACCTCTTCTACAGTCGAATTATTCATTTTTGGCTTATAGAATATAGGATGTATAAATGAAAAATTCAAGCTAGAAATTAAAAGCTTAGAAATCACTGTTCTGAGATATGGCTATCTTGAATAATGGTGGTAGTTGCAAATTAGAACTATAAAAGACAATAGCTAAAAATAAGAGACGTATAATTCATACCCATTCACTTCCCTCTGAGGTGGGTATCTGTATTTCTCACTGAGGATTCATCAAACCTTCAAAGAAAGTGGAAACTCAGGTGCCCATCCTTACCTTGGAACTTTGACTACAAACTGAATAAAAGACTATTAATATCTTTCATTCTGCCAAGCATATTTGATTCTTTAAAAGTATATATTAATATAACGGGGGTAGTTTATTTTTGAATCAAGCATCTGCCGGAAGTAGTGGCTCATGAAGTTACTGCTGGGGTGAGTGTTTGAACACCCATCACTTTTTGGATCGGCCTGATTTGATCTTTCACGCAGCGAGTCCTTCTCAACTGGTTCTTAAAGATTCGGTATGCAACGGTGCTGTGGACTCTACTGACAGGTTTTTTAGTTCCATGGCTGCAATCTGAGCAAGAGAAGCACTAGACACAGAAAGACATAAACGTGGAAGGAGCCGGGTCCTGAAAATCTGGAGACTTAGACGGTGATGATGAGTAACCAATGCGTGGGTATTTAAGTTTTTCTGTGAAAAGAAATCGGATTTTATCTGGTGTGGGCTACTCACTTTACATGTCACTTGTGGCAAAAGATGCAATCTTTGGCATGCATAGTGTTAAGTAAATGACTCCCAAAAAGGAGAAAAAGGAATTGAGCATGAGAAAAAAATAGTCTACGAAGTGATGAGGTGGACCCAGAAAATGATTTTTTGTTTTTGAAGCAGGGTCTTGCTTGGTATTCCAGGCTGATTTTGAACTCACTAGGTAGCCCAAGATGGTCTCTACCTCTGGTAATCTTCCTGCCTCAGCTTCTGGAATGCTGAGATTAAAGGCGTGTGCCACCATGTCTGGTTAATATTTAAAATGATTATGTAGTTTGGCCTTGGGCTCACTAGGCAAGCACTCGCACCACTAGGCTATGCTCTGAGCCCAAGGAAACAAAAATTAGGATGCTCTTGAAGAGACAAAGACTGGGACATTTTTGTTAACCTTTTCCCCACCTTCCAAGTGGGTGGTGGGAGGGGGATTAAGGCAGGGTGACAAGAATATTTGCCTTATTTAGGGCATGTAACACAAAAGAACCTATGTCTACTCAGCTTTCCTGGGCCGAGTAATTACAGAGAAGTCAGGGGGAATTGAAGGACTGACACATTCAGCCAACAAACTGAGATTAGGAGGGGACCCTGAGAAGAGGTGCCCCTTGTCCCAGCCACAGCCTCCAGGCCTGTCCAATGATGCCCCGTGTAGGTGACCAGCTGATCTGTACTTAGTTCCAGACACATTAATAATAATAAAGCCATGTTTTTTGAGCTTCTAAAACTATATTGATTTGTCAGATTATGATGGCAACATACATGTCAGAAAATCACAATCTGTCTGGGGCACTTAGTCATATAAATTGAATAATGTAGATTTTCAGAAATCAGGCCTCCTGTCATACATAATGAACCGGATTGTAATATGCCTCCCTTTGTCTGTTTCAAAAACATCTGTGATGATGATGTCTTTTTATTTAGGAATCGCATACTTTTAAATATTTTTAAATAAAACTTGGAGCTGTTTTACAGTGATATTCTACAGAACTGAGCTACCTCTGGGTCTCTTCTGTGTTGTCATTTCTGTGCCACCTGTCCTGTGTTTCCATAGGCAGTTCAGGTGACCCAGATTAACTCTTCCCACGGAAAACCAGTTCTCAACAAGGCAGCCTCACTGCTGAAGCGAAGGCTTGGTATTTCTCAGAGGGCCTGGTGAAAGGCACGGAACTTAAATTTAGAAAGAAAATCTGTGTGTTCTCCTGAAATAAACAAGTAGCCTTATACTTGCTTTTTTTCTGAAATAATCTTTATATAATTTGATTATTAAAATAAACGCTTGAGTTTGGAATTAAAAAAAGTATGTGCATGTTTTATTTTGGTTTTCATTAATTAGCAAGTACCTCCAAAATTTTACTAGTTATTACATATGTTGCGATTTATTTATTTACAAGAACTGATTGGCTACATATCCCTTAAATTCATTGTCTATATGCAATTGAAGCAAAGTAATCCCTTTGGACCATCTCACTGTTCAACTCTCTTTTGCAATGACATTCAGCTTTACAAGTTCAGAAAAGGCTCACGGTACGAAATTGTGTATGTATAAAAAACTCATCATGATTAATGAAGAAAAATGCATGTGTTTTGGATAAAACAGCAGTAGAAAACTTTTTAAAGTAAAACATTAATTTGACTGTAAAACTAGTAAGCTGAAAATGAATACACGTACATTGCCCTCGGAGGAACACTAACACCTGGTTTTGTTGTCTTTTCTTATACCATCTGAAAAGTTCTTGATTAAAATGAAGTATTTTTATCCTAGGCACTAGGCAGTAGTTGTCTAACCAGTAAAAGTGAGAGAATAATATCTGCTTAAAAAGAAAATTAATCTAGGATATTATTTTATTAGCTAGTACCACCAAAAGATTATTCTCATTAAAATATATATACTTATATATAAGTACGTGTAATTAGTATATTATATATATTAGAATATATATAATACATATTTTCTTTCAAAATAGAACATTTTTTAAAAGGAGGACATTTTATTTTACATTTATTTTCAACTGATGCGCAGAAGCATAAAAATTATTTAAAAAGTAAAGTTTTGTAGAATTCACCTCAAAAGATGAACCGACTATTCCGTTCCTCTGAAATGGAAATAAATTATACATGATAGAAATATTTTCATAATTACTTAAAATTATATGCTTAGTTTTGTCAATTAGCAAGTTTGGTTCTCAGATCCGTGCCACTGCAAATACTACGGGCCAAAGCAGCTTGAAAAAACCAGGATTACAGGGAGTTCTCCACTCCCCAGAACTAAATATTTTTTCCTGAAAAATGTAAATGTGATTTGTTAGGATAAAGATTCTTATTAGGATGATGTTTGTTCAGTGTCCTAGAACCTGCCTAAAACCACTTACAGTTTACAAACTGGAATCCATGGGCTTGTGGGGACATAACTGTGATAAATATAAGGCATAAATGTATAACATGACCCAAATCCTTTTCTTTGGGAAATGATACTCCTAGTAATGTTTGGAGAAATCATCTGTTAAATTCTTCCCCCCATTTTATTGACATATACAAGTGCAGAATTTAAGGTTGACAATGGAGTTGGGCATTTTGTGCACATACTTTCCTTGTCAAGGTGACAAGGGCTTTCCCGCTCTCCCCTTGTCCCTCCCCCTACCTCCCTTCCCTCCCTTCACCCCCCTCCCGGCCCCCTCTTCCCCTTTGTCTTTCGTCTAAAGTTCCATGGGATGGTTGTGGTCTGGGGCTTTCATATCGGAGAGACCATCCCATGTTTCACCTTCTGCTTCTAAATATTTTTAAGCACTTATTCCTTTGCCCTTCTTGTCGTTATGCTGATAAATCTATATAGAAAGTTCACTCGAATTTTTCTCAGCCACAGAAAGAGAGAAGATCCTTTGTGGCTTCGCCTGATGGGCAAAGTTCAGCTGGACCTGTGTGCCATCTCTGGCAGGGTGCCATTCTGTTCCTAATCGCGCTTTGTGGGAGGTTTATCATCAGTTCACCGAGAATGAGCGGGATAACAGCTGCTACTTGTGACGGAGCACTTCTTACTGCCTGTACCTCTAGGGTCGCACCACGGGAGAAGCGTTCCTGTCTTCCCAGGCAGCTTTCTGAAAGCGAGGCCGGAGGGTGCCTAACCGTCCCAGTGCATCCTCAGCCCACTCACGGGACACGACACCATCTCCACCATGTGGAACGGTTTTGCGCACATGCGCCAAGGTGGTGTCTATTTCAGTAAAGAGACATAGACGGATAATTTTTCTTCATCTGTCATTCTTATTCAGCCTGAAGAGACAGAGCCAAATCTTCAACCGAGGTCTTTAAAGATTTCAGAGTGAGAAGACAGTGCCGACAGTCCTGCTGTTTGCCGTGGATGGTCCAATGTAAAGCGAAAATGAGTGGCTTGGAAATATTATTTACTGACAGCTCTTGGCGATGAACAAAATATTTCCTGGGTTAGCTTAAACCACTGAAAACTATTAGAAACAGCAGTGATCATTTATGGGCTTGACAGGAAAAGTTTCGGCTGAACTCAATGCCTTCGAAAGAACCTAAAATGTTTCAAGGCGATGATGTCTGGAAATATCTCACAATGCTTTCTATTATGCCTCCCAATAAAGAAAGCTTCTAATAAATGCACTGTACATATGCATTCTAATAAAGCTTCTAATAAATGCATAGATATAATCTGGAGACATCTGATGCCGAAGAAGACTGAGTGGGGAGGTGGTTGCTGGGTTACTGGGTGATAATTATCATCAACTGGACAGACTCATGCTCTGGACAATTGCATTTTTCTGCCTCCATTTTATTAGACTGACTTAACTTTGTTACCTTACAATTTTGTGACTCAATGGACATCACCCCCTCCCCAGTTTTTTGTGGTGAAAATAAGAGAATAAACCATATTGTAACTTTTCTCTAGTAGAAAAAAAATTCATGATTTCTCTTTTCCCAGGAGAGAAAAAGAACTTGATTAACTCATTTATAAAATGTGTTATTTTGTATTTACTGTGTTCATTATATTTCCAAAATAGATAATGAAAGCTATTGAACAGAATTTTGCGAAAATAAGATATACAAAAATACCTTAGTGACTCATAAAATGGTACTGTTATTAAAATTCTATTCATAATTTAACAAGACTTAATAATTGTAACTACCCATCTTAATAAATTATAAATTGCAGAGTGTACGGCGAAAAACCTTGACCTGAAGATCAAAAATATATACTGTACATGTTGTTTATTAATGAATTTAAACTACCACCAAATATTTTGAATAGTAGTAATTTAACATACTTCATTTATCTTATGGGAAAAATTATTCATAGGCTTAAGAAAAATATATGTTTTAGCCAAATATTAATCTCTTTTCTGTGTCAAGGATTTGAGTACATTACAGAGTGGCCTAATATCCAAATGTGTTCATTTTCAAAGTCAAATCATTTTCTTCTATGTTATCCACCATACTGAGGTGGAGAAGCTATTATTAGTCCCTCAAATAGAATTTCCCTTTACCTCCCATTATTAACTTAGCAAACATTATCTCTTATAGTTATAAGCTACTACAATCAAATGATTAATAATATTTGATAATTTAATAGGTTATCTCTTGAGCTCCAAGATTTCCTCAAATACGTTCAAATCATTATTAAAATAATAAATATTATTATTTTATATATGAACCTGCGGCTTCACCTCTCATTCTCTATTTAAGCATAATTTTCCAAAAAAGAAAACAGGCCCAAATCTCCGTGCGCCACATGTCATCTCGTGTGGTGCTCATAATAAATTGGGGTCCTTGTCTAGCATGGTGACTGTCTATCAGCCCCTGCTTTCCTTCATCTTGTGAACTTTATGCTCTTGACTGAGCCTTCAGTCTCATGGGCAGGGAGAGAGGGCATGAGATGCGCACACCTGTTCTATGCTTTGGCCCACATGTCTCGGAGTCATTTCTGATAATGGAACATAAAGCAGAATTCATCTTTCTACCCCATGTAACCACGGAGCGCTGAGAGCACAGAGTAAGGCCGAGCGGACAATACCCGCCTTGTCCTCTTTACTATTGTAGAGCCAATGTGTCGATCTGAGATTACTTCACCTTTGCCATCTGTGCATCACGTAATTATTTATAATTTAAGCTTCATAGATTTCCTTTCTCATTGTATATTAACTTACCTGGAATCATGATGTCTTATTAAAAATCTTGTATCACCAGTAACACAAATAGACCTCTTTTTTTCCTTTTCCCCCATTTTATTGATATGTATAAGTGCAAAATTTAAGGTTTACAATGAAGTTGAGCATTTTGCGCACAAACATATCTTGTCACAGTGACAAGGACTTTCCCACTTCCCTTTTGCCCCTCCTCCTACGCACACCTCCCTCCCTCCCCACCCTACCCACCTGTTTCACTTTGTTTTTTGTTTTAAGTTCCATGATATAGTTGTCTCTTAAAAGCGCTTTGTGTATAGCAAAGGTTTAATAATTTTTCTTGTACAAATGAATAGGTGAGCAGATAGTGGTGAAGAACTCATCACTACACTGTGACAGTGACTTTACTGTGGAAGTTTTACTCAAGCCCAACCTTTTTAATAATTGCGTTTTAACAGACAAAATAGTATCATCTCAGCCCACTAGCTTTATTTATTTTATTTTCTGTTTGGGAGGCTGCATATTGAACCCAAGGTGTCATACAGGGAAGGCAGTTGCCCTACCACTAAGCTAGGCCTTCAATTTCCACTGACATTTTTGAACTCTGCATGCAGGAACTACTCGCTTATAATTTTTTTTGTGTGTGTGTCCCATGATAATGGGCATCATAGGGGAAGCAGAATTGAAAAAGAGTATAGTCACTAAAGTCAGTGAATTAGTGCTAATCAGATCAAATTCTGGGTACTGATTGACTTAGTGTGTGACTTTGGGCTGAGGGACTGAGGTTCTCCAAAGAACATGTAATGTACTTACCTTCTTATCACCTGACGTAAGCTAGATGATCAAATTATGATTTTTTACCTTCTTATTTTAAATAACAAATTATTTTCATCCTATATAATGTTATGTATTTGTGTAGGAGGCCTAGTCTAAGAGAGATATTGCATGAATATTTGGCAGATGAAATTGAAAGTAAGTTTTAGCACTGTGGTATTTTAGCCATAAAAGACATTTAGGTAATTCATTTCAGAACTGAGCAACACAAACTCTTTAAAAAAGGAAAAATTACATGACCACTATTAATCTAAACAAGAATGGGTACTATTCCAACATTTAATCTTCACAACTCTCTGGAGATAGAGCAGTTTTGCTCAATGTACATATTATAGATGAACTAAATTATGGTCGGACATATTGAATAAGTATTCATAGCTCAACATAGTCCAGACAGCAATGGCCTCAGCTAGATTTCAAGTACAAATCCTACATTTATGCACATATTTTTCATTAAGATCCAAGATATAAATGATTATGTTAAAGAAATGTATTCCCTAATGACACATTGTGATCATTGGTGCATATAAAGCTGTCTTCATTTGTTTTGTGTAAAATATGACTACATATGTAATCATATTATATAAACTATAATCAAAAAGATTGTAATTTGTTTCTAGCAAATTACAGAAACCCACTCGCAAAAAAGGAAAAAAAAGGCAAAATCCGTGTGTGATTTCTTCTCTTTAAGTAATCAGTAATACGAACCTAGTCTTTAAAATCACCTTGACTTATTTTTTATATTCTACTATCTTCTAAAGGTTTATTTAAAATACAGAGCATCTTGTATTTATTCGTTCATACGTGTTCTTCTTTAGTATTTTATTGTCCACACAGCCTCATCCCATCCTGTTATTTTACATTTATTTTAAATCCCAATGACATTTCATTATGGGTAGAGACAGCTCAGGGCTTGGATTTCTCCAAGCACACCTAAAGTCTGTACCACGATAATTAGAAGTGAAAAATTTGAACTAAACTACTCAGGATAAGTTGTTTGAAAATTTCAGACTAACAACGCATCAAAAAAGGTAGAAATGTCAGGTGCTCTTGGTCATGTTGAGGTAACTGTGATTTCCATGGCTACCTGTCTGACCTGATTACTTGGCAGACTATGGGTTTACGTGTGGATTATAAGGAGGGTGCAAGGGCGTTAGAGGAAAAGCAAAATTCGGGAGCCTCATTATTGCCCAACTTTAAATTATTACATTAATTTTATCAACAGAGTTGAAAATTAGAAAAATAGTGTAGAGAAGTCCAGGTGACTAAAATATATGTTCTATTTGCAACTAGGTAAACCCACGGCTTTGGAAATGGAAGATGGTCTTGGGTGCATTGGTAGGATAGGTTGCCCATGGTCTGGGGATTCCAGAGGCAATCTGTGGGACTCAAAAAGACATGCGTGCCATTTTCTTATTCTTTAAAACGGAAAAAAACAACATTAAAAATGTCTATTTCTTGACTTTCTCATTTATACACAGTAGAGTATCTGCAAAGATTTAGAATATTATAGTACTCGTAAGAGATGTCTTGCACTTACAGAAAGATGAGACTGTTTCAAGATTAAAGATAAGTAAGGTCACCTTTTTAAGGTACCTTTCAAAGAGTGCTTCTAGGAATGGACATACATGATTATACCAGAATAATTTCCGTGCAGACACAGTCCTAAAGTAATCAGGTACTTACTATAAGGAGTGAATTTCAGAGGCATCAGTGTCCTCCAAAGATGAGCAAAGACACTCAGGATGCTGCTCAAAATGGCCAGGATTCCACAAAAGCCACTTGTTGGTTGGCAGAGACAGTGGCCTAGGAGGGTAGCTGTAAATTTCCCCACTTTCGCCAAGGAGAAGTAGTGAAGGACCAAATGGCTTGCCCTTTCCTCTCCCAGTACCCTCACCTGGCCCTATGCTTACCATTGGACAGAAGGCATAAGTCATAAGCAATGTACTTAAAAACAGATGACCACTGAAAAGCTGAATTGAGTTTGTGGTCTTGAAAAGCACTGTCCCTTTGTTTTATTATACACCAAAAGAGAAACTAGAAATAAACCTAGGAGTGACGAGGTGTCATGTGTCAGCGAGTGGCGTGGAATCTGGTTAGTTCATCAAGGTGTAGTGTGATGAATCTGGTCTGCCTAACCTAAAACCACCATGTCACAAGGTAAAACAGAATTCCATAGAGGGTCGAATAAGGTACTGTGATAAAACTATTACATTTTATGTTTCTTAAATTAATAGGGGAATAAATTTAAAATTGTATTGAAACTTTCAATACCCTAAAGGCGAGAAGGTAAAGCTGGTGGTCTTCCTTTCCACTTTCTGTTAATGTGTGATGGCACAATTTCCCCTCTCCAGATCAACTATAAATCTCTGCCTAATAGGTGGCAGGATTAATATACACACCACAAATAGAAAATTGCCTCCAGTTAGAATGCCACCACAGAACTCAATCAGCTTTTATTTTGCAGGACAAAAAAAAAAAAAAACAGATTTTAGGCTGACTTTTACTCCGATTTTGACAACGTATAAATTAATTTACTCACGATTACCTTCTTGGGCATTGTTTAGGAACTTAAGCCCATGTATCTTCATAATTCCCTAACCTGTATTCACCTTGGCGGTGCTGAATATACTCACCTTCTTTTGTAGGCCATAAAATATCTTGCAGCGAAGGTCCCTTTACTTCCGCATGTGCGCCTGGCATACTCAAGGCTTCTCACCGTGCACACACCCACTCAGAATTCAATAAAGCTGTAACTTACTAACCCCCTTTCTCTGTTAGGTTGCTCTCCAAGAAATTTCAGACTCCGAGCATGGGTGAGGCAGGAGGAGGACATGCTTCTAGAGTGGCAAACGTGCTCCTCCAGCTTTACTCCTCCATGGTCTAAAGGGGGAGAAGCCTGGAACTTGGCATTGACTTTGCCACAAGAAAAAACAAGATTGGGTCTATAAGCAAGCTTTCAAGTGCAAATGCTCACTTAGCTAACATCTCGGAAGAGGCTTCAAAGTGTTCTCAATGGTCCTTTATTTTTTTTAATTTAACAGAGCTCAAATACCATATGTGAACTCGGATACACACTGGCCACTTGACAATTGCTTGGAGTTATTTTACACTAAATATTTTTTATGTACTTTGAGAATAATTGGGAAAAAGGAATTGAAAGTGCAATAAAAATCTATCTGGTGATACGTTAGCCTGCTTTCCTTTCCTGCAATTGTTTCTCTTGATAATCACATAAAGTCTACATCTCCATTAGAGTAATAACCCTTACCTTTAAAATAAAATCAATACTTCAAATGCAGAGATGAATGTGACCATAACATACTTAAAGATGCAGTTTGAAATTTCAGTTCAATAATGCTAAATTGCAATTATACTGTGCTCAGAAGGGACTGATCTAAAGATCCCATTTAAGTCAAATTAAGAACATTTAAGCACAATTATCAGTAACATACAATTTGAATCACTTGAGATAAAGCTTTCATAATTGCCTTAGCAAAATAGCAAGTGAAAACTGAAAATCAAAATTTAGACAAATAGCTTGTACTTTTTCCTAAATGTAGTTAGAATACATGCATTATATTTCATTAATCCATCGTATAGATAGGAAATGAAAATATACATGTGGTTGGTTTTTTTTGTCTGGCAGCATGTAGCAAGTTTAAAATCTTAAAATCTGCTTTTAATCTATTGACTATGAAAGTTATAATAGGACTCAACAATCTCAGATAATGGTCTTTCCTTTCCCCCCAAATATTCCATTCATTTTGAACACAACCATCACAATATATGTTCTTAAAAAGCTGACATTATACCTAAATTAAGACTTTTATACAATTAGTTTCTTGGAAAACAAAATAATATAATTTTATAACACGGAGATAATTTGCATCAAATTTAATCAGGAGTCATTTCCAGCAATGAACCTTGTTGATGAATTGACCACCTTATCTTGATTTAATTATTTACAGGAGTGAACAAAACTCTGTGTTTTGAGGTAGGAAATTTCAGTCATTCAGGCTCTCTTACGAAGTAAAACTAAATAAATAAAAAATAAATAGATTTTTTTTTCAAATGGAACAGAATATTTTTAAATCCAGTTAATTCATATGTTTCTTTTATTCATTTGTTCTATACCAAGTAAAATCTATACCTTGCTAGCCTTCAAGGGATGTGAGTATCGAATGGTAAGAGAAATGCCTTTTTCTTCAAATGTTAATTTGCCATCATTTTCAGAGGGCTCAAGTCCTGCAAGAGTCCAACAGTAAAAGCACCATTTTAATGGAAGCCCCTATTTCAAATACAGACAAGCCGATGGACAGAAAATGGGACACTGTTTATAATAATAACTTTTGTTAGTACTTGTAAAATCTAAAATTTCATTAGTCTTCAACATCATACCATTGTGTTGATTTATATTGCAGTTATAAAGAATAAGGCTAGTAAGCTAAAACATTTTGCATCTAGACGTGGTATTTTCTGTTTTTCTCTTTTGCACTAGTAAATATTTTTTCATGATTTTATGTCACCTAACATATATAAAATTAGTGTATTCAACTCTCAATTATCCCTTTTATATTTAATAATGTATTTACCAGAATATGCATTATAAAGCTGGCTGTTATATACTTCTTAATGTCTCCAGTGTGAAGGGAATGTATTGAAGATTTTTCTGGGAGATTTTAATTCTTGATTGTTTAACACTGTATTATTGAAATATTTTGTATCTACCCTGCAGTATAAATGTTCCAGTATTTCCTTAAGGTAAATAAATGTAAGGCAAATCTTCACTTTTACTGAAAAATGTCACATATCTCTACTATTTTCAAATATTGTAATATGTTCCCCACAAAAATCACATAGTTTATATTTTTACACTCTTGGCAACACTTGGCCTGGTTACATTTTCAAATCTTTGTTGATCTGATAGACAGGAAGTATAACTTGTGCTGCCTTAACTTTACACTTTCTTTATTCTGACGACGTGAAGGGCAGGCTCACAGCCTTCCTGGACATTCAGAACACACTGAGTTTAAAAAACAAGCAGTGAGTGGTGCCAGGGGAAAGTCACCATCATTCAAGGTGGAAAATGGGGCCCTGCAATCGACAGCAAAGCATTTTTTCTAAGGGACTAGTGCAAATATTTTGCCCATGTTCAATTTGATTGTCCACTTTTTAAAAATTAACTTATTGGTATTTCACCTCCCATCTGTCTCTTACTTGTATGTGTTGATTTGGAACATGAGTCGGTTACCTGCTCCATACCCCTGTCTTCTCACGACTGTGCCTTCTGTAAACTATTTGTATTTTTAGGGATTGTGTTTCTTATGTGATTTATATGTGCATAAAATATTGAAGTTCAGTTTTGAAATTATGTATCACACACACACACACACACACACACACACACACACACACACACATATATATATATATATATATATATATATATATATATATATATATATATATATAATAAAATGATAGGGAAATTTTTACTTTGGTTAAGGTCAGTAGTTTCTCCTCTATTATTACCATTCATGTCTGGAAAGTACATTTTCTTCATTTTTCAGTTCTATGTTGGGTGTTTGCCTGACACATTTCCTTCATTCCCCATAATTCCCGGGGTCTGTTACCTGTGTGCTTCAAGCGTCACACTACTCAGGTTGATACAAATGTGAATCCAAACATCTGGAGCTCCATCGTAAATTATGAAGTGTGCAGATGTCATTTTATTTTCATGCATGAGAAGTGTTATGGATACTGTGAAAAATCCATTCTCAGATTTTTCCCTGAAGATAGTGAAATCTTCCTAGTCACACACACACATGCATGCATACACTTTTTATTATTTATTTATTTATTTATTTATGTATTTATTTATTCATTGCCTGTTTGCTGACTAATGTTTGGGGAACACTGAGATTTTGTAAACTGTTAACTTTTCTGATACAAAAGTAGGATCTAAAAAGTGATATAATCAATCTCACTTAGTGTGACGACTGAACTAAAACCTCAAAATAAAACTATGTTCTGTAGTGAATGTTGTATATTCTCAATTTGCTTATGGTTCTGTTTTTCTCTCCATACACTGGAATGACCTTTGCGTGGAGACGTTAACTTTGGTTTTTTGCTACTAGAGAAACGTGCTACAAGAATAAGCAACGTATTGGCCGGCCGCGAGACACTAACCGGCAACGCTCCACGGCCTCATCATTTCTCTTTTCTTCCCTCAGCTTCCCTTGTAATTGAATATGATTTTTATTTTTAATAAATGAATGGGATTGAAGGAAAACCCCCTAATCTCTGGAATCAATTTTTTTGTGGAATGTCTATGCAGGTTCTTTAAGAACTTTCCTCCTGCTAGGCTACCTGACCTACAACTGACTAACAAGTAGAGGTGGACCCCTGAACTTACCAGTCATTTTGGACTGTTTATTAGAAAATAAATATTTCAACTTACACGAGTGTTAATGCATTACATTATTGAGTCCCATTTAACAGCAATATAGCATTAGGTACTGGTTGAGAATACACAATGAAACGTACAATGTTATCACTCTGGGAAGAGAATTTACTCATGCGATGAAGAGAGATACTTATTTAATTTAAAATAGAAGAAAATCATGCTTCTTAGGAAGAAAATTATACTGGGTCAAAATTAAGCTGATTGGAAAGCAAATGTTTCTATGTATGCATACTGCTGTGGTTTGGATCTGGAGTGTCTTCCAGAAGCCTCGTGAATACTGTGAATACCTGTGAATACTGTGTACTGGAGGGAGGTGGGGCCTGGCTGGAAGGGGCAGATGTTTGGGGCTTGACCTGGAGGGGTGTGTGCTGATGTGCCCTCCCTCCTAGACTTCTCTCAGCTCGGCCATACTGCTGTGAGAGTCTCTGTCTCGGGAGCATGGGCTCCTACTCTGGCTGTAATTGAGGCCCCACAGTGTGATTCTACCATCTTTCCGTCTCCCATCCATGAATGCATTGCGAGTCTCAGAAATTGTAAGCCAAAACAAATCTTCCCCTCTTAAACTTGTGGACGTTGAGTATTGAGTCACAGGGAGGAGAAAATAACTACACAGTGAAACACATAATTTTATCACTCTAGGAAGAGAATTTACACATGTGTCAAAGAGAGATACATATTTATTTTCAGAAAATAGAAAATCATGCTTCTGAGAAAGAAAATTATACTGGATCCAAATTAAACTGAATAGAAGGCAAGTCTTTCTACATGCATGTATGCACACACATACATATATATGCATACAGAAAGAAAGATGTACATTTAGGCATAATACACATACGTATTTTCATGCAGGTATTTATGTGAGCATATTATGCGTGCTTATTTTTCTCCAAATGTAAATGACACTGCAATTGCTTGATATATTTCACAAGCGTAATGGAAAATTTAAACCTGAATACCTTTATTTACACTGTTTTCCCGTGCCACTTTTAAGTGATACTTGAACGGGTCAGAAATTTAAAATAAAGCTGCACGCCACTGGTAGGAAGGGGAGGCTGTACTGTCATTCTCAAATGTCGCGCTGCTGTCTTCAGAGCATCTTCGTCTTCCCCAACAAGCGTTATAACCTCGCTTCGCTTGTAAAGCCATTTAATAGGATGGTGATAAATATGGTAATTTTGAAGAATTTTGAGCTGCTTCTCAGGAAGTTGAAACAAAGCTAAAGAACTTCGGTGGCCACATACAATAAAAAGTTACGCAATGTCGGTAAAATACGTCCCTCCAACTAGTTTGCTGTTAAATGTTTCATTGCAAATTTTGCTGCTAGTTCATTATGAATTCAAATTAAATGAGGAGGCTCTTTTATGCCTGAAAATAACCCACAGCTGTCTTTATATTCTTCCATGAAGCTGTCATTGAAAGGTTACTGATATCTTTCTACTTTATTTCAGTGCCTGACCAGTGGAACCATTGTGCTTTAAGTAATACTAAATTAGAGTCCTCAGAAAAGCATTGCTCTAGTATGCGCCATGTAACGTGGAAGGCAGGGCGAGAGGATGCGATACGAGGAGAGTTAATATAAGTTAAAGAACATGTTTCAAGCAACACGTTTGTCCTTACGCCATAGTACACTCTAAGTGATAAGTCCTCAGTCTTTAAAAGTACAGTAAGTTAGAGATATTGCAGACAGTTGAAAATGGTATTTCATAATTTTATATAATAAACCACATTTACTTTATAAAACATATAGTGAGCCACTGAAAGTGGTGTCCTTTTAAACAGAGAATTATTTTTCTACTATACATTATTACAGTGCTAGCGGTTGCAAAGGTTCATTTTCATAAATTCTAGTCAATATTTGTTTTCCTGTTATTGTTTAGTACTTTTACATTTTTACAAAAATTTAAGTGAAGTTGTCATCAGCTGTTAATTATATATTAAAGCTATAATATTATGTATGTATATATGTACATATATGTATGTGTGTATGCACGGATCTGTGGGCCTATCTATCTCTTATCTCTCTATCTATATTTTTTAAGGTAGTCTCTCTCTGTCTACATTGTCCAGACA
This sequence comes from Ctenodactylus gundi, assembly GCA_004027205.1. Lineage (NCBI taxonomy): Eukaryota > Metazoa > Chordata > Mammalia > Rodentia > Ctenodactylidae > Ctenodactylus > Ctenodactylus gundi. The sequence goes on from PVKB01001921.1 coordinate 104,578, forward strand.
GGTGTCCAATATCCAGCTCAATTTATCCTTTCTCCTCATCCTCCTAAGTACCTGTGACTGTAGCTCAAGCCACTGTGCTAGGCCGCAACTGTAATAAAGTAATAAACTGAAATCCCTGCTTCAAAATGTATCAGTTCAAGGCCAAGGTTGTTCACGTGGTTTCACCTGCATTCCTCTCCATACAGTGAATTATGCTGAAGCCATTTCAATGTATCAGGTAAGTTCATTTATAAATATATACACACGAATTTTTGAAACTTTCAAACTTTTTTTTCATTGGGTAACATAGTGTATTTACCAGAGAAATCATATCGAAAATTTACAACGCAGTTAAATATTCATTGTTTGAAATGTTGAACATTTTTAATCATGTATTTAAATCATTCTGTCCTAAAGGTTTTTAAATAACTGATTTATTTAGAAATAGCTGGCCCACTTGAAATTGAGTCTAAATAAGGAACATGCACCGATTTAGTCAATACATTTGCTTAATGTTTTGTTTTTGAATATTGATTGTACTTTAGAATCACAAGATCTTTAAGAACTCCAGGAGGGCTGTATACTTTAAAGCAAGTTTAGTTTTTGTAACGTAACATTCAGAGATATTTGCAGACCAGCTAGACAAGCAAAGAGTAACATTCTCCATGTGTTGTGATGCAAAGAACACTGGAGGGGATCTTTCATGAATTGACCACGACACCGAAAGCACTACTCTGCAATGGGTATCTCCAAATATATTTTTCCAAAATAGACCATCAAAATTGACTCTCTTTGTTCCCTGATCATCTGGGAAATTGCAACATTCCTTCTCCAAGCTTCATTGTTGGCAATGATACTTTAATCGTAGAGTCATATATTTCCACAAGGCACAAGGTAGCTCGTAACAACCAAAAATAGAGATATACTTGGACTTGATAATTATCGCCTACATTCATTAATCTGTTAGATGTTGATAAAATAGTAATGATCAGGATAAATTTACACTTACTTTTTAGTTAGGATATTTCTTTAGAGAACTTTAAATGTTTTCTCATTATTTATAAGGCTTTTGTGAAGAATTGAACATGTAGAAATGATAATTAAAAGATAGAATTCTTGCTGGCCACAGGGATGCACACCTGTCACCCCCATACTCAGAAAGCTGAGGCAGAAGATTCATTCGTAAAGTTGAGCTCATGCTAGGCAAGTTAGAGTTATAATAAGTCTATGTCTCAGAAATAAAAAGAAAAGTAAAAGAAAAAATAGTGACCTGGCTACATAGCTCATAGTGAACAACCAGAATTTAATCCCCAGTATTCCCAACATATAAAAAAGAAAAAAATAAAGCGTATCATCTTTCTTACTATTTTTCGCAATAATAAAATGTTAAATTGTCAATAAAACGCTGTCTCGAGAGTCTTGAATTTTATCTTTATTTCTCTGGTATCCTGTGAGATTGAAAATATTTTATTGTCCTAGTTTCCCTAGCAATTTACATGTAAGAACAATAAATGAATATCAAAAATACTCCTAATTACTAATGCTGTTCTTAATATTTTTATTGATTTAACAAAACCTTAGCCTAGTAACAAACCTTGCAAATTGTCATGCGGATCATTCACAGTGACCCTTGCAGTGGCAGTCTTCATTATTTGCAGTGCTGTCTGTGTGGCCAGTTATGCCAGCCACACTGAAAACAGGCCCCATTCAAAATGTAGGGTAAATGTCACTCCATCCCTACAGATCCTGTCTCGTAGTTACAGTGTGGTGTTGCACATGCTCATTAAGAAGATTTGGTCCTTGTTTGTAGATCTTTCAACTGAATAGAAAGGCGAGTTATGAGTTTTTGTATTCTTTTGAGAGTTAATACACCACAGACTCCTATTTAATAGACAAATGTAATGAAGATATTCAAAGTTCTATTCAAATCTATGATAATCTTGATGGGTTGATAATTTTGAGTGTTAATGCCATTAAAATCATTATTTTGAGGGGTTTTCAGATTTAGAGATAGAAGGAAGCTGTGGTCCCGCTCACAGAATGAAGCCCTCCTGTGGGGAGACTCGAGAACTACGGAAGCTCTGGATCTTGATCACGGAAATGTATAACTATGTCAACCTGTATCAGTAAAGATTTTTTTAGAACAGAACTAGTAGAAGATGTGTGTGTAACTAGACATAGGCATGGGGATTTACTAGGTTAGCTTACAGGGTCAGAAGCGGGAGATAGCTCACTCCGGTTCTCTGCACAGCAGAGCCAGAGGATGCTCCAGCTGCCCAACCCAAGAAGATAGAAGCTACAGAATCAGAGAGGTTAAGAGCACATCACAAGTCCAAGGTCAAAGGCCTAGAGAGTGACTGGAGAAGGGCAGGTGGAGGCCTGGCTGGAAGGGCTGAGGAACATGGAGATGTGGAGACTGAGTTTCAAGGGTGATGGTGAAGATGGGAGCTCCTTTGAGTTCTGTCTGGGCTACAAGTCTTTTGGTCGGTGTCCTCCACATCCAGGAGGAATCTTCCCTCCTCTGTGCTGGCCTAATGTCAGCCATGCATGCACACCCAGAACTGTGCTTTAGTAATGCGCAGGGCATTCTTAATCCATTTTAAGTTGATGTATAACACTTCACCATCACTATACTCCTGTAATAATATTCTTAAAAGTATACACTCAAAATTTCAATTTTATTACACATTGATTTAAAATATAAAATAAAAATAAGTAAAAGATCTGGGGCTGCTAAGGCTGCTTTTGTGTTTGTAAGTACATTTGTAAGACAGTATCACTTAGGGAAAAATAAGATTTAAATATTTAAGAATATAAATAGAAAAGAAAGGAATTTGGAGGAGAAAAAAGAAGAAACCAGACTTCCTGTGAATATTGTGTGCTAAATTGTATATTGTAACCACGTGGTACTGTATATAAATTTTAATTTTTATTTTCATTCTTGATCAATCTGGCTAAAGGATAATCAACTTTCTTGCTCTTATAAAAAGAATTTTCTATTACGGTCTTTATCATTTTTTGGCTTTCTATCAAACTCATTCTGTACCTAGTCCTTATTCATTTGCATCTAGTTTTTATTAGTGTATAATTTCTTTTTCTTTCTCTGCTTTCTTAGGCTAAAGTATACATTGACACGTCGAGGCACCTCGTCTCTTCTATCACAGCTATTTCACACAGTCTGTCTTTCTTTCTTTCCATTAATGCTTAAGCAATATTCCACAGGACTTAATATTGTTGCTTACATATTTAATCAGTTCAAAACTTCCCTAATATCACTCTTTACTTCTAAAATGCATGCAGTATTTCCAACTGTGTCATTAGAGCTTCAAGAAGCATCTTGATCAATTCTAATATATTTAAAAAGCACTTAGCACCTTTTGTGTCATTCGAATATTTTAAAAAATGTTGAGACTTTTTTAAGATAGGACAGCAATTTTTTATGCAAAGGGCCTGATGGTAAATATTTTAGGCTTTGCACGTAACATTTAACTTCTGTTCCATATGTTTTTCTTTAAAATATAATACCATCAAATATTAAAAGGTGCTTAGTTTGTGGATTATTAAAAAAAAGTTAGTTACAGTCTCCTAGTTTAGAATATGGCTGACACTGAAAACATTTCCTGTACACTTGAAGTTAACACACATTCTGCTTTTGTTGTTTGGTGTATTTTATAAATGGTAGTTCACACCGTTTTGGTAAAATTGTTTATATTTGTATCTCTTTGTTAATTTAACGTCTATGAGTTCTGCTAATAATTGAAAGATAAATAGTGAAATCTCTGATGATAACTTTAGATTTGTATGTTTCTTCTTGATGTTATAGGAGTTTTTACTTCATGGAATTAAGCTGTATTTGATTCACAGCCCTTTAGGGTCATGGTGTCCTCTGACAAATTGAGTCCTTTGTCCTTGTGAACTGAGCCTCTTTTATTCATGAGAGTATTCTTTTATCTGATGTGAATTTTGTTTGACAACAAAATAGCTGCTCTAACTGTATATTTTGTTTCATTGATAAGAACAAGGTGCTAGGCTGGAAGGGAGCACAGTGCTCCCTCACCAAGGATTGATGCCGAAGCCGTGACCTAGTAGCGACAGTTTGACTACAGGGATTGGGTAGAAACATAGGAGTTCAGGCAGGGAGGAGCTGCTTCTGTCCGGTCAACTGAAGTTCTTTTGAATTCACTCCACAAGACAAGCACTACACGTTACCAAAAGAGACTGGACAGGAGCATAACGGAAGAGAAAACTGTTGAGCTTTTGTACTGAGTGGCCTGGGATGAGAACATTATGGAGTTCTCTGGATTTAGAGGAAGGGGGGCCCAGAGCAGACAGCACCAAGAAATCTCACTCAATAAGGAAGAAACAAAGTGAACCTTGAATTGATCTTCCTCTCTCTCTCTCCCCCACCTCTCTCTCTCTCTCTCTCTCTCTCTCTCTCTCTCTCTCTCTCTCTCTCTCTCTCTCTCTCTCCCTCTCTCAGACAGGGTCTTGCTTTGTAGCCCAGGCTGGTCCTGAACTCACTAGGTAGCCAAGGCCAGCCTTGGACCCATAGTAATCCTCCTGCCTCAGCCTCCCGAGCACTTGGATTACAAGCATCTGCTGCCATACCTGGCTTACAAGGCACTGGGGGATAGAACTCAGAGTCTTATGTTGGCTAGGTATGTATCTTAACCTCAAGTCACATGAAAGGTTATCCAAACTAGCTACATAAAAATTTCATGGAGATCCTTAAAAACTTGCACATGGTGCAAGCCACGACCCAGGGTCAGAAGTATGACACGCTCTTTGCTGATAATCTCTGTGTAGATCTAGCAGGCAGTCAGCTGTTTGGGCTGCAAGCAGGATGGCCTCGCTATCTCCTATTAAACTGGGCAAGAACAATACTACTCTCCTGAGCAAGTGCCCTTCGTAGCCTGCACCAATCCCACCCGCACCTTTCCCTCACGGCCGCTGCGCTGAGGTTTTCAACTTTGTGCGTTTCCCCGCTGACTTCCCCTCAAGCTCGCAAATGTCCTTTTCTCAGGCTAATATTCCTGTCGAACTTCAGTGCAAAAATCATCAAACGAAGTCTGATGACACATAATCTGTTGTACTTCATACTATTATAAGAACTATTTACTAACTTGCTGAGTATTTCACTTTTGGTAAGTTGTAGGCATGAAGTTGGAGGAACACTTTTGCTGGCTTTAGCTGTATCAGCTCCTATCACGGTCTCTCGATGTTGCCACATTGAGGACCACAGTTCATCTGGGGACACATCAGGTGATTTTTGGACCAACCTCCTGTGCCACTTTCCTTCCCCTTATTTGGAACTTCTTTCATCGTATTTAGAGTCACCCATTAGGAGCCACGGAAGGGGTGTAGTGAACAAAGAAATGAAAGAAAGGTCAGATAGCCCAGCTGCAGGCTTCACTGACCTAGCCAGGCAAACGCAAATCTAGTGCACTGTTGCAAAGCCAATCCCACCGACAAGTGTAAGCTCTGCATTCTACCTTTTCTACACTTGACGCCAAAACACACTTCCTAAGATCTTACTTCCTCTCTAAGCGAAGACAATAGCTATTTCATAAACAGTTCTGCCTAACTTGATGTAAACATGCTACATACAGCTGAACGTGCAATAATTCTTCCAAAAAGTCTCAAGAGTGTTGACATATTTGAAATGTCCAAGTCTCTTCTGACAACCAAGGCAAACTCTCAACTGTGAATCTTCGTAAAAATTAAAAACAAGCTATATAAACCCAAGGCACAAGGATAAAGCTTAAGTCTGTTCATTTCAAAGGAGAGGAACAAGCGAATGGAAAGAGTCAGACCAAAGTAACCTTAAGTTATTTATTGCCACCCTTGTTATTAGGGACACATGGTGGCAAGCTGTGAGTTTCAGAGGAGTCCAATTGTCAAGACCGTTTTGGCACTGTTCGGTGCAGATCCCGTGGCTTCTTGTGCTGGCTCCGCTCACGGTGTGCAGCCTTCCTTTGTGAGTGCTACCTAAGCGCTCAGGCCATTTCCAGTTTCCTGGGGTATCCTCAGCGACTTGGGCTCCATTTCCGTAGCTGTGAGCTCCTCCCACGCAGGGGCTGCATATCTGGACCTCTAGACCTTTCTTTGCGTTCGGCATAGCAACCTTCCCGATTCTTCAACCCAGCATTGACCCAGCAGGTAGAACCCGCCTCTCATGGGTGCTACTAGGAACTACTACTGTCTCCTTGGACCACAACTCCATCAGCCTCTTGGCACAGTGAAAGGAATGCTGGGAAACAACTCCCTACTCACTCCTTTCTGAGCAAAGATCCTCAGAATTATTTTCATAAGTGGAATATTTACACTTTTGCACCTGTGATGGCTGTAGTCTCGCTGAATTCTGAGACGCAGCTGAGCCATCCTCCCTGATTCCTACCTCTGTGCAGAATATACGATTCCCTGTCCATGGCACTAATTGCTCCCGCAGCCACAGATCCTTTGCCCCCATTCTTTATATTATTCTTTTGAACCATCATTTTTCCTCAGTTCACAAAGTGTCACAAAAGCCCTTCTACATACACGAACTGCCAAACATGGTCAAAAATGCCTTATTAGTAGCCAGAAACATGGTGGTGCCTGACTGATTAGAGTTAGGAAGAGGGCATAACAAGGTATGTGAAGTTTTATCTCTGTGAATGCTCAGTGGACATAAGTAGGATATAAAATTTATGGAAAAAATTCACAAGAATCTGTATGATTTAAAATATGTGCTGCAAAAGAAATGGAAGTTTGTTTTCTTTTATCAATAATTGAGAATTATTTTTATTGGATATTGCTCCTCTAAACACATTTGACGTGGTTACAGAGAAATATATTCATAATATTTATATCTTACTTTCAAAAGTTTTATGTTTTTCTAGATTTTAATAAAGTATGTTATTTTCATGAAAATCAAAATGTTGTTCCACTTTCTAATATGATAATTTCTCGTTGCAATATCATGTCACAAACACCATATGCACATTGATATGCCTTGACAAGTGCAATGTTTGGAAAATATGCTTCTTAAAAAAACAAACACCTATGGTTCTGCCCCAGTCATTTCAAAACAACAAATTTATTATTATATATTTAATTCTTTTAGAATTTATTTCAGATTACCCAGTAGTACATAATTCTTACAGCTCCAACAGTAAAAGAGTATAAATCCTTAATAACTTTCTTCTCTGGTAATAAAATACTGAACATTAAAACTTGCATAAAGCAGGTCATAATAATGTTTTATTATTTTGAATATATTTTTGAGGCTGAAGAGTATGAAAACCAAGGTCAATGCAGTTATCTTTACTTTTAATACCTCAAGATATTGCATTTCTTTACTTGATGGTTAAAACACTTTAAAGATTTATATTTGTGTCATTCTAATTTAATCATCAGAAATTACTGAATCGAAAACATTCTCCAGGAAACTACCAATGTTACCTCTCAAATTATGGTGACTTACACTTGCATGTACACACGAATTGGTAGGCATCTGAGGAACCAGAATCGGCTTCGACTTTCCCATCGTTCTCCAAACCTCGTCTATACGCACCTGTAAAAATGTCTGGCCTGTGTGTCAGCTTGGCGCACAAAGCCTGGCAGGGACTCTTCCGTGTGTTGTTTTGTTTGTTGAACATTTTTTTGACTATGTGTAAAAATTTTTCAGCAATTTTTGTTTTAGTCTTCTTGAAGAATGGAATTATTTGTACAAACATGTAAAAACTTATCAATTCCCAGCTATGACTTTCTAATTGTTGCAACTTAGGTTTTCAACCTTTTTCCCCACTGAATTCACTGAGATTAAATTTTTTCTTATTTGTTTTATATCACACACTGGCCTCTTCCTTTAAAAAAATGAAATTTACTTATGCACACGAGGCCATCTCACTCACTTACCGGAAGCTGGAAATATGGACAACTAGCTTCTTTTACAGAGCTAAGGCATTCTGGGTATGTATTCAAGTACGTGCTCGAATGATCAAGAGCATGCATTACCATTAGGTCAATTACAAATTACTAAAATTTGTCAGGTATTCAAATAAGAAGTTATACTTTTGAAATGTATATGTTCTTAAATTTTGTTAAATTTTTAGAATATATTCCTCTTTAAGCAAAAATATTGAAGGAAAAAGCATTATATTTTATATAAATATTTACTAAATCACCCAAATAGGTGAAAATACACAGGAGTCTCCCAAATCTAGTAATTGCTTTAGCTAACGTAAAAAGAAGCATTTTATGTTTTAATAAATATTTATCCAGTTAAAGCATATATTTTATGCATCTCGTGCAGAGGTAAGATAACATTTTACACAAAGAATTTATTAGTCCCCTTCCCATTTTTAAATTCCTTCTTTGTTGAGTTGTGGCCCAAATGGAAAACATTAAAGCAATTTTACTCTGGAGACACACAAGCATATGTTTCTGAACAATGTGGATTTTGTGTGAACTTTCAAACAGATGTGAATTTTTAAATTGGAGCATCTCAATAGAAAACGAGATCTATAGAGTGAAATTAAATCACTGTCAAGATACTTGGCAATATGATGTAAATATATATATATATATATATATATATATATATATATATATATATAAATGCTAGCACCTACCTGGTAGATATCGGAACACATATGATAGATTCAAGTATAAATTGAGCAATTAAACAATAGGTTCTACCGGCAATATTTGAAACAATTACAGTTTTTCAGTTTATCATCATATAGGCACTTTTTGGGGTGTGGCTAGTAAAATAAAAGCAGACATAAACAACTTACAAGACAACATAAAAAGAACATATTTTGTCTTGTGTTCTCTACCATTGCACTCCCTAGGTTCTATTTTGGAGAGCAGAGCTGCTCTGTTCAGTGCTGCTGAGAAGGAAGGCTTCAGTGCACGGAGCACAGAAATGCTTGGACCAGACACAGAGCGAGAGGACACTAACTATCCCTTCCTCGCCCCACTGGGCTGGCCTCCCAGTAGGCCCTTCGGCTATATGAACTCATCAGTGACTGAGCTTAAATCCCTAATTCATTAATGAGTCCACAGTCACATGATCCCATTTCCTGGCTCCACCTGTGACATTTCTGTCCTAGGAATTAAATTCTCCATCCTTGAGTTGTTGGGGTGCACTCTAACTTGAAGCCATAAGAGTCATGCATCGTACTAAAATATGCGATTATTTTATCATCTCATATTGCCAAGTGTCTTCCATATTAATAGAAATACATTGATGTGTTCCTAAGATTCTTTCATGAACATAAATGTTTTGTGATCGCTTGGCTCACAAAACTTACACTTTTCAGTGCCATTTACTCTCAAACTCAGTTCAATGTTAATTCCATTCTCATTCTGTGACGATAGTAAATACAACATGATCTTTGATTTTTTTGTCATCAGAGGCACACACCACCTCCTTCGATTCATTTACTTTAAGCTCTAATAGTCACTGTTTCTTTCTGCCTTGATGCCCATCTTCCCTTACTTACAAGAAATAACACCCTTGTGAACCTTCTTCTTTGAACTCGCCCAATTCCTTTTCAGTTCTCATTGCTAACTTTTGTCATCTCTTGTTTTTCTAAATGTTGGGTATAGAATCCTTTCTTTCCTCCTAAGCTCCCTTAGCTCTAACGTTCTATAAAATGACATAAAACCTATTTCCACCACGGTTTTATTCTTTCTCATCTTCTTAGAAGAGCTCTAGTTTCCTTCATAAAAGCCATCTTTTAAAAACATTTTCTAGTAGAGGTTTAACAAATAAGTAAAAATCAATGCATTGAGTATAAAAGATCTGAAGATATATTTTCCTACCCTGATCTTCAATTCTGTTTTTTTCACTTCAGAAATGACTTCATGATCAATCTGTTTACTTATCAAGATATTCAGAACTGATTTTTATTTCTGCTTTTCTTTCAACTTTATTTCAAATTCCTTTCATTATTTTGAACCATATTTTCTCAGAACAAAACCCGAATGGATCCCTTTACCTCCCTCTATAATTCTGGGACCTTACTGAGTTCACCGTTACCCTTTAACTGTATTCTATAAAGATTTCACAACTAGTTCCTAGGTCATTTATTTATTTATTTGGAAGGACATTCGTTCACATGGGAGATAATGAACTTTTGACTTGAAACTGTACTTAGCTATACTTATACCATTGCATTAAATCCTTCAAAACCTTTATCGGTATTTTGAATATTTTCTTTTATCCCATGGAGTTCGGAATTTCCTCTCTCCCCCAACTGCTGGCTCAAGGCTTCTCAGCTTATCTCCGATCACGTGACTTACCCGGTAGCTTCTTCCTTTCCTGCCCCTCCTCATTCGGAGAGCAGCAGCCTCAGTCGCCTTCGCAGGGCAGGTGGCTTCTTTCACTTTCGCACTTTCTCATTTCTTTATATTTTGTTTCAAATGAGAATTTTTGTTTTTCCTACAATGCCTTTTATTTAATAGTTGATGTTGCCTTTCACAATTGATGCTAAAACTCGTGTGCTAGACTAATGGGAACTGACGTGACAAAATTAGGACATAGTGGCCTTGAAACCATAGCAAGTGGGTCCTTGCTGTAGATAGACATGAGGACTCAGTTCAGGGAGCTGGAAGAAAATGAAACGAGTCAGTATTTTTTTACTTGTGACTTTTTTGGGGGGTCTGTGTGATCCTCCATTGATGTAAACTGAACCAGAGTTGAAAAATAAAACTTCTCTTGACTTTTTATATGCGTAAAATTATAACAAAATAATTAAGGATAAGAAGAGATAACTTTTTGTTTAATTTATTGAGATTGGAGTGGCTCTATTCATACCTATGGAATACCAGCAATAAATGAAAGGCATAAGGCATATATATGAAAAAAAAAAGAATGAAGAAACAAAACCAAAATGTGTGAAAACCTTTTCTGGAATATAGGTGAATGTTGTAACTACAGGGAAGAGAAATATTGACTAAAAACTAAAGGCAATCCCACGACACTGTCAACCCTGACTATAATAAGGTAGAGTTACTTTTAGAAAAATTGGCAAGTAAAGTAAAAGTGAATATGAGAATTGAAAAGGCATGTTATACTAAAAACAAAACAAAACAAAACAAAACATTTTTTGATTTCTTAGGCATGACCAGAAACTGGGTAGCTGAGAACCAAACAATGCCTAGCCCTCCTCCTGCCAAAATTTAAAAAAATCCTCTCAATAAGTAATAGCCCCAGCATCAATATATGAGATTATTTCAAATTAAACTTTTGTATGGAAAAGGGAATTATCAACAAAGTGAAAAGATAACCAACAGAATGGGAAAGAATATTCACCACCTGTATCTCAGATAGAAGGTTAATAACTAGAATTTACAAGAAACTGTAGAAAAACAGACCTCTTAAATTCAATGACCCAATTAAAAAGTGAGTAACAGAAGTGAACAGCCAGTTCTCAGATGAAGAAGTTCAAATGGCCAGAAATACATCAGAAATTATTCAACATCTCTAGCCACGAGAGAAATGCAAATCAAGACATCACTAAGATACTATCTAACCACACAGAGAATGACCTATATCAAGAACTCTAACAGCCATCAGTGCAGGCGAGGCTGTGGGGAGAAAGGAACCCTCCTGCCCTGTTGGTGGGAGTGTAAATTCGTATAACCGCTGTGGAGGACAGTATGGAAATTCCTCAAAAGTCCGAAAAAAAGTTTTTGGAAAAATTGCAGTTCTTTCATTGTTTACCTTTGATTTCATGGAGGAAGGAGAAGTTTTATTGTATGTTTCCATTCATTATTTTTTAAAGGCGGCTTCTCATGGAGCTGATCTTTTATTCCAAGATTCTCTTGGACACAGCAGTTAAAGCTGAATTCGCAGTCAGTTGGCCTTGGCTGGACGTTCTGAAAACAAAGACAGATAATCTTTTCCATGATGTGCATAAACATCAATTCATTGAAAATGAAACTTTTTAATTATGTATACAAATATGACATAGAAAGTTCAGTTTTCAATAAATTAAAGTATCCACGTGGTTTGTGACAAAGATTAACTTTTATTCATGGAACTGAAAAGAACTTTGTGGACCGAATTGCTTCTGTACATTGGCCACAGCCACGTGTCCCTTGTTGTACCTGGCTAGTTTGGGGCATTGGAGAATTGAACACAGAGCTTTCCAGCTAAGTATTTTTACCACTGAGTTATTTCTCCAGCCTCTAAAGTGTTTCAATTTTTGATTTATAATCAATATTATTCAAGCATTGTTTTCGTTAAATTGACTTGTGTTTCGTATTTTGGTAGCCTTGTATAATAATACCAAAATATGTTAAAATAGAATCTCTAGGATTTTCAAGGACAAGCTACTGTTTCTTGAAGATAAAGATACTTTTGCTTCTTATATTCCAAACTGGGTGACATATTATTTTTTCATACCTCATTAAGCAGGTTAGAAATTCTGGCAAGACGTTGACTAGAAACAGAACTTTTGCTTTGTCCTTCTACTTAGGTGCAAAGTGTCAGCGCCTCAACCTGGTGTTCACTGTTTCCTTTTAACTCTGCGACAATGTTCCCACATTGCCTCCTGAGTGGGATTTTTCAGCCTCCCTGCAACACATAAGAAAACTCATCATTATCTTTCTTTCTTGAAATTCTTTTTTTGTTCAAACTGTTTTTAATAAGTTTTCGTTCTCGCTGGTTTCCAGTGTTTTGATTTGCCTTCACATACGTTGAGTCAGACTTCCTGTTTTGAGTGCTCATTTACGATGTGCCCTTAGAAATAAGGAAAGGGAAGCCATTACATGATTTAATATTTAATCAGCCACATGGGGAGCTCCTAACAGAGTACCTGCTTGAAGGTGTTTCATACCTCACATCTGCTTTTTGTCTTTATTTTTGAGTCAGTTTTTGTCTTTGGTTTCCATTGAAGTAGTCTCTTTGTTGAAGAGTCTTCATTTAGCTGCTCTGTTCTTTTGTAATGCCTGGTCGTCCTCTGATACCATCTACTGCACACGTTCTACCAAGTACTTAGCATTATCCTCTAAGAGTTTTATTTACATTCTTTTGATTATTCTCCATGTCCATTGAAAAGCTTTATATTTCTTTGTAAATACATTTACAATGCAGCTATAACTATTTAAAGTTTACCAATTCAGTCTTTGTATCAGTTTGGGTTCTTTCAAAAGGCAGAATTTACAGAATTATAACAGAAAAAAGATCTATTTGAGAAGCTTATGAATCTGAGGATAGAAATAACCCAAGTCAGTGGCCTGCATGTGCAAGAGCTGGGGTGCCAGATCGCTGCTCAGTCAGAAAGTAAAACACCCATCGAGACTTCAGGGCAGCAGGCGAATCTGCTGTGGATCTCAGTTATTCAAAGAACAGTGGCAAAGACTGAAGACTGACGATCAGTGACTGAAGATCAGCAACAGGCAGACAGGCGAAGTCCAGACGGGAGCGATCCGCCAGGAAGATCTGTGGTGTGTAGCAAGCTGGCGCTCCTGGACGATTGCCAAGGTGAGAGTTTTCACAGAGGAAAAAGCTGGAACAATCTTCTTTCCTCCTTTTATACAGTTCGAGTTCCCAGGTAGGCCTCGCACAGCAAGGTGGGTGCATTCTCTGGCCCACAAATCACTCGCTCTAATCCAGGCTGGTTCTCAAATCCCAGTCTAGGCGTGGATCCCGAACACAAATTCAGACGTGGTTCCTGACTGCCTCAAGTTGACATGATCTCTCCGAAGGTCACCGTTTGGCTTACTCATTTCATTTTCTTCTATGTTGTAAATCAGTGGGGCTTAATTGATTATTCTTCTGATTAGTTGTATTTCCCTGCTTGTATGGGAAAATTTTTCTTGTTTGAAAACAACCCGAATTTTAGGGTTTTTTTTTCTTTGCTTTGTGCACAGAATTTTTCATTATTATTGTTTCTTTTTTTACTTTGTCATGCGAAGGATGCAAATTATTTTTAAATACTTTCATTATTTTAGTTCTTGCTTTAAGGTTTATTAGATAGTACTGGCGTTGCTTTTGATCTCAGATCAATTTTGTCTCACTCTAGACTAAAACTTTTCTCCATAGTGGTAGACGAACTTCGGAAGTTTTTGACTCAGGCTGGTAAGAATGTCACTGCTTAGCACAAAGTCCTGTTCTAATTATCTCTTGTCCTTTTAGGTCACGTTTTTCCTTTTGACTTGAAGATTTTTCCCTGTGCAGTCCATATCCTTATGAAGACGGACACAGTCTCTTGGGAGTGTTTCTCAATTTCTCCCTCACTGAGCGATCTCCTGTGGTTCTCAGCTTTGAGATCTCCACTCCTCATCTTTTTGTTCTACCAGCTTTGTTTCTTCAACTTGGTGCAAACAGAGGGGTTTCCTAGGGTTCCTCACTTGTGTCATCCTTCCCCAGTCAGAAGTGGTGACAATCGTAAAGTTCCACACATATTGTTCTCCAATTCTCAGACAGCACGTGGCTTTCTTACGTGATGCCCAAAGCCGGGTAGATTTTTTTTTCTAGTGTCTCAGTGCCTGGGATGGAAGGATATATGCAATTCTTGCAACGTTTTTCCAAATCCTAGTAGGAATTTATCATGTTCCTGAAAAAAAGACATTTTGAGACACAGGGAAAATTTCTGGCTTCTCCAAGGAACTAAAAAGCCTGAGATAAGCAGATCTTGGACCCAAAAGCATTCTAGTTATAAAAGCAATAGAAAAAATAAGGCCAAAGAAAACTGCCTTTCTCTTCACACTGATTAAAGACAAATTAACAATGAATTGACTAGTCCTGTGACAGATGTCATTAGACCACATGCTGAGTGTAGTACACTATTTAAAGTGAAACCGTGATAGAACAGCGAAGGTCAGAAGTTTGCTTCCTGTATAGGAAAAGTGCAATAAAAATTATATACTAGTCCTTGAAGAATAGCTTGAAAAACTGGGAAGAAATTTTCCCCTACACCTCTTTACTGGTTACTCGTTTCTCTCTTGATAACACAGAGTGATCTGTAGAGTGTAAAACACAAAGGACATCACAAAGCATGGAACTTTGTTTCAGTGAGAACTCTTCCCCTCTTTTCATCTCAGCTAATCCATGTGACCACAGGTCAACTAAAATTTGAGAGGTGGCAAAGTAAGAGGCTGGTCTCAACCATGTGGCATTTCCTTGTCAGACCTCGTTACGTCACTTCCTGACTCAGACAGACATTGGAAACTTCTTGTAAAGGGATGTCTTCTCCAGATTTTGTGAGTCAATGGATGAGGCCCAAGACCTCACCACTAAGCCTATTGTAACCATAAAGTCACAACACTTTGAGGTTCTACAAAATGCTTGAAATTAAAAAAGAATCTCTATATCCCTGAACTTCTGTTCCCTGGTTAAAATGGAACCTAGATTTTCTAAGACTATGCTAGAAGTCCTTTATATATATGTTTGCTTAAATTGTGTGATAATACTATACTTTAGCACAAAACCAAAGAATATTATTATTATTGTGAGTTGAACTATAAGACATACAATGAATTTCCAGAGTTTTCTCTGTTGTTAGTTTTTTTCAAGACAACTTCATAAAATCTTCCAGGTTAACCAAACTCTCATATCCTGCCAATATAAATGTTAGATAATTATTATTCAAATATAGAGGTTACTGCCATGTCAAAAGAGTTGACAATAATAACTAAGTTATTCATATTTAAATTAATTTAGCAACTCCACTCCAAAAAACATGTCTTGTCCACTAAAATTAACATTTAAAAAATCAATGCGAAGTTTAGGAAGGAAAGCATACAATATTCTTTATTACTGCACCTCACCCTATCAAGTCGTAATGCAGACTGAGGCGGCCAGGAAAGGGCTGTGCAGATAACTCTTCCTTATAAGCGAAGATCTTGTATTTATTGATAATTCACCACATCAGTTACAGGTTTAACATTTTTAAAAAAATCTTTACAATTATTTCTTGAGTTTTGAATTGCACTCACATGACAATGTTTTGAATTTAAAAATTAAAAAAGAAAAATGGTTAAAAAGACCTTCCGTCTATGGACAGGAGGGTATGCTTAGATTTGAATTCAGGTTGGTCATACTGAAGTCCATGCTACTGACATTTTTATACAGTCTCAAACCATTCCTGATTCTCAAAATCACAGATTCTTTCTGTCTTTGGTGATTAGTTTCTCATTCTTTTTCTCTTGAATTTGAGTCTTCACTCTTAGAGGTGCTGTTATTTGCTCATGTTATTTTGTAATTTTTCTCTTTTCTTGGATAACCAAAGTGCTACTGTCTTTGTCTTTCCACATCATCGAACAAGCAAGAACAGTGAGAATTTGGAAAATGAGGGTTTCTTTCTTAAATTTGGAGTCAATGTTAATGATGGAAATAGTATAATAGAGTTATTTGTAAATATAGATTCTTGAAAAAATAATACACAAAATTTCTCATAATTGTCTTGAGAAAGTTTGGTTCCTCTTAGAATAAGAACCAGAAATATTACAAATCCCTTCCCAGAAATTGTAAGTTAGGGCTCGAACAACTAATGCTCTTTGTTCTTTATTTATTTCTATCTCCCCAAATTCTCATGCTTGAAGGGGGGCCTGGCAGGAAGGAGCTGGTCACTGGGGTGGGCTCC
The DNA here is from genome assembly GCA_004027205.1 of Ctenodactylus gundi. Classification (NCBI taxonomy): domain Eukaryota; kingdom Metazoa; phylum Chordata; class Mammalia; order Rodentia; family Ctenodactylidae; genus Ctenodactylus; species Ctenodactylus gundi. Next base: position 121,140 of record PVKB01001921.1, read on the forward strand.
AGAGGCTGTAGTGCTGTCCTTAGCTCTGCCCTCTCTTGTTTCTTTACTGGCTACCATAATGATGTGAGCAACCTTCTTCCAGCAGGTCCTTCTGCCATGTGGTGTCCACCTTGTGGCCAGGTCACCTTCAAATGAGCCCACCAAAACTGTGAACCAGAAGAAACTTCTCTTTTAAGAGGTGTTAGGTATTTTGTCACATGGATGTGAAAATAAGTAAATTAAATTCCCTTAAGAGTTCTTGCAAAGTTTTAGAGTCTTCTCTTTCCTTGTTTTGGGAACACACAACATATTCTAAAACAATGCTCTTCTGGTGTTTGGAACCTAACCCCATGGTGCTGCAACACTTAGCAAAAGAGACAGTTGTAGGGTTGCACAAAGTGTGACTTCATGGGAGAACTTACTGACAAGAGTTATTCTGGGAAGAAGCAACACTACTTGAATTCCTGAAATTGGACAAAAACTATATATGTCTCTGGGGCAGCAGTGGGGCCTCAGGGGAGGATAGTGGTTAGGACAAAAATGCCTCCATACACTTTGGAATTTAACTGGCACTCCTGGAGCCACGTCCTGATGGAAGTGTCCCATGCACCACTCTTATAGCTTTATCCATTTGTGGTATAGTGGAAAAAACACGTAGAAAATCCTCTCAGGGTAACCAGAGAGACTATAGAGATTATGAGGCAAGACAGGTGCAGTTGCGTCAAGGGGAACCGGCACACAAATTCTGCCACCGGGAAGGTGGCTGGAGGCTACGTGCTCCTCCTCTGTGCCTCCTCCCGGGAACAGCCCTGTGTGCATGTCTTGTCTTACTTACCAATCATTTCCCTAGAGTAAGCATAAAATCAAGACTGGTGTTAGCCCTAGACAAAGTAAGTGTGGATCATCTTTAATATACTTCAAAAATATAATATGTTTAGCCTAAGAAAATGTTTTTATTTACCATTAGAAAGTCAAGAGACTATCAAGCACCAGGATAGGCATTCTTCTTTCTCTTTCTTTCATTATTTACTTCATGGAAGATTGTGATATAATGTTCACTATATTTAAATATTTCAGAAAGAATGAAAAAGTCACATCATTTGATACACAAGAATACAACACTTTGGAAAGATTATACTTTTCTTGAATGACAGATACATTCAGTCTCCTTTTTGATATCTCACTTCTAACAAAAATATGATGTCTATACTATTTTATTATAGCAAACATATCAAATAGAAAAATAACACTCAGTGACGGACACAATTAAGATTTCAGACACTTTCCTATTTTTCTTGCACTTTATTTTAGTCCAGTTTAGTCTTACAATTCTATGCTGACAATCATTCAAAAGTACACTTTTATCATAAAACTATAAATTACTTGTCACTTTATGGCATAAAGTCATGCCAATTTAAATTTTCCACTATTTCAAATATGATTTGGAAGGTGATGTTTCATATTTGAGATTCCTTTTTTGGACTAGAACACATGTAAAGATTTGAGAGCAAAACAATGATCTGTAAGCAGGTGTTTCAGGGGCCTAGGCTGTTTTATGAGTGTAGTAAGAGGCTCTCCGCCGTACTAGGAGGTAATCCGATGTAACACAGTTGTGCAAGTCAAGTCTGTTAACTGAATGCTTGTCAGTTTCAGTAGAAAGTATTTTCCACTGCCAAGTGTGAAATGTTTTTGATGAAACTAGACCATCATGTGACCTCCTGGACTCCTTAAAAGATTGATAGTACTAAAAGTAATACTGGAGACTATATGTTTTTGTCTGAGTAACTTCCACATGTGCTATCATGTCCACTGTTCCTCACTCATTTTTCTTGATTAGAGCTTCTGACAAAAAATTGTAGTTGGCATCCATCGGTTATAGCCTCTGCTTATTTAAATGAGTTAGGTGGGCATTAATATGAGACGAAATACTCTGGGCACATGGTCCTACTGTCACAAGCCCATATGTATGCTTTTGGCTCTTATGACCTGTTTGCCTCCTGCAGATGCCTGACCAATAGCTAAGCTATGTACTGTTGGCCAGATGGTCATACATACCCTCTTCAAGCTCATTTTTCTCCCGAAGTGTCCTCCTCAAAGGTCTATCCATTCTTTCCTTCACTTCTGTACTTCCAGGCCACTGGTTTATTTGTACCTACGTGGTGCCTGGCCACATGTGGTCCAGGGCTGAGACCTTTTTTTCTTTTTCAAGTCGTATAAAACTTAGAACTTGCCTCTACAACACAGGTAGAAACAGTGGCTCTGTGGAAGGCACCACGACAATGGCCACGACGTCAAGTCACCTTGCACTTCTGTTCATGTCTCTCCTTGAATCCATATCTTTACTCTTAAATATTCAGCCCCTCTACCTACTGGAACTTAAGCCTGAACGGATCTGGATATACTAAACTCATGGTGAATGACTTTGCATTTGGTGATGACTAGGGATCTGAACCATGCCATAAGTTTTTTTATACATAGAATAAAATTTATATGTGTGTGTGTGTGTGTGTATGTGTGTGTGACATCATACTCAGAACACTGAAATACACTTTGAGAATTTCCTACAGAGCTGTCGCATATTTTACTCATCATTATTATGTGCTTCTTTTACTTTTAGGTGAATCAGACTTGATGGATTTGAGCTCCTCTTGTCAAGAAACTTGCACACAAGCTATCAAGACTTATGATTTCCAGGACAGCCATTACATATAGTCTTCTGCTAATGTATTCCAGAGAAATTTCCCAGTGTGAAATATGCCTCTTCCAAATTTTAAGGCTACCACATATGCTCTCTGTTTTAGCTGCAGGTTTTCAAGGTGCTAAGGTTCAGCAATCTAACCAGTTTCTGTCTCATTGCAATCCTTGTTATTTCACATTTATAAACGTCTGACTCATGAGTTTGACATAAGTGATGTAACACAGCATTCCATAATTCTTCATGTATTTCTTCTGCCTTTGCAACTAGACCTTGGTCTTAGTTTTCCATGTGTGCTTCCAAATGTTTCCTTGGAAGACTTGTGTTCTTTAACAGGCATTGAATTGATATTTGACTCATCTGAACTCAGTGTTTTCACCTCTCAAACTTAGTCAGTTGTTAAGAAATGATCTTCTAATTAAATAGATTTTAGTAATTTAGTATGTGTCCCCACAGTTCAAGTGTAATATATTCTTCCTAAAGTATTGCTGTGGAGACTCCGGAATTCTTCCTTCTAAATACTGCTGTCAGCACAGATGGCTCGATCTTGCCATTGCACCTGGTCACCCATGGACAATTGCCCTTCCCTCCGCACCACAACCCCTTCCGGTGAGTGACACCACTTTAACATTTTCTTATAAACAAGAAAGGGGGTATTCAAAAGAGGCAGGAAACACGTAGCAACGTAAAGTCAATCTGCAAATTAACTACATAGCTGCATGATTTTTTTATTGGTTTCCAAAGCAGCCAGTTATTATCTTTTCTTTTCCCTGTTTTATTGATATGTATAAGTGCAAAATTTAAGGTTTACATTGGTTTTGGGCATTTTGTGCACTTAGAGATCTGGTCAAGGTAACAAGACCTTCCCTGCTTTCCTTCTGATCCACCCCCTCCCCACTCCCACAACCCCACCCCCCTTCTCTTTATTTTCACTTTAAGTTCTGTGGGATAATTGTGACCTGGGATCTGGGTTTCTCATATCAGAGAGACCATTCAATATTTCATCTTCTGCTTCTGAATCACTTCATTAAGCATGACGGTTTCAAGTTTCCTCCATTTGCATGCAAAAGCCTTCACGCTGTTGGACTTTATAGATGCATAGTATTCCATTGTGTATAAATACCACAGTTTGTGTATCCACTGATCTGTTGATGGGTATTTTGGTGACTTCCATATTTTTTCTACTGTTCGTTGTGCTGCTATGAACATGGGTATACATGTATCTCTGTTATGTGTTGTTTTGGCCTCTTTTGGATATATTACCAGGATGGGTGTCACTGGATCAAAGGGGATATTTATTTCTAGTCTTTTGAGAGATCTCCATATTGCTTTCCAAAGTGGTTGTACGAATTCACATTCCCACCAGCAGTGCAGGAGGGTTCCTTTCTCCCCACAGCCTCACCAGCACTGATTACTATTTGACTTGTTGATGTAGGCCATTCTCTCTGGAGTGAGATGGTATCTTAGTGTTGTTTTGATTTGCATTTTTCTTATGGCTAGGGATGTTGAACATCTTTTCATGTATCTGTTGGCCATTTGAACTTCCTCCTGAGTGAACTGCCTCTTCATTTTTTTTGCCCATTTTTTCAATAGGATCCTTGATTTTGGGGGGCTTACTTTACTTCAGTTCCCTGTATATTCTGGTTATGAACCCCGTATCTGAGGTGTTGGTGGTGAATTTTTTCCCAGTCTGTTGGTTCTGTCTTTACAGTGTTGATAATTTCCTTTACTGTGCAGAAATTTTTATCTTATGTAAACATTGTTCAATATTAATTTGTAGCTGTAATAAAATTAATTAAGCCTATTTTAGTAATCAAAATAATTTTACTTTCTTTATTTAGATATGAGAGATGGAAAATAAGAACATACAATTAAGTAATCTCTATGATAAAATTCAATTGAGTTTTCTCCTAAAACAACATGACCTAGAGAAAAGGCACATTCTCTCCTTTCCGATGTTGGCTTTAATTTATAAACTGGTCCTTCCATACCAAGACATGAAAGTAGGGGAAAAGCTCTATTTTTGGATAGAAATGTGAAAAATTTACCCCATTGATCTTAAGCAAGGACTAGATGGGAGAGGATTTATCCTTAACATACCAGTTTATCTCCGTGAGACATGCAGGAGGGAGGCAGATTACAACCTCACTGGGAACAGAGGTAAAAGGACAAAACAAAACAGAAAAACATATAAATATGTGAGCAACACAATGAACGACAGGTTTTCTAGCACAGGCCTGTGATTCCAGTGCTCTAGGAGACCGAGGAAGGAGTTTTTTCAGGTTAGATCCAAGCTTAGGAAGACCTTGTCTCGAAATAAATAAAAAAACAATAAAAACAAACAAAGGGCTGAGATTTTGGCTTACTGTGAAAATCCTTGGTTCAATTTCCAGTACAAAGAAAAAAGAGAAAGAAAGAAAGAAAGAAAGAAAGAAAGAAAGAAAGAAAGAAGTGACCAAAGTAGGGTCCTCCTTCCCATCCCTGAGTTTCCTGCTCTGCAGTCTCTTTGATCAGCACCTGCACATGCTTGTGCTCCGTTCTCTCCCGGACACATGGAACATGCCACATGTTCACATCCTCACAGGCAATTATCTATCTGAGCCCAGGTGTGTCATTTTTAAATGAATAGAGACAAACTGAAGCTATCCTGCTTCAGCTCTGCGTCTATGGAATGCAGATGAAGATGGGTCTGGCTGTGCCCGGTGTGCAGGCAGTGCAGATGTTGCGGAGGGCCAACTTTCCCAGCTGAGGCTGGCTGCCATGGTGAGAGGCACGTCCTGTGAAGGAGATTTTGGTGGAAAGCGAGGAACGTGTAGACTGTGGAGACAAACCAGCAAGTCTGCTGTCTATGCAGTTGATGAGATTGCTATCAAAGTTAGTAGAATCATGACTAAAACTGAGATATTTTCCAAAAAAATCAATGTAAACATCACCATGTTAGAGAAAATCCAAAGTGATATATGACACTGGTTTTCTATGGAAGTAATAAAAGTTTTAAATGAATTTTTCTCTATTCAAATAAGGAATTATATGTTTTCAATCCACCTACAGAAAAAATAAACACACACATGAAAAAATAAACATTCCAAGTGGTTATAGACATGTGCACTAGACAGTTTTAAAACCTCGGTATCTCTGACTAATTAAATGTCTCTTTGATATAGCCGGCAGTGGGGCTCTCATGATGGCGCCAACGACGTGTGAAGTCTGAGCAGCTTAGAAGTTCAGGAGTGCAAAGTGGGGGCAGAAACCGTAAAATAAGGGCTAGGCCACTCATGTCACACTAAGGGATTCCTGCAGCCAAATTGAGCTATAATCGTTGTGAATTGAATCTCTGCATTGAAAATCTAGACACAAAGTAAATGAAAATGCAAAGTAATGTAAGTCCACTGGAACGAGCGGAGAGAATAGAAAACCGAATGGGCCTTCAGCGCGTGCTTTCGACACAAATCAGAGCCGCAGACAGTAAGGGCATTCCAGCACGAGGCAAACAAGGCACAACTAATTTTTCTATTATCGTGTTTCACAAATTAGCCACTTGGGTGATTCTATTGCCATTTAAATCATGCATGTATGCATGCACATATAAGTACATATTAGATGAAATTCAAGATCTAATACATTATACAATGTCAAGACTTCCAAGCAATTCTCTTCTTCCCTTCGTTAACCTACTGATTGGCATTGATCCTTTTTCCCCAAATAATGAAGGAAGCATTAGATTCATCAGCCACTTAGAAATATAATGCCAAGTCTTGAACTTCAGATAATGTTTGAAAGGCACAGAAAAAAAAACCTAAGAAAATAGCTCTCATAAAAATCCCATGATGACGTCTCAGTTTAAGTTGCTGACTATAGGACTTGGAGGCAACTGGAAGCTAACCTTAGGCAGTAGGCTACGCAGTGACGGCAAAGAACACAGAGATCAGGGCACTGAGCCCTGGGTGAGAGTCTACCTGTCACGTTTGCACGCGTCCGCTGGCTGGCTTGACGTTAGTCAGTTTTCCACGCACGGTCATAACATATCCAAACTTTCAATTGTAACGTTAAAACACATTTGAAAATCGAGATCAGAGGGATCAAGTTTATATTAAGAATTTATAATCTGATGGTCGTCCTCTTCACCAAACGACAATATTTCCTTTTTGTTTTATAATTCATTTAATACCCACTATTTGATCATACCATTTCTACAGAAGAAAACGATTCCTCGAGTCCGGCTGTCAGCTAATAGCAGTGAGTCACAATGGGACGACTGCATCCTGTCATTGTATCTTTAAGTGACCCAATAGGTGCTTTGTGAGACTTAGCGTGCCTTCTCCCCAGCCCCCGCAGCTTAATGTAAAGAGTATGTTGCAAACATTATTTCTTTTTCATTTCTTCTCTTTTTTATTTTCTTTGCTTTGCTTTCCCTTTTTCTTTTTTCTTTCATCTTTCGTTCTTTCTTTCTTTCTTTCTTTCTTTCTTTCTTTCTTTCTTTCTTTCTTTACTTTCTTGAGATGAGGTTCCACTCTGTAGTCTAGGCTGGTCCTCAACTCACTTGGTAGCCCAAGCTGGCCTTGAACTCACAGATATCCTCTTGCGTCAGCCTCCCTAGTGCTGGCATTACAACTGCGCATCACCTCATCTAGTTCGTGCTGTGCTGCTGAGGAATTGAACTCAGAGCTTTGCGGTTGCCAGGCAAGTGCCCTAACCACTGTGATGTTCCTCCAGCCCCATAAGTGTTTTCTTTAAGCATTATTCAGGGCGAGGAATTTGTAACAATTGACTCACTACTATTTATATTGCTTATACACTTATACACAATAAATGTATACTGTGTTTATGCGGAGGGGAGAAATTATACACACGTTTCTTCCATAAAGGAAATATCAAAAACCTTATGAAGAGAAAGACCAAAGACACACTGATCCATAGTCTGAATGATCCACACGAGACTAAACAGGAGAAGACCACCAACTCCATCTGAGACAACTTTGGAACGTAACTCTATGGACTCCGACTATACTCCACCCGCTCTTTTTCTCCCTCCATTATGAAGAGCACGCTATACCCAGTAATTCACCACAACTGCCAGAGGCTCGGGTAAAGGGGAGACCACAGGGTTTCTGATGGCTGTCCACATTTTCCTTTTGACATGTCACTGATTTCTGGGGGACATGCAGGGTCGTTTGAGCACTCATGCTCTTAGCTCTCCAAAGTCAAGAGTTGTACTCTAGATTGTGAATTAAGCTCTGAATCAGCAGCCTGTGCCAGGTAATGTCTCTCCTATAGTCAAAGTAACAGAACTATGAGTTAAGGACTGAAAACAAGAATCAGTGGATCTTCTTTTACCCACAAAGAGTATGCTCGAAGATTCCGCTTGGTTGCCTGAACCCCTAGAGCACTGAATCCTATTTATATATATATTTTTCTTTTTCAGTACTGGGGATTGAACCCAGAATTTTTATCCTGGGCTACACCTTCAGCATATTGTATATTTTTGTTTTAGACAGTCTCACTAAGTTGCCTAAGCTGGGCTGGAATTTACCATCCTCCTACCTTCCAGAGTTCTTTGATCATAGGTCCACACCACTGGGCCTGGTGACATTTTTATTCTTTTCATTCCTGCATTACTATGATGAAGATTAAGGTATGAGTTAGTCATAGCAAAAAATAACTCATCAAAATTAATCACTAATAGTAAATATAAGAATTAAAATAGCATGCTGTAATACATTTATATTGATGTGGTATCTTTCACAATTACTCAAAACTATCCTTTAAAAAATAATTCCCTATCACTAGGATTTTAGGTTCTAATGGTTTAAGAGCCTGGAAATTGAAAAGAAAAATAAAACATTGTTTACAAAGTACGAAGTCTATTACTGGTCGGTTATGTCCTGGCTAATAAATCAGTAAGCAAAGTAGGTTGTGCTCCTGGATGGGTGACTTGTCCTGACAATCTAGGGAAACGTAGGTGTCAGAGCAGATTGGATTTAGAGCCATAAGTCCAGGATGATATGTTCAGAAAATAGGTGGCCTTAGGGGACTTCTCCTATGACTTCCTAAGCTTATGGGATTTCTCTTTTGACCTTTAAAGCCCATGATTATTGGAAAAACCCTATGGGCAGGTGTGATGTCACTGGTTTTAGTGGAAGCTGACATGCTGACCTACAGGTATGCCTGCAAAATGACGTAAGTAGATGGTACAGGCTTTCTAATGTTTGCATTTAGCTAAAGTGAACAGCTTTTACTGGAATTCCCTTCATTGCATGCTTGTCATTCCAGCAGGTCATAGGAGACAGTTTTGCAAGTCTACAGAGAGCAAAATCTAGGCAGTAAATCTGTTGATCTTTCTGTGCAGAATACAGTATGCGTCAAGGCCATTGGGCATCTCTGTGGCTCACATCTGCTGCCTCTTCCCCTTCAGCATGTACAGCTGGGACAACAGGTAGGTGTGCAGCTGGTCTGCCCCCCTCTGCGGGCTCCTTTAGCGTCTGTGGTTCCTGAGTCCAGTTCTTGAGCCAGCGTGTATTTAGATCCACAATGAGAGGCAGCAGCTTCCCATATGAGGTGCCCATCCCATCAAGATCAGAAACAAGCACAACTGGCGTGACGTCCAGTGCATCTTGGGAAATCCCACTTGGTTCACGCTCGTATAAGGGCTCCGATTCCTCTGCCTGCTCTTCCTTCCCACGCCCCCCTGTGGCCTTGGAACTTGAGCATCAGTGTGAGGACTGGTCAACATCAGTGCACGCTGTGGTCCGGGGTGTGTATTTGAACTCTGAAAGATAAAAACAGAAAAGGCCACCTTCTTTGTGGAAAACTATAGTTGGATAAACAATAAAGTAGAAGAGTTAGGTGATGGGAGGCTTTCCTATAATGTTCTTCTTAGGATTTCATGCAGAGAAAATGAAATTAAAAAGTAAGTGTAATGAATATGTCAATTATCCATGATACCTGACTACACAGATGTGTGTAACAGATTACACAGGGAGAGGTTTGCATGAAATTTTAGTTTTTCAGTCCTAATGTGATTGACTTTTTAAAGTAATACTTTGATATAATATATGCAAAGAGTTTCCAAAAGCTTTCATTTATTATTATTATTATTTTTGTGTGTGTTTTGTTTTGAGATACAGCTTCCTGCTCTGTAGTCCAGGCTAATCCTGAACTCATAATGTAGACCAGGTTGGCCTAGGACTCATGGCAGTCCTTCTGCCTCAGCCATTGGGGTGCTGAGATTATAGGTGTGTGCCACTATGTCCAGATACTATGTGATAGGATGAAAGTAATTCAGGGTCTTGGGCTTGCTACATAAGTGCTCCAACTGCTGTGACTTTCCTCCATTTTCAGTCATGTAAAGACCATGGAATTAATCGTTATAAGATTTATATATTAAATTATGTGTTCTAACACTTTCCTCTATGGAGAAATAGCGATTCCATACTCATTAATACAGTATTGACATTAATTTTATATAGAAAAATTATGCTGAGTGAGGAATCACAATATATTATGCAATTTACATTACTGCAGATAAGGTAAAAATAATATTATATAATAAATATAAAATAATAGTTCAAAGTTAATGGGCAATTTAAATGGAATTCTTCTAAAATTTGGCTCTTTCAATATATAATGATAGAAAAGGGTGTTTTTTGTAATCATAGCACTTAGAAATTTCAATTCATATTTTATTTAGATATATTTGTAAGATTTATTTTATTCAGATACATGCTTATAATTAACTTGTTTGATAGATCTGTTTCCTCACAGATATCCCTGACCAACTGATAATCATCAAAATTCAGTTTATGAAATCATAGCTGTTTTTCACTAAGACTCTGAATCAATAGACACAGCTGGATTTTTATGTCACCCAGGTCGAATTGCCATAGCAATGACCGAGAACCTCCAGACTATATGGCTTGGCCATATTTTCTCAGAATCTCAAATAATACTTAAATAGCTCTATTTTCCCAAGCTACATACATAATATACACTGTAAACAGTTTTCTAGTGAAACAAGGTATCCAAGTAACGATGAAGGTAAGTGATGACCAATGCATCAGGCACTGTGACCTCACATGAGTTACGTGAGCTTTCTAAGAGCTCCATAATCCAATGTCATTCCGTTTAGAGGCTAGTAAGAGAATTATAGATTTTTGTTATTTTAGTCAATTAATATTGTATCTCTTGGAATCCGTTAAAAGTATGTAGAATCAAGTTTTAAAGAAGAACAAGGTAACGTCATTACTAAGGAATTGGTTAGCATTGAAAAAGCATACTGCCCTCAAAGAGTTGACTCCTGTTACTAGGTTTTGCATGTGAGATCAATAACTCTTAGAGCAATAACAGCAGCTTAAAATGACCAGTCACTATCTACTGTAAAATATGTGTGCCATGAATCAGGCCACTTGAGCAAAACTTGGAATAGAGAAACAATTACTGTGGAAGGGAAGTTTGTTGGATTGTTGTGTTGACACTTACGAACTAGAGTAAAACTGACAGGGCAGACAATGGCAAATCCAGTGAGGCTGAATAAGACGACTGTTTTTCTAGTCACGTATTGAGGGCTTTGTTCATGAAGTAAAGTAGATAAGTACATTAGCAGGACGTTTCAGTTAGTAGATTTTCTACCTCTACTTGCTTCTCACTGCTACTCTTTCTTTATACATATTTCCGAAAGGCTGTCACTGGCAGCATTGATTACGTGCATTGACATGTCCAAGAATTTTAGGATGGAGCAACATAAACTTGTTGAAGAGGTTCTCATTGGATAACAAGGAAAAATAAAAGTACCAACATGGGAAATGTGGTCATTGAGAGGTCGAATGCTGTGACTGGAAGACACAGACAGTGGAAGAAAGGGGACACCATGCACGGTGCCCTGCAAGTATGTCTGTGAAACTATGCATTTGAAGCCCTTCTTACATTGTGTGACTGCACAGCTGGTGCCATGTGTACAGACAATAACATGCAGCACTCTGGAAGTGCAGCAGGGATGCTAGAGAGGAAATAGGCTTAAAAGAGGATATCCTTAAAGAAAGAGGTCTTTACATTCTATAGACACACGTATTCATAAGTTGCATACAAACTTAGTACATAAAAAAACAGATTATTTGTCTTTAACATTGTTAGTTATTAAGCCGGGCAGGGTGTCACATGCCTGTAATCTCAGCACTCAAAAGGCTGAAGCTGTAGGGATGGTGTGCGTTTGAGGTCAGGCTGGGGTACAGAGTGAGCTGAGGACCAGCCTGGACTACAGAGCATGACCCTTTCAGAAAAAATGCAAATTCTTGTAAGTGGAAAAATAGACAAGTAAATATAAATTTAGTCATCAAAAGTAAACAAGGTCTGACAAAAAAAAAAAACATCTATTTGCCTGTGCTTCTTATTTTTGAGGAAGAAATCTTACCAATACTGAAGAACTTGAGTATTAAAGCCATGACATCACATTTTAAAAATTATAATGAATATGATTTGAAATTAAACATTCCATTCATCTATATTATTTTTACTTATAAATGTGCAATAATGGATTTTCATCTTGAGGACTTTAAAAATTAAAGTTTGAATCTTTCACAGCACAGCTATTTGTTGTTGGTACTAATATTGTTATAATAAAAGTGTTAACTGCAAATAATACAGAGTTAATATTAGTTTTCTGGTAATTTTATACTTCCAGAATCTAGAATTAATTGACTTTTTAATAAAATTATTGAGAAACTTTCAGTTTGTCATGTTGTACCACCATGCTTATGCGTTGTTAATAAAACAAACTTCTGACATATTTCTTCTCTTCCAGAAACTCAGATTTTGGCTGCAATGAGACAAGAGACCAAGCGGCCAAGAGGAGTGGTATGATGACAGGTGAAGAAACAAAACAGGAAGCTATTAGCGTGCTTCTGGAGGACCTCACAGAACTCTGGAAACCCAGTATTCCAAAGTTTGTTCAAAAAATTTACAAGTGTTTCAACAGAAGAATGCCAATTTGCATTTTCTGTGGAAAAGTCGGGGCCGGAGGCTTGAATGCATGGAAAATCTTCTGCATTCCTTTCCACACACAGACCCGAGCAGGCCGTAGTGTTGAACATGGAATGTGAAGGGTAGAGTTAAGGAACTGTGGAAAAGAAATTCAAGAAAACAAAAGTAGATGCAACAGTTTCTCGGGTCAGTGTACTCATAAACCATACCTGTTGACACGTCCCCTTGCATGCTCCTTGGTGTTGAGTGACCATAATGTGCAATAGCCATGAACACCCAGTTCCCAGATGAAGAAGTTCAAATGGCCAGGGAATACATGAAAAGAGGCTCATCATCCTTAGCCATTACAGAAATGCAAATCAAAACATCACTAAGATGCCATCTGACTCCAGAGAGAATGGCGAATATCAAGAACTCAAATAGCAATCGGTGCTGGGGCAGGGGTGGGGTGTCTGTGGTGAAAATAGAACCGTCCTGCAGTGCTGGTGGGGATGTATACTGGTTTAGCCACATGACACATGTGTGCCCACATTCATAGCAGCCCAACTAGCAAGAGCTAACAACATGTGGGAGATGTCAAAATACCATCCGCAGACCGACGGATACATAATCATGGTGTATACACACAGCGAAGTACTATTTGTGCATAAAGAGAGTTTTGAGGCTTTTGTAAGTAAATGGATGCAACTGGAGGCCACCATGCCCAGTGAAGTGAGCCAGATGCACAAGGTTAGATATCTAATGGTTTCTGAGAAACCCCAATTACAGTCATTGCAAAGAAGTAAAAGGTGGGAGGGATAGTGGGACGTAGTGGGGAGAGGGAGTGTATGGGAGGGTTACAAAGGGCAAGAGGAAGGGCTTGTAACTCTGGTGTGATACATATGTGTACAAAATATTCAAGTTCAATGTAAACATTATGTAACTTATATATACATATCAATAAAATTAAGGAGGAAAGAATGACAATTATAGGTTGAATTTGGTTGGCTGAAAGTGGTTACATGATCTTGTTTGAAAAATGTTGACAGTCTCCAACTTTCTGGCTGAAGTTTTAAGTCAGATTGTCCCTTTTGGTGACACCAAAGGACTCAGGAGGCTGTCAAGGTGTTCAGTGTATTATTTCAGAAACTAATGATGTTTTCTCTGTGGTAGAGTAAACGTGGAATCAGAGGCTCCTGATTAGAACTATGCAATTTCTACTCAAGTCACAACATTTAAGCAAGTTTCTTCATTTTTCTCTCCTTCAATATACTCATTAAAAAGTAAGATCACACAACAAGACAATTTTATTTTTCCCAACATGCCTTCAATCTATTTCCTATGATTATGTTACATGATTTATAAAAAACAAGAAATGGTCCTACCAGCTCTCAATCTCCTAGATGCAGGGATGAATTGCTAACTCAAACACATAGTAGTTATGTCATATTAAAGATGGATGATTGTTTTTTCATTGAGCACGAGGCCTTGCTAGAATTCAACATTCACAAAGCAGAACTGATGAGTGAAATCTATGCACATTTTAAGAAAAATAACAGCAGTTTCTCTACTGACTGTTTAGAACATAGTTCAATTATTTTCACCCTAAGCATAGGCTTGTGGAGTCTCTGGTTTTTATTATTTTTGGGAATCTGGGAACTTAGAGAAATTGTTTTATCTGCACCCCAACCTTCAGTTACTACTTTTCGCTTTCCGAATGTCCAGGCTGGTACGACTCTATTTGACCACAAGGGACACAGACAAGCAATGCTAAATGCTTGCTTTCTTTTCCTGAGCAAAAGAAAACTTTAAAACGTTCTTAATTTGCTTGGTGAAAGCTGGTGGCGACAGTGCCGGCATGCCAGGCCGCACTGATAGTGATGGATGGTGTTGACGCCGTAGGGCGATGCCTTCCGAAATCAGCCGGCAAAGCTAGACTGGGGAGACTGTGTTCGTTTTCAATTTTTAATACCGCGTCGTGGTGATGGCTGTTCAGCCACCATCCAATTGGCTCTGCTTACTTTGGGATTTCATTGTTTATAAAGTAGTAAGGAAAATTCAGAAACGTATGAAAATAAAGGAGAAACGTGTTTTTCCTACGGATACTAAGAATAAGGTATGCTAACCGGAGTCCAGGGAGCCATGGGAATGATGCAGTGATTCAATTTAAAAGGTTCTTCTCTTTATTTTATTCTAATTGCTAAGAGAAGCAACTTCTCATCTGGAGAGTAGAGAAACTCAGACTCAGGATGGGATATTATGTAGTTATAAAGCTGGGATGTGGAAACATGCAAAGAGATCTGGAAACACTCCGGCCATGATCTCAGTGGCTTGCCTTTCGGATTGAGTCCGTGATCCCTTTTATTTTCATGTTGATGCAAATGAATAAAAACTGCTTCATTACTACCATTAGTATGGCACCGTGTGTTTATTAAAAAAAAATAGAGTAATAATTAAAGGAAACAGATCACTCTCTTGTGATTTTTCATTCATACTGTACAGCACTTGAGAAAGAAAATGAGGAAAGCATAACCGGAGGAAATACAAGAACACCATAAAAATTCTCATATAAATACAAGAAAAAGCTTTGTGCTTTTAAATCATTGTTATTCTTTGCAGAATCGACACCAATAAGACAGAGATCATTACCTATGCATTTATCAGCATAAGATACAAAAGACCTGGGAAATTGAAAAAGATTGAATTTTGAAGGCTGTCACCCATCATCAATATAACAATAATTAGTTGTGCTGCTATGAACATGGGTATACATATATCTCTGTTGTATGTTGTTTTGCGTGGAGGTTTTCACAGACAAATGGAAGAAACTTGAGAACGTCATGCTTAGTGAGGTGAGTCAGAAGCAGACGGTGAAACCTCGGATGGTCTGTCTGATATGAGAAACCCAGACCACAACCATCTCATGGAATTTTAAACGAAAGACAAAGGGAAAGAGGGGAAGGGGGGTGGTGGAGGGAGGGAAGGGAGGGGAGGGAGAGGGACAAAAGGAGAGCGGGAAAGCCCTTGTCACTTTGACAAGGAAAGTATGTGCACAAAATGCTCAACTCCATTGTAAACTTTAAATTCTGCACTTGTACATATCAATAAAATGGGGGAAAATATAACAATAATTAAGGTTAAAGTGTTTTCATATAAAATATTTTTTTAAAAAATCTAAAGGACCACTAGAATGGGATCTTTATTCAGATCCACACTGAGATTTTGTTTACTGCATGCTTACATATTTACGAGTTTAGGGCATGTATTCCATAGTCCTAATTATGAGCCCAGTGATTAGAGGACTTGCCTAGTACAAGGCCCCTGCTGGGTGTCCCAGGTGCACAGAATAGGTGTAAAATAGTGGATCACGCTTTTAACCCCTGTAGTGAAGGAGGTTGAGGCAGGAGGATTGCTCTGAGGTCAAGGCTAGAATGCACTACATTGTGAGTTTAAGCCCAGGCTGGACTACAGAACAAGACACTGTCTCAAAACACACACACACACACACACACACATATATATATATATATATATATATATATATATATATATATATATATATTTCTTTTTATTTATGTTTGGAGAACCAGATTTATTCATAAAAATGACCCCTCATGAGTTTATTGTAGTGTATTTCATTTTTAGCTTTCTGATGATAAAAATTGTAAAGTGTAGATTTATAAAACTTAATATGTCCTTAAGTTTCTCAAATTTACCAAAAACATGTTCATCAGTGATTGATAAATGTTTAAGGCCATGAACTCTATACACTTTCAAACAGTTTAGATAATTTCATCTATTTTAAATATTTATTTTTTAACTTATATATTGAAGTTATAATCCTCCTCAAATAATTTATACAACAAATATTTCACATTAAAATTTTACAGATGAGGAAATAAGCTCTAATTAGTTCAATATTAGACTGTTTCTTTGAACAAATCCATGATACTGTTTTATTTTGTTGTTTCTTAGTCTTCATTCTTAATTCTCCAAATATTCCATATGGATTTCCTAGAATTTTTTCTTTAAGTTTGGTCTGGATGAATTTCTGTGTTACTTTTAGGTTTTCTGTTGTTCACAAAATTGCTATGAACACATGTCATATTGCAGATGACGCCATATTGGGTGTGACACAATGAAGTCACGAAAGAAGCAATGCTGTTAACTTTAAATAAAATTAAGTTTAGAACGGTAAAACAGATACTTAATATGATCATAATATTTATAATTTGTCCCCTCCAATGTGTTTTTGCATATAATTACATATCTATCTTCATTGGAAAGGAAAGAAGTTAGGACCACCAGAAGATGATTTAATCACTTTAAGATATTGAAGATGAGTTAATATCAATTGAAGTAGACTAAAGTTGTGTGCTACTGTCAAACTCTTCAAGCAGTTTGATTGAATAATTAAGCCCTTTTTATTCCTTCTCAATATTTTCATTAAATAAAAAGGATGCTTCTACTGCACCAAAATTCTCATAATAAATTGAACCATACTCAGTCACTGATTCACCAAGTGGAACCTAGAAATGACTCCATTTTTCATGTTACTGAGTCTTCAGTATGCTAAGAGAATTGCTGGCCTTATTCTGGGGACACTTAATTCTGAGAAAATCTTGTGCTTTTTCATGAAAGTCTGAGGGTTTGAAACAACGAAACTCCTCTGTGTAGTAAGACCACATTTGATGAATGTGGATCTCTTCTCCGGCTTAAACAAATTTTTTAGTACAACAGAAAACGTCGACTTACATTGCAAATAAACGTGTCTGAATCTGTAAAATTATGACTGTCTTGACTGAATTTAAAATGTCTTTAGATGAAGACATAAAATCACTTAGCTTGGAAAGAGTCTTGAGAGTTGGAGGAACTTCCTACATGGATGCACATGCCTCACTTTTTGCTTCTTACGGTTTGCATCTGGAGTGTCCTCAGTGTCCTCCTGTATTGTGAAGTAGTGGAATGTGCACAAGGCAGCAGAAGTGGGGCCCGCCTGGAAGGGGGCGGTGCTTGGGGCGTGACCTGGAGGGATCATGTCTACTCCTTGAGACTGAGGGTCAGCCAGGGCGGAGCTTTCAGGTGTGTTTAACTGACTTGTGGTACAGGAAGAGCAGGGGCACTCACTGTGGACCTGGGGGCCCAACTGACCTCTGGCACTGTGTACAGGAGGGAAGAAGAAACGTGGTTACAGTTTCTTCCTGGCAAAACTCCAGCCTTGCCTGGGTAGTCAGACACTAATGAGCTCCGGACTCTGGCGACAGCGCTCTAAACAGCTCTTCAGCCTCTGCCATGTGCGTTAACCACTGCTGGCTGCCCGAGTCTGGCTTGCAGGAGACTTTCCTGAATCTGCAAACTGAGATAAATCTCTCCTCCCTGGAGTTGTGGAGATGGGGTATTCTCTCCCAGCAATGAGTAACTAAGAAATTAACAAAATTTGAATATTTGAGTTTTTTTTTTTTTGTATATTTCCCCCTTAATACTTTTCTTACCTCTCTTAGATTTTGGTATGTCATGCATTTCCATATTTTCAAAAATTAAAAGTATTTTTCTTTATATTTTCATATGCCATTGGTTTCTCAAAACTACTTAATTTTTATGTATTTACAGTTTCCCATTTTTAAAGTTAGTTTTCAGCTTTGCTGCATTAAGGTGAGAATGGAATACTCAATAAAGGTATAAATTTGAGACTTTTCTTAGAACCTATTGCATGAGAATATTCCATGCTATGCTGGGAAAAGTGTGTGTTTTGTAACTATTGAATGAAATAATGTGAAAATATCAGATAAACCCATTTGTTCTAGGCAGCAATTTCATATTGACTTTTTGTTGATTTTTATGTATGATAATCTGGCTATTGACAAAAGTAAAGTCTCTGACCATTATTAAATGATATATTTCTTAGAAGCATTTGGACTAATGAATTACCTTGATAAAAATTAAAATTTACAGTGTTATTATCTGTATTGTTATACTAATCACTTAAATTTTTCTAGATTTGAATCAATCTAGTCATTATCTTTATTCAAATACTCATATTACAGTGTCTTATAAGCAAGAAATAAAATATTGCTGATTACATAGTTCACTTACTAATATGCAGTCTACGACTTTAAAACTCAGCTGGTTTAATTTTAAGAAGTCATTTCTGAAGTCTTGATGACTAATTATTTATTTATTAGGCTTTGTACTTAATTTTTGGCACTTGAAACTACGCATCAAACTTTTCTACATCACTCTTTCCTAAGGCGAACATTCCTTCCAGGGAAGAAGGTGTCAGAGAACTTTTGTTCCATAATGTCTTGCTTTTCCATTTGGAGTTACTATTCTCATTAAAATTGACAAAATATAGTTGGAAATTATTTCATACTGAAAAAATCAAAATTGAGCACTAATACTTGATTAAAGACATTTAACTTCAGATCATACACATGAGTTGAGAATGCCTGAGGATGCCGGAAACTGGAAATGACTTTCCTGACTATGATCCCCAATTATATGTCAGGTAATGAACATAATAAAAGTTCTGAAATTAATTTAAAATCTGGTGCCGCAGGGTCTACGTGAGGCAAACCACAAATGACGAATGATGAAGACATCTTTTTATTTTTTCATAGCTTCACTATGAGTATCTTCGTTTTTCTTTAATTTTACCATTTCTGTGAACACAAAATGGCATACATTTTGGTCTAAAAGCTAAACCACACTTTAAAAAATCTCCACCAAAAATGTTGTATTTTCAAGAAGCAACGTTATAACATATGTTTATTTGACTCCTTAAATTTTGTTCCACAATAATTCAACTAGAAGCAAGGTAATTATATTGTTTACCAATGTAAAACAATTATAATTGTGATCACCACAATTTAATGCATAGTTTTCCAAGTTTTAATTATATGTTTTAGTGGGCAAACGTCACTATTGTTATTAAATTAATTTTCTTATTCTAAGGTATAGAAATAATATGTGTTAATAAATAAAATGATACTAGACAGCCGTGTATGCAAAAAATAATGATCATGATTATTAATTTTATGTTTGAATATATTTATGAGTTTTTCAAAACTGAATATGAACAATACAGAGCTATTGAGTTTTGGAGACATTGTTCCTGGGAAAAGATATTAGGCATTAAGATACTCCAAGCATATTTTGAAAAGGATAAGAAACAGCAAAAAGTTACGTAGAGACTCACACTCAGTCTTATCTTCCTCTTTCCAAATATTCTCCCCAAGACTGGCCTTGCGCCGTAGTCAACGTGCTGCACCTGTTCAAAGGATGTCTTCAGATTTTTGGTTGGCTATTTGAAGGGCAGTGTGAAGGAAATGTAAATTGTAATCAACCTTGTCAAAGTTCTTGTTTAACTGCTTGTGGCACCTTCTTTTCAAAAACAATCAGCATTTATGGTTTTGTTTTCTCAATTTCTGATTGATTTTAATATCAAACATATGTGGTGTTGCAGATAAGCAAATTGACCCTGAATTCCCTGGAAATGAATACAGATATATATATATATATATATATATATATATATATATATATATATATATATATAACATTCTGAATAGGGTTGTACAAATAACAAAACATAATCAATATTTTCTCATCAGTACCAAGGAAAATAAATTATGATAAAAATTATGAGGAAACCATGGGAATATTTTCATGCCCCTGAACAGGTAGAGCTCCTTCAGCCTACAAGTTGTTGCCAAGTTAAAGGGCAGAACTTAGAAATGTAATGATAATGGTACACATCATGGGACAGTTTACCTTGACAATTATATTAGTCCCTGGAGGCGTGTGCTTCAGAAGAGATGGAAACTTTGCTGTGTTCCTTACATTCAAAGGACTTACCTGTGTTAGTGACACAGACCTGTTCCCCTTCAGAGAAAAGGGTGTAAAGCAGTCACCACAGAAACACGTCGGGATTTATCAGTGTAATTGCAGGTCGTAATGGTCAGATTGTCAACGCATCATGCTGGAATGGGGAGCGTTGTGTGTTGGGAAAATTGATACAGGTATTACCATAAGCAGTACTAATTTGTGTTTCTAATTAAAAAGACCTATAGTGTGCTTCTGGATTAATATATTTGTATATATATATATATATATATATATATATATATATATATATATATATATATATATAATTCAAAGATTATAAGACAATATGTGTAACATGTTCAATAGAATATGACACCTTACTAAATGGTAAAGGTAATTTGTCAATATTTTAGAATAGATGTTCAAGTTAACTGGGTTTTAAGAGCTTGCATGAGTTATTAACATACACGAAGCACATTATCGTGGCTTTCTTGAATTCAAATTATGTGTTTTCATTTTATTCTTAAGTCAGTAAATATTCTTGATGGCATATGTCAATTCAATGTATTAAGAAACAAAGATTAGAGATTTCACAGTTATAGCAGGAGGATTGTGGTAATTATGTTATAGGCTGACCTGAATTTCTATCGCCTTCAATCTTGCGCATTCAAGACACATGAGGCCTGAATGATGAAATCCTTCTGTTTTTTAATTGAGACTAGAAACATAGTGAAAGCTCAGTTGCTAGGCATCATCTGGAAAATGAAAATGCCCCAGAACTTTACTATTGTACACTTCTGTAACTCTTACTCTTGTGAATTTTAAACTGAGTTCCTATGAAGAATAAGGGTCAGATAAATAACTCGCCTTCACACAGAATATTCTTTCAAGTCCAGTGCGTTGGTGTGTCTTCTTCTGATAAATAAAATACATCTGTTTGATCTCTACTATTCAACAGGTTGTGATAAGCCAAAGGTTAAAAACCTACAAGTTATCGAAGTCCCCTTGGCTTCACCTTGAGCATTTAGTTCTGCCTTTCTTGGGTCTCATTTTCGACCCACTTGTGATGCCTGCTTCCCATCTGCCATCAGACTGATCTTTTCCAGACATTCACCGAACTGCTTCAGATGGTCAAAGTTGGCGCTTCTCACAGCTCTGGGTTAAATCATGTGGGAGTGATCTTGTATGGTTTCTTTTATTTCTCTTATTAATTATTTTGTGATTCATTATATATTAATGGCTCATTTTCACTGCTGAGTAATATTCTATTTTGTGCTCCATTTTATAACATCCCATGCTATGAATATGCCACAATTGTTCGGCATTTTCATATCAAAATACATTACGATTAGAGGTGGTATTTTTTCCTATTTTTCTTTTTTAAAAAGCTGCTATGAATACTTGTACGTGAAGCCAGTGTGGACAAATACCTTTGCTCTTCTCTGTTTTGACTTCATGTTTATTCATTTTTATCCATAGTAATTATGAATAAATTATGAATGAGTAACTATGTTTTAGGATACTTAATGTCTATGTGACACTAAGATGTGAGTCTTATTCTATAGTGATATGTCTCTGATTTCAAATAGGTGTTATTGAACAAATAAAAGTATTTTCATTTTTATACCTGATTCAACCACATGCCATCTCATCTGTAGATTTGTATCTTTTATTCATTTATTTTTTTTTCTCAGTACAACTCCTTGGGTGTCACTGATCTTTTAATTACTTTTTTTAAAATCAGTACTGGGTATTGAGCCTACGGCCTCTTGCATACTAGACAAGGAATTTACCACTGAACTAGACCCTAAGCCTGTGGTGCTTTTATGAGAGCAGGTTGACGCCATCCTTCTGATCTCTGCAGTGAGTTTACGTCGTCTCCCTAGAGACCACTGTATAAATTCCTTTCCAACGCTGTGTTCTTGGTAGCAGCTTATTCTTCATTGGAGATGTAGTTGTGAAAGTAGTCACCAGTTCATGGACTACTCTGATTCGCGTGTGAAGAGAACAAGGTGAAGCCCTACCTTCATCTGAAAAGAATCTTGGCTCTCCTAAATGAATAAAGGCAGCAATTTTTGCAAGATTTAATAACTTCTCCCTGACACAAAAAGATGGGTAAGAGCACTATCAAATGGACCCATTATTTTGCTAGTACATAGGGCAAAGTCATTACAATGACTTTGAGTCCAACAATGTACGATTTTTTCCCCCCTGTTTTTAACAAAATGAAATAGACAAATTTTGTACCTTGCTTTACAAGATTTCTAGGTAATTGTTATTTGGTTTTCTCTTTCTTTTTTGTCTTTATTTCCTTTCCTTTAAAAAAAAATATATATAGCCGAACAGTCCCCAGATTCTTCAGGGGGAGAATTGATGAGGTTTTGCACCCATATTCTTATGCCTTCTGCTATATTTTAAATCTTTGTGACCCTCCAAAGATTCTATCTGGAAAACCAGTCAGCAGTGTGAAGATGTAAGGGGTTGAACTCTTGGGGATGTGGCCAGACAGGAGCACCCTCATGGATGGAGTTAGAGCCTTTGCTGCAAAGACCACACAGGGTACCCAGGTCTACCTTCACTGTGTGAGGAAACGGCTAGGGGGATCATCTTTGCAGCGAGAAGCAGATCCACACCGACCACTGAATTTGTGAGAAGCTGAGCTTGGACTCCAGTCTGCAAAACTGTGAGGTAGATATTTGTTGTCGGTGTGTGACCAGGCTGAAGTATTTTGCCAAAGTAGCTATAATCTACGTGACACCGTCTTCCTCACAAAATTCCAGCTGCGTATTAGGATTCGAAAACAGACACAATTTCAACTTCCGACTTTGCCATCAGTGAGATTATCAAAATGTCTTTGCCTTACAGAGTTGTTCTTTGTTTTAAATTTTTGGTGAGCTTTACAAAACTGAAAGACTGTGGTTACCATGAAATTTCCTTCTTGCCAAGATCTGACTTGGTCAACTGAGTTCTCTTTGTGTGGGTTGTTTTCTTGATGCATTTATTTCCAAATATGTAATTTTTCTCTTATTTCTCTTCCCATTTTTAATAATATATATGTGATACATAATGCTTACAACAAACTTGAGCATTTTGTGCACATACATACTACATCAACTTTAGAGTCCCAACCCATTTTCATTGTTCTCACACACTTCCTATACCCCCAAACTCCCATATCACACCCATTTGGTTCTATAGAATGCCTGTGTTCCAGGTTTACCACATCATAGAAGCGGTGCAATATTTAACATATTTAATCTTCTGCAATTGACTTACTTCACCACTCAAACCACCACTCCTTAGCTCAGCTTCCAGCCCCTAGAATGAGCTACAGTGGCCATAACTCGATGCCTCCTCTCTAGGTCTAGCAAAGTCCACTATTGGAACGATTTGTCAAAGATTTTTGTTTGTTTGTTTATATTTTAGTATATATTTATTGTTCTTACTCTGCAATTCACTTTATTATACATATAAGTGGAAGTCATCTGGTCTATAATTTTAAAGAAAATCTTTTGATCTTCAATATAACCATAGTTAAATAAAAATTAACTTAGGGAGAAATAAATGTCTTTAGAGATTAAAATAAAATAATTAAGGATTTTGTTGCTAAAATTAAAACTTCTTAGATTTCCTTGAACCTTTATTGCTGTATGCTTGTGATGCCTAACCATTACTCTCCTTCTGGGGAATTGGTACCTACACATGTTAATGCTTAACCATCTCTATGTCCCCTTCCCTCCCTGCTCTATCACCGTCCATATCCCGTCTCCATGGTCTACCTTGTTTAGCGTTTCAAATCTGTCATATTTTTAGGTATTCATTTTATAATTTTATAAGTACACTCGTCCTGAAAGATCGTGACCTTCATAACTGATCTTTAAGCTATCTGGACAGAGACCTCAGTCCGAAGACTTGGACACTCCAATGTGCATTCTAAGTTTCAGCCTTGAAGTCTAACTTATTTTCAGAAATAGCTGTCATGAGATTAGCTTGTATATTTTATTTTGAAGAGAATGAGGTGTTCTTACAGTGTAGATTTAATCTATTATAAGGTAACTGCATCAGGTTTTGTATAAATATGCTCTGATTTGTGTCATGGAATCATGCTAAGACATTGTAATGACTTTGTCCTATGTACTAGCAAAATAATGGGTCCGTTTGATAGTGCTCTTACCCATCACTTTCATAGCATAACATGATAAAAATGTATTTTTTATATTACAGTTCTTTTTTCCCTTTTAAAGACTCTTGTAAGATAACAAAATATTTCTCAAATATTCTCATTTTTGTACATATATTACCCAAGCAGAAAAGTTTTTCCAAGATAAGAGTTGGTCAAGGTTATCATAGTACATAAAAGTACCATTTGCTTCATCTTATAGACAATTTTTATGTTAAATTTGTCCTCCATAATGTTTATAAAATTCTCTAATTGTGGAATGCTAAAAGGAACAAATGCCTCTTTAAGTGGAGATATATGTTAAGATTTTATGATTGCATTAATTCCTTGTGGCAACTTTTGCTTTTAAATTTTGATAATTATCTTGGAGAAATAATGAGTTGAAAAAGATTGAGATTTCCTCATTTACCTTTTTGAAAATTAATAGTTTAACTCAATTTTAAATGAGGTCATGGGAATACAAAGGAAGATAAAAATAACTTATATGTGTAATAGCCAATTGCTAACTAAAAATAGTTCTCAAATTTAATGAAACTTTCTTTTGCTAGTAGTTTTCTTTTCTTCCTGATCTTAAAAATTGCAAACCTTGAATTTATAAAAGAAACTTGTCATCTCATATAAATATTCAACATATTTACGTCTTAAACACCGTCCCTAGACATTGCAATAATGAACTCGGTGACCCTAAAGTCCCTATTCCCGAAAGTTAGGGAGGTTCATGCAATCTATCGACTCCTAATTTAGAATTTATTTTGGTTCCACATGGTTGGGAACAATGAGTTCTTACTGTGAGAATAACGGTTGTGTTCCAGAAATACGGTCAAAGCAACCGATGCTTTCAACACAGCAGAGGATGTGATCAGGTCAAGGCTACGATTTCCCACCTCTTGTTTTCATTGTGTTGGCAATTTGTGAAATGTTCGTTTGCTATTGAGTCCATCTGGCTCACGCCTTCTTGTTCTGCTTTACATGTCCTTTTCACACACCATTGAGACCAAATAGACTGCTTCCACTTTATGGATATGCTCAGGAGAGATGTATACAAGGTGGTATTTACCAGGGTTCATTTCGTCCAAGCCCCTCAGCTTCAATGGCCAGTACACACGCCATCACAGAAACGCTATTTTGAATTTTTATACACTGCAGCCTTGTGCTTTGTAAAATGTTAAACTCTATTTTGTGCATGCGTTAGAACCATTATTTTGATTATTTTTCAGCTATCTAGGAAAAAATTACTGCCTATACCTGAGACAGGACCTTAATAACTAGCATATACAAGGAACTGAGGAAAAACAGAATCCACAAAATCAAAGATCCACTTGAAAAATGAGCCACTAAAATGACTTGGCAGTTCTCACAGGAAAAATTTCAAATGGCCAGCAAATATATAAAAAGGTGTTTGGCATCTTTCAGCCATTGGAGAAATGCAAATCAAAATATCATAAAGATACCATCTAACCCTAGTTAAAATGGCATATATCAAGAACTTGAACAGAAATCAATGCTGGTAAGGTTGCAGGGAAAACAAGAATAATTTCAAATTGCTGGAGGGACTCTAAACTGGTACAACCACTATGGAAAGCAGTATAGAGATTTTTCGAAAGCCTGAAAATAAATATTCTATTCAGTCCAGTGATGACTCATCTGGTTATCTTTCCAAAAGAGTTAGGAGCAACGTATAACAGAGATACATACGTATCCATGTTTATAGCAGCACACTTAACAATAGCTAAATAAGTAACAAAAATGTGGCATATGTACACAATGGAGTGCTACTCTTCAATAAAGGGAGATAGCTTTGAAGCATTTGTAGGTAAATGCGTGCAACTTTAATCCATTATACGTATTGAAGTGAATCAAACTCACAAGGTTAAATATCACATGGTTTCTGTCATATGAGAAGCCCAAAATACTTGGATTTTATGGAATCAAATGGGTGAGATATTGAGAGTCAGGAAGAATGAAGAAACGGGGAGCCCTAAAGAAGAAGGGGAAGGGATTAAAACGTTAATGAGTCATCTATGTGCACAAAGTTCTCAGCTTCAGTGTAAAACATTACGTATGAGAAAAATAAAAATAAAGATGATACAACCTTCACAATGTGGTTGGTCGATGCCACTGGAAATGGTATTGTGGCTTCAGGCTTTTACACGTCATTTCTACATGACTTCATCTACAATTTGCATGTGCACAATAGTCCTTCTCATGTTCTTTGAGCAGTGTTCTCTCCTACCTCAACATGAAATGTTTATCCTCTGCTGACACAGTTATGTGGCACACCCCAAAGATCAGTTAGCAGCCTTCTTCCAGTGATTAATACATTAAATGTATACTAGAAAAACTTATTATAAGTGTGTACAACTAAGATATTTAACTAGGTTATTATTACAGAGCAAAACAAAAAATAATAAGGCAGTGAGAAAAATGCAGCTTAAAACTTTATATTTATTTCATTGCTTCTGTATACAATTGTATTAACATTCTTGTTTCTTATTTATGTTTATTTAAAACTTTATTTTCAAGCCTAAAGCCCATGAACTAATTTACATCTTAAATATTACAAGATTTTTTTTTTGCTACATTAAAGATAGATTCCCATTGGTAATTTAAGAGATATTTGCTCAAGCAATATCATTTCCAGATAATTTTAGTATTTAACATAGTATTTGTTAAAACACCTTAAAATTAGTCTTAAGTCTTGACATTCATTCTGTTATGGTTTTGTGTAAAAAGAATTTATTTCTAAGTAAAATTATTGAACTCAGTATATCCTTAATAATTTTTATGGAAATTGGAGAGTATATGTTCTTAAAATATGAACTATAAGTGAATGTTTCATTGCTGCGTCTTCCTTCTCTAAGAAGAGAATAAACTGAAGTAAGAAAAATTGAATAAATTGTTTCAAAATACACTTTTTGATAAGCAGAAGTTTGGAGTAATTTGCGTTAGGTCATGTGGCTAGCAAATACAGAAAATTCAAACCTTTTTTCTCTAACATTCTAGAAATTTTGTTTTTTGTGAGTTCTTCTACACCTGCAAACAATTATTTTTAAGAGAAATTTACCATTCACTTATTTTCAAAATACTATTAATAACATTTACTCATTTACAAATTTTCCTAATTTCTCAGTAAGCATTCAAGCATAATTAACATTTATCTTTGAAAAGCATTTTATCTGTACATAATATATCCATCACTAACTTATTCTAAAATTCCTGCAGTAAGTCATATCAAACTTTATGTCTCAAAGTAGTAGATCACTGATATTATTGAGCCAACTACATATATATATATATATATATATATATATATGTTTTATTTTTGGTAAAATCTCATGTTATATTCTCTGATACCTCACAAATGTTTCCACCTGTGCTAACATTAAATCTTTGAAAATAAAAACTCTGACCACAACCCCTTACCGCTCCAAAGTACAAACAGCGAGGTCTATTCTGCTGTTGATGGTAGAAATAAATGCCTATATTCAAATTCAAAGATTTTTTTTTGAACACAAACTTATGGGACATGATTCGTACAGATTTTTCTCCAGAGTCATAAGCCTATGAGAAAGTCCTATATGGATACCACATAGGCTATTTAAATAAAAGTACCCTTAAATGCTATTGGATGCTTTATTTAATAGATTTGTATTTGAGACAAGGAAGCTTTTGGAAAAATTTTTATTGTTTTCTGCAAAATAATATAAAGGGTCAAATTATTTTTCATAATCACATAAATAATATTTTATCAAGAATAATTGTATCAGTACAAAAGTTAATAAGAAAAGATGGTCTATATTTTTCAAATCTCTGATTTCTGGTTTATGAAAAGAGAGCTAGATTTTCATAGTTGTTTCTGTATAAAATATATTACATTGTTGCATCGACTGAATTATGTGAAGGTGGAACTCCAGCCTGTAACCAGACGACTGTTTTAGGGATCTTTTCAAACAACTGTAGCCACGGTTTTTCTATTTTTTCCCTTTCTTTTTAGTTTTTGATAGATATATGCCAATTATTTTTCTTCTTTTTTCCCCAAGAGTTATTACTTTTATTAGCCTTGGTTTGTGATGCACAATAGCTACATTAAACTTACGGAATCCACGCACGGCATATCACATCAACTGCACGTTAGGAGGGAACTCTGGAAAGGGAGATCGCGGCTTATGTTTGAAAGGTCTGCCAGGAGCCTGGGGTGTTTTGAAAGGTGGTTGGACCATGGGGCACTACACTCATCGATACATTCATTGCTTGATAATTTCATGGGTTGTTTGAATGTGGGACTTGTCTGGGCGGAAGGATCACTGGAGTCTTGACTTGTAAAAGTTTCTCTCTCTTCCCGGCTCCTCCCTTCCCTCCATCTGCTGTGCGGCTGTGGTAGGGCAAGCAGGTTCCCACCGCGACCATTTCTGCCTCAGAGTAACCATGGCTGGTGTAAGATCTCTGAACTGTTAGCTAAGATAAATTTCTCCTCCTTTAACTTGTGGGTATTGAGTATTCTGTGTAGCAGTGGGAATGAGTGAGACCCACAACAGGGAAGAATTTGATCTTGACACCCCTTGAGAGTTCCATGGCTCTGGCTCTAAGGCCATCATCAGTGTCTAGGCTGTTTGTCCAGTGATTGTGCTTTGTCTCGCGGCCTCCACAGCTGCTTCTGAGGAGGAAGATAAATATTTACCTGCCCGTAAATACAATAGCACAACGACTCTGTCCTGAGAATGATGTCA
Organism: Ctenodactylus gundi; assembly: GCA_004027205.1. Lineage (NCBI taxonomy): Eukaryota > Metazoa > Chordata > Mammalia > Rodentia > Ctenodactylidae > Ctenodactylus > Ctenodactylus gundi. Next base: position 150,496 of record PVKB01001921.1, read on the forward strand.
GAAAATCTTCAGAGTCACTGTTTATATATTGTTCATATTTTTACAAAATTTATTTCTGAAAACATTTTTAGTCATCTGATTTTAACAATGTAATCCTATCTAAATCTTGGAATTATTTATCATATACAGACAACTGGGACTTAAAGTTGACTTTTTAAAGATATGTGAATAATCGGCTTCTTATAGATACATTCAAAAGTGATTTCATTTCTGTGTACTTACAAGGCTATTTTTGTGAAAATTTGCTCTGAAAAATTCTCAGATTGTCTTCTGCCCTTCATTCAATGTCTAACGCAGAATTTTAAGGTTTCTAATTTCAACAGTGAATGTGTGATGTATTAATGTAAATTTGAATTTTACAGTGAAATTGACCTTGTCTTTTTACTACTTGCTTCCCTAAGCTCTTTCCTTTCTGAAAGCATACACTGAGGTTGACATCAGACCCAAGCTGCTCTGGTAAACATTTACAAGAAAAGTCAACAATAAAAATCTTTTACATGGAAGTAGGTAATAGCTACTTGCCACTTTTATGTAATTTAATTAAAGCTCTAAATACACACATACATATTCAATACACCCAAAAAGCAGTAACAATTTGAGTGCAAATTACTACCAAGAAGTCAATTATTTAGGGGAATGAAATATAGTACAGAAATAATCCTGACACAGAGGCACACGCCTGCAATCTCAGCTCTTGGGAGGCTGAAGTAGGAGGATTTCTGTGAGTTTGAGGCCACTGTGGGCTACACAGTGAGTTCAGGACCAGCCTGAGGTACAAAGGGAGACCCTGTTTCAAAAAAATAAATAAATAAAAGAAAAAAGTTTAAAAAGAAATAATACTGAAAAATGTTTTATAGCATAATTCTCCTAACATTTAATGTGAATATTTTATATGTGGTCAACATATTGAAATATTTCTGTCAACTTATTAATATCCTAGCAATGTTGTCGAATAGAAACTTAAGAGACTAATTTGCCTGTTGCAATATATGTACTGTATATGTAATATGTAACCCTGCTTTGCACTCACAGTGGGCTACGTAGAATATCCACCTCAGAAGTGTGTTTCTCATAGCTCTTCAGGTTGGGAAAGCCAAAATCTAGCCACCACTGGGATTTGTGCGTGGCTCACTGGTGGCTGCCTCTCTCCATGTATAAACAGGTACGAGCTGCTCTCGAGCCTCTTGTTTAGGGGCCCTGTTGGGCTGCCACCCTCATTACCCAATCACCCACCAAAAAACACTCTTTCTAATATCATTACAGTGAGGATTATGTCTTTAACATTTGACAAGTGTCCAGTCTATAGCAATTTACTAGATGATTAACAATTTCATCTTAGCAACTCTGATCACACCAGAGCACAGGCCAAAACAAAGCTCTCTGATAGCTGATCGCATCTCTCTTACACTTCCATCAAGGTTTTGTTTTACGTCGCTTGAATCCATTTTCATGACGTATATAATAATTGCATGAGGTGTCCCAGGAATGGGAGAATTTGGAAGTAGTTTGGGTAAAAATCAGCTTCATTGCCCTTGCTGTCCTTTGGTTCCCCCCTTGGAGATGAAGTTTTGCATAACAATGACACTACATCCAAGAAAGGAGTCTTGTGAACTCTTGCTCTAAACACACAGGGCAACACGTTTTGGGTGCTGATGGAGAGTGATAACTGTCAAACTATGTTATGTCCTTGGAAGAATCCACCAACATAAAAATCATCGATCTGTACTACCAGTAAAAGAAGTGGGAGAGAAGGCGTGTCATATAGAAGCATTTATAAGGGAGGAAGACGGTTACTGAAATTAAACAATGAAGTATTTTTCTGCTGAAAATATCTTTAAAATTCTGCTAAAAGTAAAAGTAGAAGAGTAAGTGCAAATTAGTTATATTTTTTCGTGATTAGCGCAACATTGGGGTCACATGATTCGTATGGTCTTACAGGACTCTGACACTCTGAGGCGCTTATAGAAATTAAAAGATTCCAGCATGTCAAAATATACCTGATTGTCTACATTTATTCAAACGTTATTCACAAAAGGCGATAAATGGAAACAACTAAAGAGCCCTTGAAAGTCTTGTATGTTCATCCCTGGGGGTTCAGAAGGACATCCTGCATCCTTTTCCCCCCATTTTATTGATATGTGTAAGTGTAAAATGTAAGGTTTACATTGAAGTTGAGCATTTTGTGCACACACGTATCTTGTCAAGGTGAAAAGGACTTCTTGCTGCGTTTATCCGCCAGTGGGCTTGTGGATGAATGTGCCGTCAGCAAGCGGGTCCAGCTGGAGGCGGGTCACAGGGCCCATGGCCTCTCTTTGATCCTCTTAGCTGGCTGCTTACCAAGCATGAGTAGCTCTCTTCCACGATGCTCACTCCTACTGTTTCTGCCCGGGAGGCGTCTGGCCATGGACTGCATCATGTGAAAACCTTGAGCCAAAAGAATCCTCTCCTCCTTAGTTATGAAAATTGAGTGTTTTGTTCCAGTAACAAATAAGGGTCTAATAAACAGCTGCAGGAAACAGGATGCTTATGTCCAGGACGACACTACTCAGGCACAAAAAGAATGAAATCCTGTCATCAGCCTCAGCGTGGGTACAAATGGAAGCCATTGTGTCAATTGAACTAAGCCAGGATCAGAAAATAGATCCCACATTATATTAGTTAAGCTTCTCACAAATGGCAGAATTTACATAAATTATAACAAAAAGGATCTGTTTGGAAGGCTCACAAGTCTGAGGACAGAGATAGTCCAAGATGGCGGCCTGCACACGCGAGAGCTGGAGGGTCCACTCCGCCACTAGCTCGTCCAGGCCTGCGGGACAGCCAGTGAGCATCTGCTACAGATCTCGGTTGTTGGGAGTATGGTGGTGAAGACCGATGATGCGACGGCAGACGGGGAAAAGTAGTGACTGGAGAGAATCTGCGATGAAGATCTGCTGCTTTTCATACAAGGTGAGAGGTCACACGATCTCATTTTAGGTGGAATAAAAGCAGTTGATCCCAGAGAAGTTACAAGCAGATTTAGTTACGAGAAGCTGGGAGAGTAGCGCGAGGAAGGAGTCAGGAGAAGCGGGACCAGGATGGGCCGAGAGGGAGTTATCGGGACGTTCTAGCACATCACTGCGCACTCCACTGACCTGTGGATAGTGCCTACTTGGTCTGTATTCGCAAAGGTTAGAAGAAAGCAGTCCAAGAGGTTTGAAATGTTTTACCAAAAAGAAATCATCAACTTTTACTATTATGACTACTGTAAATATTTTAATCTGATTTTGACACTAATTTATTCACACATTAAAAGAGCACATGGCAATCTATTTAGATTTACACATTTTATTAAATATTTAAGTGTGAAAGTACTCTTAATACGAATGATAAAATGCAATCTTCCTCTATTTTTAACATGTATCACTACATAACTGGATTAATGTAATTGAATTTACCTCACTGTTTTGACTATATAATAGCCATATCTACTCAAAACCTCTGAAGCTGTAACATCATTAAAATAAAGAAATGCTACGTTCTCCTAATAGGAATGAAATCAGTGTAAAGGAATTAAAAAAATAATTATTGTTAGGTTAGACTATAGACTCAGTTGTAATACAAAGCACCCATTTAAAAAAAAATTATACTTCATACAGCTAGCAACATTCTTAGATATCTTTATTTTTAAGGGACTATTTACTCTATTTGTTGGGAAACTGAGTGAATGTTAAAGTGAATAGGTTGATTATTGATCTATCATCTTGTCATGAAATTATTTAAAATCCTTTTGGCCATTTTTGAGGACTTTTTCCCTCCACTTTCCATCATGCAGGGTTGGCTTCCGTGCTGCCAAGTATTTCTGGAGAAATATTAGAATATTCAAATAGTTGGTAACACTATGAATTCAAGATCGCAATTTCAGATTAAAGCTTCACAGTGCCCAGAAATACTACCACTTTTTTCCACCTTTCTTTAATTCTTCGATCTGTCTACCTGGTCCCCAGATGTGGTCCATGGAACTTGGGAATTGTTACCTGTGCAAATTCCGAGGCTCACTCCTGTTGAATCCCATGTGCTGAGTGGGATAGTAGGTTTCAATACTTCCACATTTGTGTCCATGTTTGTCCATTTTCTAGAAAATGAACACCTTTAAATCCTTTTTCTCCTGTATAACTAACTTTCCCCTGCTAAGTGTACATCTGCTCTGGCATTTTGCACATTTTCCTTTTTTTTTTTTATAGTAAGATCTCTCACAAGCAAATTTCAGCACTTACTGTCTCCTTTCTTTCAGCTCTTCTTTATTATTCAGCCAATAAAACCTGTCTCTTATCCTCTACAAACCTACATTTTTTCTTGGATTTCACTAGTAACACTCACATCCTTCTCAAAGTATTTTTGACTTTTCTACATGTGTTGCTATTAGCATTTTTTTCTTTCATGAAAGTTTCCTTTCTTTCATTTTTTAGCATTTTTTATTTTTACTTGGGATGACTGGTGAAGGAAGGATCCAGACACAATCAGGCATATTTGGGTCTTGTCATGGAGACAGGAGAACAAATGCTAACTACAGCCGGGAGCGTCATTTTCGAGCCTGTGGTAATGGCGGCAATGAGTGTGTGAGATTGCCTAGGAGAAAATACCAACCAAAATCAGAAGTCTATTAACCGAACTATAAATTTGTGAGTCATCTGCATGTTTGTGGTAATTGCAGCTACGTGCATTTGAGATTGCTCAGAAATTACAGGATGAGATGGAAAGAATCCTAAAGACCCCGAAGTGAAGAGCTGCGAAATTGTTTGGCCGGGTAGAGAAAATCAACCTATCATTTTCTTTTTGTCCTAAAACCAGCTGCTCTATTTTGGAACTTAGACATTTGGAAATCAAATGACCAAAAACAAATTTGCAATCTATCCTTCCGAGCCTAAGCTTTTCAACTTTCACTGCTGTGGCTTAGAAATGGTCCTGCTCTTTCTTTTCTGGATAACAGAGACCTAGTTATCATGCCTTTGCCTGTCTGTGTAGCCCTTCCCAGAAACAATTCATGTCTGTCAGGCAGGCTGCTTGGAGCCTTCTTCCGTCCAGCATCTGATCGATGGCTGCCCTGCCAGGTATCTCTCTCCAGAGGGCAGCAAGGGCCTCTGTCTGGATCCCTAACAAAGGTTCTCTTGTTGCCTCTACGGGGCGAGGGTGACGTTCTCTGGTGGAAGGGCTACTATAATACCTTTGGCTGCAAGCATTTTCATGTCTTCACGTTATGCTTCCGAAAATGATAATTAATCTGACAAGTCCTGACAGGGTCTGTCCCTTGCCTCGGTCTTCCTTTCTTGTTCTCTGTGTTTTCTCTGGTCTTCACCGCACCCATAAATTATTTCAGCATCATAAGCTCATAATTCTACCTTATTTATAAATCCCATTGCACAATTATCTCTGGAACACAAGCCTCTTTTTTTCGCTAGTCTCTGTATTTCCGAGGTCTTCAAAGTTTATTGGAACACTCAAGAAAATAAAACAGATTTCAGTTGGCCACCAGGATGTCCAGTCTATACCTTCAAAAGGCATGTCCTACCTCATTCACCGTCCTCTCCATTATTTAAGGTGGCTCCAGTGTAATCCGGATATAGTTGTTAAAGATTTCCTTTCACTCTTTCGTGTCCCTTTGTTTATAGATCCCATCATCCTCAACCGCAGGCACACAGGTCCTTTGGCAATGCCTCAGGTCTCCTGCTGTCTCTCCTTCCTCACCCATGTTCACATCATGGTATGATTTAGATCTAAAACGCCTCATGTTTTTGGAAGGCGAATATATCCTGGGGGTGCTATACCCATCAGTGAATTTATCCATTGAGTGCAGAAGCTGCATGCGCTATTAGGATGTGGGGTCTGGTCACAGGTTAGTGTCCGGTGGCGTGACCTAGAAAGGTGTGTTCTTGTCCTTCACTCTCCCTTTTCTCTCCTTCCTAGCTGTCATTGGGTGAAGATCTTACCTCCTCTCGTCCTCTCCATCCTGCTGATTTTGACACGGAGTCACCCAACTTTAGAATGAACCTGCTGGAAATAGCCAGATATAAGCCTGTGGCCCTTGAAGTTGTGCGTGGTGCGTTTTGCTCCAATGATGAGAAATTGACTGATGCCCCCTATATGACGTTTCAATGTTTCATACATGATATTCTTCATCAGTGATTATTCTGTTATAGTTCCTATTGTATTTTAAATTATTAACCTCAAAACAATTCATTGAACTCTCTTACAGAGAACATCTGCTGGCTTCCTCATTGCTAAATACATACTCACACTTCGCCAAAAAATAAAGAAGCTTGGGACATTTATCTGTCTTTTGTAAGCAATAAGAGCTTGGCTGAGGACATCTCTCTGGAATCTAATTCTGGCACATTTTATGGCCAGTTGATGCTATAAACCTGAGTGAGTTTCAAGGAGTTAGCAAACCGTATTGGCTGATTAAACAGGTCTGTATTTTACTCATTCTTGTATAGAAATGAGCTGAATGGTAATTCAACCTTTTCTCCATCTCTCTTCAGAGAAAAAAACAAAACGCTTTTGATTCGGTCACATACATAGTAGAGAAATGACTACCATGTGCTGAGTAAGATTTCAGGTATTGGTGAGTCTCAATTTAGCCATGTGATACATTTTTCTTCAATGGTGCATTTACCAGCATCTTAGTAATCTTGGCCAATAAACCAGAGAGTCTGCAAACGAAACTGTTGAAATGCTTTCTTTGCTAAAAAAAAAAAAAAAAAAAATACAGAGAGAGAAAATCTGCTTAATTTCTTAATAGGATTGTTTGTGTACTTCAACTGCCTTATGTATTACACAAAGGGATATTATTTATTTTATTTCTTTCTCTCTCTCTTCCCTTCAACTCCTCTCCACATATATACTTTTTCCAATAATAGCATGAAAATTATGCTTTTAATCTCATTTTTATGTATACTTCAGTGTATCTCTTAACTTTTAAAAACTGATTCTAGAATTTATGTGAATTTTTTTTCCAGGACATCACTCTAAAACAATATCACAAATATTTTGTACTTTCTTTGCTGTGTGTATTTTCATGCCTAGAAGTGACACCAAATCTTCCTGAGGATGGCGCCCGGGTATAAAGACACGTAGAGCTCTTAGTCCTTTCCTTATTCAGTCTTTGCTTTGTTGGAACCAAACACTGGGACCACACACAGCTTAAAGGAGGAAATGATTATTTGAATTTATGATAACAAAGGACTCAATTCATTACCTATTGGGTCCAAGGAAGAAACATCATGGTCAGTGGGCACAGGATCAGAAAGTGGCTCACTTCGTGGTAGACAGGAAGCAAAGAACATGAACAAAAATAGCAAGGAGCAGGGCAGGGTATCGCCTTCACAGGCTCCTTCAGGAAGTACCGCCCTGACTGGCCCAAGTCCTAATGTACCATTCATCTATGACCTAATCACCTGTCTAGGCCTTACCTGAGCATTGCTACCTTGGAGATATCGCCATCAGCACATAAGTCCTTGGGAAAGTGTTACTTATTTAAACCACAACGCTGCTTAAACTGAGTTTTTAATATTATACATTTACAGTTTTGAAGTGTGTTTGATTTAGGGACCTCCTGCTTTTTAGGGATAAGGACATTTCAGTAGGGTCTGCTAATGGACAATTGATTCAACCCAACAGGTGTTCCGTGCCCTTTCCTCCCCTCTCTGGCAGGACACTGTTGCTACGCTGTCCTGAGGGTTCCATGCTGCTCTTTTTCCAGTCTTCTGTTTAGTATTACACGTTGACCATGACCCAGATTCCATCTCTTTGTAAAACTTCACAATATTCCAGACATTTTTTCAAATATATTTTACATACCTCTTCTTCTATGCTTGTAATATTTCACCCAATTCTCATGCAGCTTTGAAATTCTGTTGTGACTCAGCAGCCAATCTTCATATATTTTCCTTTTCTGTTACTAGAGACGGACTCGAATTACATCCTCCACTGACTTTGTACTTTTGATTTTGAGATAGAGTTTCACGATGTGACACCGTTGCTGAGACTAAGGCCAAACGTGTAAGCGCAGAGGGCTGGGATTAAAGGCCTGCACTATAAAGTCCTCCTTATGTGCTTCTGAATTCTCAATCATGTCTTAATTTTATATCTTTGTGTTTTCAAGGCACTTATTTTAATGTACAACAGAAATCAGCATTCTAAAATACACTAGACACTAAGTCAATATTTGCAAAACTATTAGTTACAAGAAAAACAAATATTTATAGAATCACTAAATAACTACTAATAAAAGTACTATGTGCAACTATTACTCTTAAGATATTTGAGTTTTGTCTCCATGCACTTACTACTTAAAGAGGATGCAACTTTAAAGACGTCTTCTTACCAAAGCAAGGAAACACCTAAAGAGACATAAAAGCTCCTGCGAGTGCTGACTTTTTCAAAGAGGACAAGCACAGCTCTCTGAGAACAGAGCCATAAAGGGACAAGTTAATGTTCCAAAGAAAATCCCTTGGAGGCTGACACAGTCCATTAAAATTGAAAGTTTTCGGTCACTTCCTTGAATTACTTTAGTGAAAACCTCAGCTCTTCCCGGGCGCTTTCTGAAGACTAGAGGACTTCGCAGGCCACACAGTGCTGTTCAACAAGACGTGACCTTAGCAAGCTAATGAGCACCTTTTGTAACACTGACGAGATCATCGGCATTCTCGTATTCACTCTCTTTACCTGCAGAAACATCCTAAGTAGAACACGAATTCTTCTGTGATGGAAGAAATTTAATTAAAGGAAATGGTAGTGCCATGCAGGAAAACGCTTGGTCTTGAGTTCATCACTTCACGATCACTTTCACGATAACACTCAGCAGTGATTATTATTGTCATGAAAATAATATTTAATAGTTAAAGTTGAGGTTTTCAACCCATTATTTCCTAGTTAATTACAATGACTAAACTCTTGTATAGAATTAAGTTTATCCAAAACTGGCATGTAGCTATATCTTCTTTAAGACAATGCACACAAGAGGGAAGTGCAATATTTCTAGAACAAGTCACAATACAGACGATTATCACAGCGCACTATTATTTGTGAGACATGGTTCTGACTGTGACATATCACGTGATTGGGAAGAGCAAATATAACAATCCCAATAGTAAAAAAACAAAAAAAATTTCTAAAACCCATGTGACGCCGTGAAACAAGGTGCATGGGTCAGAGTTCAAGTTCTTGGGTTGATAAGCACATTGAGGCTTTATTTTCTTCAGTCACATTGGCTTTCCATGGAAATTCCACGACAAGAAATGACAAAAATAGCCTTCACCCACCAAATTGTTCTTCCGATTTGTATGTATTTATCATGCATAATAATGACATTTATCTTTGGAAGGGGAGCATATGCATACTGAATCTTAATCATTTTGACTTCCGTTTCCAGTCCCATGTTGGTCTCTCCCTGTCTTCTCAGACCCCTAATCTTCTCCACAAAGTCTATATCTCTGTTTTCTACCATTTTTAATTCCATTTGGGCTTTTACTTATTTGTAGGTTGTGTTTCTGCCTTTTATCATTCGCGATACTGTTTGGGCCCCTGTTTTCTCTGTCATGCAATGAATGATACATTAAGGGATCAAGTTAATTCTGCTCTTCTTTGTTTTAATTTTGTTTTCAAGTGCATACATATTACTGTCTTCTAGCTTTCTGTTATACTTGGTAGATGTTTTGGTTATTCATTGTGAATTTTTTCAGATCACTATATTCTTTCTCAAAAATTCCAGACTACAGAAGGAAGCACATAGTAGTAAGAATCCACTATGGCCTTGTTGGTCTGAGGGTCATGATGTCTTCACCCTTGCTACTATCTATACCTGACTGTTTTCCTCTCTAAATTAAAAAAAAAAGTCTAAAGTTCTACTGTCATTCACATTTAAATCAAAGCTTTATTTAAAATTTTTGATGGAGGTTTGACCAGGAGCTACGGATATCTAAGGAGCAAATGTATGGGTGCACTTCAGTGACCAAAGTGTTTGGTTTGGTCTAAGTGTGCTATGCTAATTTTTATTGCATGAGCTATAAAATTAAATATTGCACAATATCATACAATGTTGTGTATGAGTTAATACTATATTACTTATTAAATCGTAGTTTAGAATAATTTATTTCCTGACTATAAATTTTAACTTTCTTAATTAAGTAACTGACTTTGGAAAATATTGTCAGATTACGTCACATAGACAATTAGCTACTTTCGTGTTGTCTGTCTCAAGTAACAACTGGTAAAACACAGAGATAAGCTCAAGAATAAAGAACAACAGCCTACGACTAGCTGATGCTACACTTGAGAAGGGAGCGATTGCCCTGTGAGGCCTAGGTATTAGTGGACAACCGTGGGACGTGTTCAAATAAATGCCTTTCACGAAAGAAAAGCAATAACATAATATCACAAGTAGGTTGTTAATATCTTTTCCTTAACTGGATGAAGATTTGTTAGGCTGAGAATAATCACAGTTTATGTAGCAAATCATGTCCCGTGCCCAGCTGAGAGGAAAGTGTTGCGGTACTCACTTTCTGTAGAACGTACAGACGGGAGAAATTTAAAAGAGGTCACCAAGTCTACCCAGTTCCTGCGTGGAGGCTGTTGGACTTCCTGTGAACAGGAATCTCATCCAATGAAATTGAGTTTCACATACCAGCGGAGACTGTGGAAAACTGAACATGTACTAAAGCAGCTGGACTTTCTATGAACAAGAATTTCATCCAATGAAAATTAACTTCACACATCAGCTCAAACCCTGGAAAGCAGCAACCTGGTACAAAGGCAGCTGTCCTGACATGCACAGCTGACTCCTATGTCAATACTTTTGACAATCCTAGGTGGGACATACATCCATGTCTTTAGCAAGTAAAAATGTATTTATTTTCTTTCAGTTTTCTTTAGTGAACTTATTCTGAATATCAGCCTTTCCATGGTTACAAAGAAATGAAAAAATATTTTATGTAAATTAGCTATAAGACAGGGGGATTGAATGAAATTGCCTGAAACTATAAATATTTTTTCTGATAATACATGAAAACAAGATGGCCAGGTATTAGCTCTTTTTGAGATAATTTTCAAAGACTGTTCACTATTTTAATGGAACATTTGGATTTTACATAAAATATAGAAGAAGAATTTAACAGGTTTAAAAGTGCATATTTCCCCAAAAGAACTATTATTCTTTTCAAAACCAACATGTTTTTCTTATTAGGAACACAATGAAATTCCAAATACAAGCTTATTAAAGAATTACTTTAAGTATAAATATCCATAAAAAGCTGCTATGACATACAAGTGTACATATAAATTGCTTTAAAAGTTTGTTTTTTTGAGCCAGAGTCTTTCTCTGTAATCCAAGCTGGTGTTGAGCTTACCATGGAGCCCAGGATAGTCTTGAACTCATGCAATCCTCCTGCCTCAGCCTCTTGAGTGCAGGGACTACAGATGTGTGCTACCACACCCAACTAAAAGCGTTTTTTTTTTTTAAATAACTTTTTTCTAATTCTTTTTCTTTATTTTTTAGGGTTATTTGAAATAAAGAGATACACTTCAGTGAAAATAATGGGATCATAGTGAGAACAATACTACACCGTTAAGTAGTCAGCAACCTTCCAACGATGTCATTATACTCCTACATATTGGACATGGCATTGATCTGGCATGCTAATTAATTAGGCGTAATGTGAGAAAACGAAGCTCAGAGATGATTTACGTAGGATCTTCAAAGATAGTCTGGAAAACTCCTCTGGTGTCATTTTTCTCTTACATTTGTAAAACAGTACTCTCGTTACAATAAGTAACTGATAAATTGGATACTTGATAATTAATACCTGATAAATTGAACTTCTACCAAATATACGTTCACTAGTTAACCCACTCATCAAGTCTTCACCATCTCCACGCGCTCACACTGGGAATTGCCCTGTATGACGCAAGTTTCAGAGGCACGTTTTTTTTTTTTTGCCAGTTTCGTTTACTAATGGATTCTTAGCATCTGTTAAGTAGCATCTCAAAGATGAGAGTTTACAACAAAAGGCGATTACAAATTACATAAATAAAGGAATAAAAATGTGTGTATCATAGAGGATTATTTGAAATAGCATAAATTGTAAATCTGACCTCAAGAAGACTTCTTGTTGAAGGAGTGACCTTGTCTTTTACTTATTCCTGTACCTTCTACCCCCTGCTAGAAGACAGACTGGCCAGTTCAATGGAGAAGATGTATTACTTTTAATTAAAAGAACACATGTTACAAGATAACAAATAGGTAAAGCAAAGATAAGCATCGAGTCTGAGGAATGACCTCAGCCCCAGGGCCCCATTCGCACATTCTTCACAGGCCAGAACTGGACCTTGACCTGTGGCCAACAGGAGGTTGGAGCCTAGAGATTTGAAAGCCAGATTACATCCTTCCAGATCCTCAGCCTGAAGTGCTGCTGTTGCTCTCAAGGAGTTTGAAACACACCATTCGAAATGACTCCTGATGAATTTTATTTTTATTCAAAAAGATATAACAATTCTTATAAATATCAACTGTCAAGTCAGTTATGGTTTAGAATCGCAGGCAACGATTCAAGCATAATTCTATCTGCTCCCATGTGAGCATTGCGAGGATCATAAGAAAAAGAGACAGAATGAAAAATTCATTGTTCCAGCCCAAGAAAAGCAGAGGGTTTTAAAACACGTTCCCAGGGCTGGAGGGATGACTTACTGGTTAAAGCGCTTGCCTAGAGCGCTAAGTACCCAAGCTCCATTCCCCAGCACCACGTCGGCTGGGTGTGTTGGCACAGGCCTGTAAACCCAGCACTAGAGAGGCTGAGGCAGGAGGATTGCCATGAGTTCAAGGCCAGCCAGAGCTCCAAAGCAAATTCAAGAACAGCCTGGGCCACAGAGTGAGAAGCTGGAGTCTCAAAATAAAAGAAAAATGTTCTCAACTATATTTTATTTAGCAATTTAGATTTTTCTTCTCTCTCTTCCTCTCTCCTGTTCTCTTTCTTCTTTCTCCTCATGTGAACACTTACTCTAACACAAAGCTTCACTTCCTGGTTGTAAAGCCCGGTTGGGCGTTGTTATGGTTTGATCCAAAGTGTCTCCTCAGAAGCCTCATGTATTCAGATGTGGCAGGAGTCGCGGCCTCCTGTGGGAGCTGGGGCCTCCTGGAATCGGCTGGTGCGTGGGGCTGGACCTGGAGGCGTGTTGCTTTCTCCACCCTTCCTCCCGCCCTTTGCTGCTTTCAGTCATGCCTCCGTAGTTTTCTCCAGCGGGTATATGGATGGTAACCTGCTAGAACTGTGACCTTCTAGAACCTCCCTAATGTTGTGGGGGTCTGAAATTGAGTCCCAGCAATGAAAAAGTGACTCAGACAGAAGACAGGTATAGTGCATTAGGTAATTAAGATGACAAACGGTAAATTCTTTGTGAATACAAGAGAGAGAAAGAGAGAGAGACAGAGAGAGACAGAGAGAGAGAGGGAGAGAGAGAGAGAGAGAGAGAGAGAGAGAGAGAGAGAGAGAGAGAGCATGCATGTGTGTTTACTACCAGGAATGAACCCTAGGCCTTCACATTGAGGTATATTCCCAGAAATTGAATAAATATTTTATTTTTAGACAGGGTCTCACTAAGTCACTAGGTTTCTCAGGCTGTGCTTGAACTTCAGATCCTCCTGCCTCAGGTACCTGGCACTGAGATTCAAGGCCTGCATGCCCACATACACTTTCCAAAGTGTTTCAATGAGCTGAAAGCAACTAATCAAAATCATAAAACAGTGTACTATAAATTAGTGCTATTTAAATCTGGAAATATTTAACTTGTAGATATTGGAAAAGTTTCTGAAGAACTTGGCACTATGTTAAACATCAGTTCTCCTCTATTTCTTCCTTCCCTCAAGCTATCGCTCATCCACTCTCCAAATACTGATTCATGCTTCCTCTGTTCTTACGTCACAATCGTGCTGTGCTGTTTTGTTTTTATTTTTTTATTTTTGTTTTGTTTTTTGAGACAGAATCTTGTTCTGTGGCCCAGGCTGGTCCTGGCCTCACTATGGAGACCAGGCTGGCCTTGGACTTGACACTCCACCTGCCTCAGCCTAAGTGCTGGGATTATAGGTGTGTACTACCATGCCTAGCTTTATCTGTCACTGGTGAATGGAACCCAGGACCTTGTGCTTGCAAGGCAAGTGCTTTAACCACTGTGCCATCCCTCCAGTCCTGCTTTGCTCTTTTATATGACAGTCATCCAGAGCTAGGTCCTGCAGCATGGGACTGTGATACCAGAACTCTGAGAGGCTGAGGCGGGAGGATCACAAGTTTGAGCCCAGTCTGGGAAAGAGAACAATTTAGCAAGACTGTGGATCAAAATTCAAAAATAATAACAAAACAAATCATTAAGTGCATAAAATTCTGAGTTGATAATTTTTATTTAGTCTATAAAAAGTGAATGGCACTTGATGGTTGTTACCAAATAATGAAATGAATTCTCAAATATTGATAAATACGTGAGTCAGGCGGTTTTTCTGTTCTTTCCTTTAGCTGATTGATACAGCACCTAATAGAGTTTCCAGAGAACAGAATATACAAAATAATGTCCTGAACAATGCCTCACAATATGACATTTTGGCCTATTTTTGGAAAGCTTCCAAGTATTTGAGTGACATGGTTTTTGAAATTGTTTTTTCTAGTCTGTTCTACATTTTTGTCATAATAAAGTATGTGTATATTATAAAACACTGTGGAACAAATCTATTTTTGCCACTTTGCATTTTTACCTTGGTTTTCCTGTAATAAAACTCACAAAGCTATCAAGCATCATTCGAAATACTGCAGATTCTATCTTCTCGCTCTTATGCAACTAGCTGTGACCTGATCTCTTCCCACGAGTCTAGCTGTGACATCACTTCCTCCCATGATTCTAGCTGTGACATCACTTCCTCCCATGCCTCTAGCTGTGACCTAAGTCCCTCCCATTTTCCTGCCTCTGAAGGTCCCCAATGCAATGAGAGACAAAGTGCCTTCAATAACGTTTGAATAGCTTTCCTAAAGGAAATTGCTTTAATTCCTTTGGAACCATTTTTGTTGTTCTTTGATACATGAATATAATTGCACTCAAATATAACTTTAATTGATGAGACATGGACATAGTTATTTAACAATAATTTAAAAACCTTTATAAGGGAGAGTGATATTAGAAACTTGTATTTGTAAAGAGCAATGTTTATACCTGCCTTCTGTACATGAGTTCATTTAATTAATTAATCAAGGTAGATTCAAGGCTCAGTGAGCATTAATGTAATGTAATTGTTCATGGCCAATAAACAAAGGATAAGGCTAATTTAATTTCTTTTTAAAAGTTTTTTCCATTTCAAGTATTTGCTTTTGCTGATTTGATGACTGCTGAAAAAATAACTTGGGACTCCAGAAAGAAATTCATACGGACGAAGCCAAGACTGTATGCCAGAAAAGCCCAGGTAATTGTTCTGATTTGAAAGTAAAAGTAGAATATCAAGTGAATATCACGCAAAGTCTCTGCTGATCCCTGCCTGTACCCTACGGCACTGGAGGAGATGAGGTAGGAAAATTCAAAGATCTAGCCCAGTGGCAGCAAACTGTGAACTTGGGAAGACCATTAAAAAAAAAAAAAAAGAAAAGGAATTTGGACTTATTCCTAGCTTTGAGATGCCACGGCTATAGCATGGCTATTTATTGTGAAAAATTAAACTGACTTTTTTTGAATATATCTCATGAATAAAATATTCATTAAGTCACAACATTTTTTGTTGTTGTTCATGTAGAACAAAAAGAAATTTCAAGGGAATTTCATTATTATCTTTTTCAATAGTGGAAGCTGAACCCAGAGCCTGAGCATTGAATTATATTCTCAAGTCTTGTATTTTTTTCCCTTCTTTTTCTTTTTTTTTTAAAATAAATTTCTCAAGTTGGTCTCAAGCTTGTAATCTTCCAAGTCAGCCTTCTGGAGTGCTGAGATTGGAGGCCTGGGTCACCAGGCCAGGCTGTGAACTTGTTATTTAAATTACCCACTGAGCTGGGGTGGTGGTGTTAGACCTGTAATCTCAACTGCTCCAGAGGCTTGAGCAGGAGGATCACAAGTTTAGAGCTTGTTTTGGCAGATTAAACAGACCTTGCACAAAAATAAAATTGTTTAACAAGAAATGGAGTTCAATTCAGTGGTAGAGCGCTTGCCTCCCATTAGTGAGTTCTTGAATTCAATTCTCAGTACCACACGTGAAACAAAATAAAATGTCCCTTAAATATTCTACTGGGTGGCCCCATGAAGTGTGAATAATAAAGTAGAGATCTCCTGGTGTCTCCCTATATTCTAAATAGAAGAGGATAAACTGGCCTTACATGATAGTCATATCCAGAAAGCAGAATTATGTTTACAGAGCAATGCAGACAAAATGCAAGTGCACAAGTTGTAACCAACAGTATCCATGAACACCTCAATGAAGAGCCCTTGTAATTACGATTCTTCCACAGACTGCACGAGACAGGTGTCCTGAGAGTGGCCAAGGTGACTAACCACACTTTGTTCATTTAAAACCAAATAACATGTTACCAGTTGAATGTAATAATACTAAAAATGCTGAAACGAGATAGAAAGGAGTTCATTTAAACATGGATAAAATGGTAGTGGGTTTTATAATGAAGGCACCTGAGCTATTTTACATTTTATATGATATAACTTGTGTCAAATCATAGAGTATTGAGAAAATTGATATCTGAAATAATTTAAAATTTGTGTTAAACACTCACCAAAATAGACATTTTTTACAAAAATGTTGAGCACATATAATACACAATGCTTTCTTGGTATGTTTTTTAACATGTACTTTCAGTTAAAATGTATGAAGACAGCTTCAGGTTATTTCTCTAACTTTCTTTAAGATAATTGAACTGATTACTCACGTTAAATAACTTCCCTAAGATTTTGAAGTTAGTAAGTTCTATTAGTCGCAAGATTGGTGCCTGTATGTATTTAAATCTATTGAAGTCCTTAGACTTGTCATTCCTTTTGTGTGTGTGTGTCTAAATTATCTTTGGATACATTCTTAGGTAGTTCATATCAGTTTTATTGAGGAAACTCTAAGCTGTATTTATTTAAAGGAGGAAGTTTGATGTGCTCTAACATGGGTTACACCTTCAAGGTCACTGACAGTCCAGAGGCCTTTCCCATCCCCACTTAGCCAGTAAGACACACTACTCTGTTCTGTCACTACTGATTTTGCATTTTAAAAAAAATAAACATCACGCTCTGTTAATCACTTTGACATTTCATGTGTATCAATCAGAAAAACAGTTCAAGCACCATCCAGGTTGCATGGGCCATAGCTCTTCCTCTTAACTATTGAGAATTCTTTGGTCAGATGTATATGTCATATTTGGTTTCTTCAATTCAATATGGGGATTTATTTTCTTTTATATTTTATCTATTATAAATAAAATCTCATTAAACATTCACTATAGGTGTTTGTATGAGCTTCCATTTTCATTCTTTGGGGGAAAAGCCCTGCAAAGAGAGGCTGAATTTTGTGATATATGCCTGACTTAGCATTTTAAGAAATTGGCAACATCCAAAAGGTTGTGTTGTTTTAATCTTTCACATTTTTAGAATCAGACTGTGCTGCCCACATACACATTTGGCTTGAGTAATCATTTTTGGTTTTGTCATTTAAGAGATATAAAGTGATTTTTCATGGCAGGTCTAATTTTCAGTTCCATAGCAGTTAAATTAACTTGAGTACATTTTTCTGGTGTTAATTAGACAGTTTGCTATTTTCGATTGACTTGTTATTACTGAATAGTGTCTTTATAATTTTTCCAGATATATGTACTATAACTATTTTTTTCCAGAATTATACTTACATTTTTTTTCTTAATGGTAACTGCTAAAAACCTAGCATTTCTAATTTGAATAAATTTGAGTATATTATTTGATTTCTTTTGTATTATACTTCATTTTATTCTGTGAAATCTTTGGTTTTTTAATTTGTAAATCATTTTATTTATGCTTTCTTTGAAGTGTTTTAGTATATTTGGTAACGAATTCGTTTCTCAGACATACTCAAGATTGATTTTTATGAGTAATTATATTAGTTTTCTATTATGTACTGTCTATTAAATTATATCACAGTGGCCTAATCAATACAAATACAGTGTATTAAAAACTTAGAGGTCAGAAATTTATCATGGGTCTTGCTGGGGAAAGACCAGGGCTCGACAGAGATCGTTTTGCTTCAGAAGCTGCCTCAGTTCCATATCAAAATCTTTCATTTATGTGACGATGCTTTGTAAACCTTCCCTGAGCTTCGTTATGCCAAATGGAAAATTAAGCATCTTTCTGCCACCAAGGATTCTGTGTCAAGTAAGTGGTAGAACAGGACTGAGCCTATAAAAGTAGAAGGTTCACCATTGGGAAATAGTGGGAGAGAGCCACAGGCAAGTGTGTCAGGAGCAGCACGTCCTGACACTCTGCTGAGGAGGACAATGGAAGACAGAGAGGCGGTGTCCCAGAGTTCGTGTGCTACACGATGAGAAAAGAAGGTTAGAACAATGAACATCGCAAAAACAATTTTAAAACTTTTTCATAATTTGGTTTAATTCCCTTGATAATGTGATTTGACAATAGAAGAAGTTTGATGGAAAAGGACATAATTAAAATTACAGAATCATGAAAGTCTTAGTTTCCAGGTATCATCTTTGTTGGTTGGTTCTTACTTTGCCTGGTAATTATCATTTTTTCTATTTTGTGTAACAATATGTTTCATAAAGTTGGTTCTTTAAACATACCAGGAGGGAATTTTAAACAAATTGATGGTCAACGGGTTTCATGTTTATTTACTAATAGTCATTGTAAAGAGGGATTTGTATTTTAACATTTTTATTTGCATATTAGGCTGCACTTATTTACATGTTTACATGCTGTACTTCTACTGAAATTATAATAATGATCAGTATTTGAAGTATTAAGATGGGGTTACGTCTAAACTTCACATTTTAGAAAATGGAAAAAATTATCTTTGTGTTGACTTTTGAGAAATTATCTGGAGTCACAAAAAATCCACTGAAAGTTGCTGCAGTCAATAAGAAGACGTAACTGAACACCTTGAGTCTCCTTCCACTTCAGCCAAAATGACCCCTGACTACTTAAATCTGATAAGTGCTTCCTTCTCACGCAGAGTTCAACACTGCTGGCCTTGGTAAGAATATATTTTCTATAAACTGCCAGGATAAAGTATTGCTCTGAAAAATAACCCATTTCTGATTTCTTATTCTTCGTGGTGTCTTAGCAATTGAGCAATATCCATTAGCAACAGCTGATTCTGGAACTCAAAAACACTAAGCAAGCAAAGGTCAATGTCTTAGGTCAAACTTTGCAACAGGAAAAGATGCTTCCTCCACATTGTCTATGCTTGCCCTGGGGTGCCAGCCTCCTGCTACACCTCTGCCCACCTGCAGGCACCTGAGTCCTTCCATAGTCTGCTCCATAACATCACAGCTTTTCTAAAGTAATGTCCGCAAAGTCCAATGCCGAAAAACCCACAGGAAATGTCCTGCATAACAGTAAGCTAAATCATGGTTCTGTCCTATACATGGATCCAAATCTGTTATTTTTAAAGCACTGTCCCAGTCGGTGCTCTGTAGATTGTAGTCAGGCTTTCTGTCCGGCCATTCAGAGTGTGGATCAATGCAGTGTCTTCAATTTGATGATGACACCAAGACTCCATGAGGCCAGAGGTCCATAGTCAGTGAGCAAGATAACATGCAGCCATCATCTGACTGCATTTGGATGTATATATCATATATATATATATATATATATATATATATATATATATATATATATGTGTGTGTGTGTGTGTGTGTGTGTGTGTGTATGTGTATATATATGTATGTATGTATATATATATATATATATATAGAGAGAGAGAGAGAGAGAGAGAGAGAGTTCACTAACATAACTATATTTAAATATTGTTTAGTAATTCTGCTTCTCTGAACCATAACAAAAATTTTATATGTGTGTATACACGAGTGACTGTGTTCTCTCTCACGAAGTTATTTAAAAGGTCTTCTCTACTTCGAGATAAGGAAACAATAAAAGAAAAATTTAAAAATCTGCTCAAGATCACACAAGTAGATAACGGATGGGATCAGGTCTGAAAGTTGATCGGATAATCTTCACTTTAAATAAAGGAAAGAAGCTTCGACAGCCCTTGTGGGGGTACAAAGTTTCTGGTACCCAGAACTTTTGGAACTTTCAAGATTGCATTTTCTTCTTTTTGTGGGATTTTCCAGGTCACCCTGTGGGCAACACCAGGAGCCTCCTGGCCTGCCCGTGGAGCCAGGCTGCTGCACACTCTCGGAATTATGGAGCACACAGACAAGTTCTGCCTCTGTTCTCCTTGCACTGTTCTCCCAAGGTGAACCAGAAATGAATGATTCACCACTTGCCTGCATCAGGATGTACTTATGAAATCTCACACGATCTATAATTGATTTCTCTCTGGAAGTACCACGTCACAGACACTGAGAATGACTTGTTCCCGCTTTTTAGAAAGAAAGGAGGCTGGGGAAGGGGGAACAGGCCCTCGAGGCTTTGGAGCGAGTTCTGGTGACTCCATAGTCCCTGTGCACAATTCGTTTGGCTGTAAATGGCAAATCGCTAACAGAAACATGTCAGGAGCTGCTGTTTCTCCTCTCTCTCAAACACACAAAAAATATTTTTCACAAATATATAATTCTCCAAGGGATAGAATAGCGTCATTATCTAGAAGTGGCAGCATAGATTTTTCTTTATTTTGTGTTTTTTATTTTCTTTCTTAAAGTTTGACCTCAGCTAGACTTGGCTGAAAACACTGGAAAGGAGGAATCTGAATTTCTTAAGCAGTACAATTTTATCAACTTATTTTTATGATCTAAAATGCTGATTTTTTAAAACTTAAGCCAATTTTCCCATGTTAAGTTTTATACATTTTCACTTGTTTCTCATGTTTCTTTTTGTTATTGCTCTTGTAATTATTATTTCATTTAATATTTACTTTATTTTAA
Source organism: Ctenodactylus gundi (assembly GCA_004027205.1). Lineage (NCBI taxonomy): Eukaryota > Metazoa > Chordata > Mammalia > Rodentia > Ctenodactylidae > Ctenodactylus > Ctenodactylus gundi. The sequence continues at coordinate 171,567 of PVKB01001921.1, forward strand.
GAGTAGGTCTTGCCCTGTATTTCAGGCTGCTCACACATTCACTACGTTGGCCAAGCTGATTTCTAACTCAGCGATCTTTCTGCCTCGGCTTCCTGGATGCTGGGATTACAGGACTGTGCCACTCACTACACCAGAACACATGGCACTGGTAAATCCAACCGAGTACCTTGTGCTTGCTAGGTGATCACTCCAATCACTAAATTACCTCTGTTCTTCTTCTTATTAGGAAGCAATTTAACTTTCTAGATGAAGGAAAGCAATAGTGCTCTATTGAGCATGTCCTACAGGAGGGAAGTTGGTGCATGGTATAAACAGGACAAGAAAGTTTCCTGACAGAGGTGGTTACGCGGGCTGCGTTAGGGCAGGTTCTCGGTAGATCCAGAATCCTTTTATCAAGGGTAGAGAGTGCATTCCTTACCAACTCTGCCTTTATACTGAAGAAGAGAATCCCAGAGAAGAGGATGTGTAAGACAGCAGGAAAAGGTAAGAATGAGGAACATGGAGAAAGGCAGACTTTGGGAATCTCCATTTCTATTCAGAACTTTATTTCTGAGACAGATTTCTGCCATGATGAACTGTCAATCCCACAGTTTGAGAGCGAGGATCTATTGACAGCAGGCCTAGACCACAAAATCAAAGTTGCGGATGCTTCTGTGTGGTTTTCTTTCATTGTTTTCCTTTCCCTAAAAATAGAACCTTGAGTTAACTTCACGAATTACAGTCCCAAATATCTAACCAATGCTTTCAAAAAGTCTGCAGGACAGCTAGGTCTTGGCCACCTCCTATGCCAATGTAAACCCGGGGGCTAGCACCTAACTGACTTTGCATAATCTTTTATTTTATGGATAAATGAATTAAAGTCAATGAAAAGAAGTTAAAGCTATTTATTTTTAAGATGCGAGGAAATTGCTCCACCACTGAGACACTTTCCGAGTTTCTAGAATGTTCATTTTATAACCTTTATAGTCTTTTCAATCTATTCCTTTTTAAAAGATTGACCTGCATTTTTACCTTATGTTTAGTTTCATTTATTTTCAAATAAAGCACCAGATTTCACCAGAAAAGACATGTTAAAATTAGTTTTCAGTTATTGATAACTTCATAGACTAACACTAAGAATAACAGAAATCCAAAGAGGTACATTAAAATGAGAAATGTGCGTGTGAAGCAAAGTGTTGTCTGTGTCAGTTAACGGCAGTAGTGCAGTCTTACATGGAAAAGAGAACTTTGCCGCCTTAACGAATACATCCAACTGTAAATGGATCTGCTTAAGAGTAAATCAATAATGTGAGAAAAAACACAATGATTTGCTTCCAGTGAATTTGAGAAGTATCGATGATATTAAACAATTGTTGTTTTATTTTTTTTTGCCATTATATTCATCCCCAAGTAAATTTTGTCCCTAGATTTGCACTTTCATTTATGTGACAAAGACATAGTAATGATGATGTATTTCTGAAAAGCATGGCTGAATGCCACCTGTAGAAGCAGCGGGAAGGCCATATAGTGAGGCACAGAACAGCAGGTAAGATGGTGTTTGTGTAGAACAAGCGCTGTGTTTGTCAAAACTAATGAAGTGTAAAAGGCAAGGCAGCTAATCTTGTCCAGAATTGGAGGCGTGTTGGGGAAGAAGGCTCTAGAAAGTTTCCAGAGAGAAAATTTCTAAGTAGAGTAAAATGAAGGGGCCAAAAACAAAGAATGGAATTTACTTCTTGAGTCTACAATAACCAGGTGGCAAATTATTAGAGAATGTATTCATTTATGGGCCCAGGTATCTGTCAATTGTAATTAAGGAGGGAGTATTTTTAATGTTAATTCATTCTTTTAAATTTCATTTAATGCTTACCAATGCTTAAAAGTTATCCATCAAGGCTGACTTCTTTAATCAAAACCTTTGGTGAACCATACAAACAGTTCTACCTTTAATAATTTAGGAGCAGAAGTAAAAGGAAGTCTCTATTACATTTCTCATTATCACAAGCTTTATTTTTATCCTGTGGAGAATAATCAACTAAAGCCATAAATGTTTTTATCTTCTGTTGGTAATATGAGAAAATATGTCCTTAATCTGCCTTGAAAAGATATATCTTTATAAAATCAAAATTTAATATGTATTAATCCAGAGAAAGAATTAAGACAGTGTAGATAAAGCCTGTATAAAAGTTCACAGCTATCTGCATATCTCCTAGTCACTGTCAAAAAAAATTGATTAAAGTTATCTTAAAGTCAAAATAGATAGAAAAGTAAGACTCTGTGATCACATTTCCTTTTCTTTCTTTAATTTTCGTGCGTTTCTTGGTTTTAAATTTCAGTATGCGCTTAAACGATACAATGTATTCATAGTATTATGTTCATAAAACTATGTATACTATGCTTTTTGGTGGATTTAGGAAAATATTTATAAAGTTTGAAATAATTTGAACATTATTACTTACAGATCATATGAAATTTCACAGCCTAACCCCATGTAAGATTTATATGTTTAGAGCTACAGGAAGCACAATAATTTTCACAAGCTTTCTATAGATTTACAACACTTTATCAATTTTATAATTGACCGTTTCATAATTATGGGTGTCCTTAATCCCATGGAGGGAACCTTTGGGAAGCAATGGATGTGGCGTATACAAATGGTAGAAATATGAGGCTCAGGACAGCGGGATATGCTACAACGAGTGCGTAGGAATGTTCAGCCAGAAGGAGGGAAATTAACCTGAAATTAAAGAACAGACAAAGATTGTGGTAGCTTATCAGATGGTTGAAGAAGGAAGGAAAATAAAAAATGAAATTTAGCAACAATGTTTCATTGCAGGGACCTACAGACACCCAACTGGTTCAAACAAGTCAATTTACGGAGTCAAGGTTAGGAGATTATAGTTAAAATTCTCTCACAATTTTGGGCTATCACCATCCCATTGTCTTGGCCAGAGGATGGGTTGACTAATATGACCTCCATGTGGGATCTGACTCACAGCTCAAGCACAAGCTCTCATGCGATGATCATTATGCTGAGTTGGATGTTTGCTTTTAGAGAAGAACAAATGGAAAAAAAAAAACTGCATATTCTCTTTTGGCCAAGATTTTTTTTTTTGTAAAACTAATAAAATCAATAAGTTATTTTGCCCTCAAAACATGGAGACAGACACACACGCACAAACACAAACACACATACACACACTTACATGAAATATGTAAATATAGAGGTAATCTGTCTCCTTAAATTTAATCCAGTCCTTGGGATGATAAATTAGAATGCTTGCTCTTAGCGATTAAAACACACTTAGAATTTGATACATAATTAAATATAAGGAGACACATCCTAGCTTTTCCTTTTTCTTTTCTCAGATTCTAGACTTGGAGAATGAGAATAAAGATATTTTGACAATTCAATTTACATTTTATAAATTCCTTTGTTCGAAACATACAGCCCATGTCTAAGTGAACCCAACACAAAGGTTACACGATTCCAGGATTCACCGGAAAAATAGAGCCAGAACCAGGAGAAGATAGACAGATACCAGCAGAAGACAGACTAGTAAATTATGAACATGCAGACACACAGGCACACACACACAGACATACACTCACATGCACACACACCCACACACACACACGCACATACACACATACACAATTTTACTTCATTGTCTGCTGAGGCTCGTTTCAACAGCACTGAACATGGCAAACTGTATGCATGTCCAAGTCCTCTCTATAGACGCCACGGTGTTACAGGCACGCTCCATGCACCCTTCTGAACACACGGGCTAGTTAACTTTTCTTCACTTTAACAAAATACTTATGGAAAATGAAGACAGAAGCTTTATTGTCGTGAACAGGGTCAGAGGTTTCAGTCCAACTGTGGCTCTGGAGTCTGGGGGACCATGCAGAGCCAGGGCACTACTGCAATGGGCGTGGAGGAGCGGAGTCGCTCTTGCCGGGGCCAGAAGGCAGAGGGTAGGACAGGAGGTGGAGAGAGGGCTCAGGGCAGCACGGCCGCCCCTTCCAAATGTGCCATCTCTGAAAACTGCTGGCACTTCCCGGTGGAACTGAAAGCCGGAGACAAAACTTTTAACACATAAACTTTGGACATATATTTAAGATCCAAACTCTAATAAAAACTTCCAATTTTCTGTACCACCTAAAATCCACAATACAGTGCAAGTACTGTGTGAACGGTTGTGGCGCTCGATTGTGTAGGACGTAATGACAAAAGTAAAACCACGTGCATAGGCTCCTAATGGATAGTTTTTGAAATATTTTCAGTTTGCCCTTGGTTGAATCCCTGAGTGCACGACCTACACTTAAAAGGGGTTGATGATAATATCAAATAACTTAAATGCATATTTCACTAGTTACATGTATATCATGTCTTATGCATTATATGCTCATATATATATGACTTAAATCTATAAATGTGATTCCTTTAGAGAATTGCATCTGGGGATTTTTGAGGCTGGCCAGGAAGCTGTAAAAACTATGTCACAGGCAACCGGGTAGAACAACATGGGCCTCTTGGATGCCTCCTGAAGCTACAGCGCAGGAGCCCATGACCTTCTTCAAGGCAGCCTCAGTTCTCTTCCTAAAGACATTTCAACTAATTGAAGCACCTCTTCCCTAAATTATGTAGTGTAACACAATTTCTTTTATTGGCTCATTGGTTACAGATATCAATCGCATTTACAAAGTAACTTCACAGCAACTCCTAAATTTCTATTTCTAGAATAAATCGAGACTGTAGCCTGACCAAAATAAGGCATAGCGACTACCCATCACAATTGTTCTTTGCAACAATGAAGGCAATTATATTTCTTTAAATATTATCTAAATCATCTGCATAGTTTGTTTCTCACAGAAATTATTGGGACAAATACCAAGTTTTTTGTATTTTTCTCAGAATCTTTTTTTAAATCAAAAAATCATGTCCAGATACCATGCGAGTATATTTGCATTTTGGTACATTTTAGCTTGCTATAGAAAATGTCAATCATACATGCTAAAACAGGAAGCAACACAATGAAAATCTCTTCCACAGTGTGGACGGTGAGTAACACTTAGTCCATCAGTGACAAACGCTTACCTTTCTTTAATCACGAAGTGAAACCTCTGCTTGTATTTGTATCTCAGCCTACGAAGAGCAGGAAGACCACAGGCTGTCCGAGAGATCTGAGGACTGTGGTGTCTGCGGATTCATGGCTAACAGGAGGGGGAAACTCAGTGAACAAACCCACTGGCAGCTGAGACAACCTGCACTATTATTTTCTTTCTTTTTAAAATATTTCCCCTAGTGAATGTAGTTGAATTACAGAACACCATTTATGGAACACATTTAGCATTCCTACCAAATGTTATTAAGGAAATTCCAGTGGAAAGAAATAATGTGCTGCTAAACCACACACAGTCGGTTAAAATGCATATCTCTGCCTTACTTAAATAATGGGACTTAAAGGGATAGGAAAAATGTTAATAATGTAATAAAAAGACATTAGAGTACTATTTGAGATTTAAAGCATGCTAGGAAGCAAGTGATTTGCTGTTTTCTTCTTTGGGACTGTCATGATGTGCCTCGGGTACCACGTGGCACAGGTCAGGGCAATGTTGCATTAAAGTTAAGCTCGTGCTGCATTGCCGTCTTCCTTCTGACGGTTTCCAGTGGATTCTCAGAAACGGACGGGGCAGCTCCACCCCAACTGAGACACGGGGTGACTGCGATTGGGACCTCTGCACCTTTGTTTCAGATATAGGCATGCTGCACCTCACGCAGGGGAAGGGTTCTTTAAAATTATTTAGGAAGAGAAGTGAACTCCGCATGATTATTACCCTTGTCTTAGGGAAATACGAATGATAATGCATTCGTTATTGATTCCTTCTCTGCAGCACTCCTGCTTTGGCCCATCGCTCATTTTAAATGGCTCAGTAAGTCATGAGAGTTGTCAGCGCTTCCTCCCTGAGCCTTACATCATTTGTTTACAGCATCTGCTCTGCAACAGCCCGGGTTATAGATGAGCTCCAATAGGCTGCGAGGATTTAGTGTGTGGTGCAGGTGTATATTAATTCAGATACACATACATCACATCCACAATGGGATTGTCTGAAGACCACGGTAGGTAGCTGCCCCTCACCGCACTCTATCCAAAATGTTTACCATGGAACCTAGGACACAGCTGAAATCCCGGAATGCTTATAGAACAATGACGCGTAAAGGAACAAATGAATGAAAACATAAAAATCAGCCTTATTAAAATTTAAAATCTTCCCTGCATGATGCAATGAACTGCTATCTTTAGTATGAAATCATAGGTCGTTCCTTCATTTTCATTCAAATCCTCCTTGTCAACATTTGTGGGGTCTTCAGATCTCTACCAGTCTTCCTTGATTCCATAATCAAATACTATGCTATTTCTTGAATAAACAGATGTCAAATTATAATACTATGGTAAAAGAAGGAAGAAAAAATTTAAACAAGCAATACATTAAGTAATACGATAGACACTTAATACATTACTAGTTATGTTCCATGTTTTGAGTTTGAAGATTATAACATATAAGTTTGGAATCAGGTCTTTACTAAACCTAAACCAGTAATCATCAGAAGAAGAAATATTTCATCATCATCCTCATCATTCTGCCGACATAACACAGCAAATTTTGTTGAAAAAATCTATTTAAGTCTGTCCCCGTTAGCAGGTGTTTCATTCAAAATAATTATATTTATATTTATTTATTCACATTTCAAAGAATATAAGTGTTAGAAGGAAATCAGAATTTGAATATTCAGCTTGAATTTTCTAGCACGGTTTGACATGGTTGCCTGTTTTCATAAGAAGGCTTATGTTGAAATAATAAAATTCAGGATTTTTTTCCAAAAAGAAAATGGAAGATGGAAAGAGGTTATATCAATATAATGTTGAAGTTTCTTCTTTTAAAGCAGTTGAAGCTATGGTTGTTATCTCTCTAGTCCTTTAAAACCACAAAGCTGAATTCCTCCATGAATTTCTTACTACTTCTGACTTTTTCTTGATAAGGCTAAAACTTTTTTGTTTGAAGTAATCCAAGAAAGTCTCAGAAATGTTAAATGATGCAATATTTATTCACTTATCCCTTCAATTGACACACTCCTATGATGCTGGAAGATATTTTTTCCTATTTCTTGTCTCTGAAATAAGCTAAAACAATAAGACTAATAGCCTCATAGCAAAATTTTAGCCCCTACTATTTTTGCGGACTATACAAGACAAAATTGCAAGTTTGAAAACACACATTAATGGGATGGTACATATACAGTAAGCTCATTATTGAGGATTTTAAGATATTCTAATATGCTAAGATTTCCAAAGTGATACTTTGTAAGTCCACTGGAATTTGAATGAAATGACTAGTGCCCTGGGAAGTCACAGGGACACACCAACTTCAAAATAGCAATGAGATCACAAAGATACCAGTCTCTTAACCCTCTTGTCTCTGCCTCTTGGGTTAAGATTCCTGCTCACGGTAGCAGGTTTTTCTCTTTTTCCTCCTGATTCTGACTCATCCAGCTTTTAGCATTCTTATCCAGAACGATCTGCTCCTGGCGAAGGGTAGGAAGGGAAAGGGCTTGTTCCCCTTATGTCCCTCTAGGAAGGAAAGGGAGATGAGATACACGGGCAACTGGCCCATGGCGACATTATGGCGAGTGAGAATTACAACCTCCAGGAGTAACAACTCACTTTGGCTACTTGAGAGAGTTCTGCTCAGAGCATACCTGTCATTTTGACTGCAATTACAAATCTCTGACAGTTTGCTCGACTTTTTGATTTTGATACTGAACCCGTCTGTGGGAGTGAGATAGAACTGTGCCCATCCTGAGAAAAGAGGAGGAAGAAGTGGCATGGGGTAAAATTCCACGCTGGAAAGCGAATGTCTGAAAAGTTACTGCTCAGCACCATTTGCTGAAGATGCGCCCTTTTCTCCAGAAGATTTCTTTGGTCTCTTTGTCAAGGATCAGGTGACTGAAGATGTTCGGGTTTGTCTCCATCCTCAGTTCTATCCTATCCTCACTTCTGTTCCATGGCTCCTTTTGTCTGTCTTATACCAATAACATGTAGATTTAACCACTTGCTTTGTAGCATTTTCTGATGGTGCTGAGAAAACTGGATCAGTACACGCAGGAGGGAATGAAACTAGACTCGTACCTGTCACCACACCCTAACGTCCAATCAAAAATGGATCAAAGAACTGGGCATCAAAACAGAAACGCTGAACTTACTGGAAGATAAAATAGGTAAAACTCTAGAAGACATGAGGACAGAAAAGGACTTTCTGAGCTAATCAGCAACTGCACAAGAAATCTCAGGAGGAATCAACAAATGTGACTCCCATTAAATTAAAAAGCTTTTGTACAGCAAAAGAAGCAGTCAGCAAGGGGAAGAGACGACACACGGAACGGAAAGAAATCTTCGTAGGTAACACTTCAGACAGAAGTTTAGAATCTAGAATATACAGCAAATTCAAAAACATAAAACCCCGTAAAAGAAATGATCCCATCAAGAAGTGGACAGTTAGAATGCAAAGAAAGTTCTCAGAAGAAAAACCACAAATGGCCACCAAGCGTCTGAAAAGTGTTCTGCATCATTGGCCATCAGAGAAATGCAAATAATAAAAAAACACTGAGGTTTCGCCTCATTCCAGTGAGAATGGCCTTTATCAGTAACAACAACAACAACAAAAGTTACTGTTGGAGAGGATGCTGGAAAAAAGGAACTCTACTTTACTGCTGGTGGGAATGCAGTCTGAAGCGAATTCTGGAGCTTCCGTAGGAAGATGAGGATGGGAATTCCTTTTGATCCAGCTACTGCCCTGGGCATGCTCCCAAAAGAAATAAAGTCAACATACCTCAAGGATACATGCATACTGATGTTTACAGTAGCACGATTCGTAACAGCCAAATCCTGGAAACAACTTACGTCAAATACTGGCAGGAGTCCAAAAAATCCCTTAAACTGAAAAATGCTCTACCCATGTCACCGCCTAAGATGAGGTACGTGTTCTCTTTCTTATATCGTTGGAGATGGAAATGTAGAATTGTATTTCAAATAGAAATCGTAGAAAATAATACTCAGAAATTAAATATGTGTATTAATTATGGATGCATCAGTGCATTTTGAAAAATTACAGAGGTCACATATTTGATAATAATTTAGACTTGTTTAGTGTACTATGATATTCAGGTGTATTTGCTAAATATTATGCTACCTTTCCTTCAGGAGGTTCATGCATGTGATAAGTAATTCTGATTTAAATTTCACACACACCACTGTGTATTATGATGACCGTTACTAAGATGCAAAAATACTTATTTGGAAATAAGCTAAAAACAAACATCATATTTTCCCTTCTCTAATCCGGTCGTGTTGAGGGAGAAGGTTTGTGTGGTGATATTTGCAGCACCCTTGAGCTATTGTGAGCACATGATTACAATTTGTTGTCAGGAAAAATGTTAAGATCACAGACTGAAGGAATACATAGGGCATGGTGTTGGAAACACCAACTACGGAGTTCCTGGTTCCCATGGGCATCAGTGATTTAGAGCAATACAGCAAACCGTATATCAGGATTGATCAGTTGAGTCTTGGTGTCCAGAGTGGGGTGCAGACTCAGTCTCACAGACATGCCTGGTCACTCCTAAGGGTGAATTTAGACTATAATTCCTGAAGACATTGATACCACATAGACCAGAGCCCCCACTGTAAACAGAGTGGCCAAAATAGAGTATCTGCGTTGGCCCAAGGCTTCCTGTCCCACCGACGCAGTCTTGGGAGGGTGGGTGCTTCAGGGATGTCCTGTCGTTTGCTTCTCACATGACAAACGCAAACCCCAAACCACTTTTGTCAAGGTAAGTTTCACCACTCGGCCTCAATATCTTATTCATTAGACATATTATGAACATCGTTTGTTGTTTTACACTTATTTGGAATCTAATTATTTCAGCAAAATTTTTCCAATTAAGTTTTAGAACACTTAATGCAACTTACAATAAAGAAAGGTAATATTAATATTTAAGGCAATACTTCAAACAGAAATTATCTGTAACTATGTAATTCAATTTGTATTTTACACAGATTAAAATCATATATGTACAAACTAAAATATTCAAATCTTTATCTCAAAAAGTGAATACATTGTTGAAACATAGGCGGATATAAATCTGAATATTGGAAGAAAGATTTTACTTTTCTGAACATTTTTCCTACTAAGTAATAAATGAGAGGTGAAAAAAAATCTAGTTTCATGCTTGTCTGCTTTCCACAGTTCAGGGCCGATTATAACTCTAGGGGTTCAAGTTAGTTTTTATTGGAGAAGAAATGTTCAGAACCTTGTCTACCTTGTCTTGTGTTGGTGTATCGGAAAACAAGAAAATGAAGTTACAAAGTCACAGTCTGTTGCTCAGTTGTTCAACGACGGTGTCATTGAAAAAGAAAAGTTGACGTTTTCTAGATAATTTTGCAAAGAATAAGGATGAATAAAAGTGACTCTGGAGATGTTTATAAAAACACGTTGGTAAATCTTAATGCTTTTCTGTTTGTAACAAATGTCAACAGTTATTATACTTGTTCTGTTTATGAAGGGAAAAAAGAAAAAAAAACTTAAATTCTCATGGAAGAATGTATAAAATTAAATAGAATGGGAACATGGATACAACTATTAAAGCAAAACATAAGAGAGATGCATGTGTACCCATGTTTACAGCAGCACAACTAACAGTAGATAAACTGTGGAAAATGTGAAAATGCCCATCAAAGGGTTCAAGAACTGTGGCATACATGCACAATGGACTCTTACTCTTCTATAAAGACAGATGCATTTGAGGCTTTTGTAGGTGAATGGATGCAACTCGACACCATTATGCTTAACGAAGTGAATCAAACTCAGAAGGTAAAACATCTCATGGCTTCTCCACTATGAGAAACCCAGAATACTGGCATTTTCTAGGACAAAATGGGTGTGATACTGGGAATTGGAGGGGATGTGGGAGGGGGCTGAGGGCCAACGTGGGGGAAAGGGCTGCCATGTAGTGTGATATACATGTGCAGAAATTCCTCAGGCTCAATGTAACCATTGTATATTGCATATATACTAATAAATATTGGATAGGGTGAAAAATTAAGAAAAGCACAATGGAAAAAAGCTACTAAAATGGTGGTGCTTCTATTTTATTTCCAATGGAAGATATGTTTTGTCTAAGTAACTAATACATAATATAAAATAAATGATCTTATTAAGCGTCCTATGCTTCATTTGCAAAAGTCAGATAACGAGTGAGCACATGTGCTCATCCGAAATGATGCTGCTGTTGCTGAGGGAGATGTGTGAGATGTTGGAGGAAAAGGAGGAGAAAGAGGGAGAGAGATGGAGAAAGAGAGGGAGAGACAGAGAGAGATCCTGTGTGTAATAAATATTGACAGTAATTAAATAAGTGATATTCTTTATGGTATATTTGCCTTGAATTAAGATGAGTTATGCTCTTGAGTCATAGTTCAGGCAAACAAAAAAATATAAAACATGACAATCCTTGTACATTACCCTATTTATATAGTTATCAAATAAATGCAAATTTTAATTTTTATCAAGTTGCCTTAATCAGATGACTTCGCAAAACTAAGTTTTCATCTCCTAAGGCATCTCTTTTAAATATAACGGTTTAGTTTTTTATTAAGTTTGGAAAAGAGAGACAACGGCTACTTAATAAAGTAAAATAAACAGTGATTTGAATTTAATAAAACATATTAAATGACTGCCATTTTATCTCAAAAATACATCTAGGCTTTTAATTTTAATAATCACTCTGAAAGTTTTTTAAATTATCTGGAGAACATCTTCGAGACCAGAAGCCTATGTATATTTAGTACATTATTAAAAGGAAGATGTTTGACAAGTGGAGTCTTCGTCGGTAACTAGAGAACAACACAAAATAACAAAAGTCTAGGATTTAGTTTTATATGCACACATATGACAATTACCTTTGGGATGGAAGTAATTGTCTTGGCAAAATCTATATAACATGTATGAACTCAGTTTTACAGCTGTGTGAAAATAACAATTGAAGACTAGAGACTGGAGACTGGGTTTGGGTTATCCAAGCAGAAGGGTGAAAGCCTCTCCTGCTAGCAGTCCCACGCAACTGTGCTCAGCCACCCATGCCACACCGCTCAGGGAGATGGTCAGTGAGGGGGGCATGGGAAAGAAAACTCAGTATGGCACAGCTCTGGGAATTCAGATGGAGAACTTCCGAGACAAGGTCTCACAAGTCTCACTCTGTAGCTCAGGCTCCTTCTGATCTCACTACGTAGCCAAAGCTTTTCTTGGACTTATCGGCAATTCTTTTGCCCCAGCCTCCGGAATGTTGGGATTCCAAGTGTGAGCCACCGCATTATGTGGTGCCTGAGAATTGAACTCAGGGCCTTGTGCTTACAAGGCAAGCGCTTTAACCACTGTACCATTTCTCCAGGCCCCAGATGTAGAGCTTCACGGTTGTCTGTAAGGGTCTGAAAGGCATTTTGTGTTTTATATTTATTTTTTAAAAGAAAAGAATAGAGGCCAGGGTTAGGTGTTTGCACAGCCGATTGTGCAGGCACCGCTGGCAGTGAGGGTGACCCTGGTCAGTCCATCCTGTGATTGACTGGTACCTACGGGTGATTGTTCTCTCAAGTGGTGGTGGAGATTCCCTCACATCTCAAAGGGGCAGTCCGATTCCAATGCCCATGGCAGATGCATGCTCCTGCTGAGGGGAAAAACTTATCCTGGGTGGAAAGTTCTAAGTGGCTCACCGTGGCCTGGGTCGTTTAAGTCCCTTCCCATCCGGATGTCTATCTCGCCCATCATTCCTAATTCAAGGGCACTGAGAATGCAATGGCTCACAAGCAAAAAATGAAGTTAAAAGCAAATGGAGTTAAAGAGAAAAAAACAGATCTTGGTCAGTCAATGGATACTAATGAAGCGAATGACTGCTTACTAGAAGCTTTTTATTTTTTTTAAATGACGTTTCAACACTCATGATCTTCTACTTCCTGTATGGAAAACTTAAGTTATATCATAATTCATTTGGTGGGAAAATGTTTTCTGTGTACCCATGTTTTCCTGGAATATTTTCTGAATGACAGATTACACGATTAGTCCAAGGCCGTTCAACTGGGCCAGCGAGTATCATGTGTTAAACCAAATGTTCATTGTGTTGATGAGGTTCCTCAGAAACAGCCTCACTCACCCTGAGATCTGATCATCTAGATTCCGGAGAACCTGTGCAGAGACTGAGATACTGCTCACAGTCAGACTGTTAGATTTCAGCCCTTTTCCATGGTCGTATCTATTGGCCTCCTCTGTATCTAACACACATCCTGTGATAAGGCCTTTGATATGTAATGTTGCTAATCTGTAAAAGCAAAACCCTTAGCTCCCCATCAACCTAAGAGCCAAGAATGCCAATAGACACCGTCTGAGCCTTGCAGATGGGATTGCCCCGCTTCAGGGTAACCCGCCTCCCTGATGCTCCCGCCAATGCTTTGAAGCTGTGCTTTGATTTGCGATTTTCTTCCATTCTGTAATTATAAATGCTCTATGTAACGGCTGCTCTTTGGAGCGTGCTATTTGGGAAATCCTAAATACACATTCCCAGGTCTGGTCATTCATACTTGGCTTCATAATAAACCATCTCCTAAATTCTTTAAGACAAAGCTTTTTTAAAAAAATTGTATTGACAATTGCAAAGCTTGCTTTTCTTTTCCTATTAAGCAACTACCTTCATCAGCCCTTAGGGCCACCAGCTGAACATCACCCACTGGGAGATGACCAGGACAGATCTTTGCCACTCTCATTATCACTTTCCAGTTGTCCTAATCCCATGACCAGGCAAATACACACTGCAAAACTACCCATCTTATTCCAATATGTTATTTATTATAACCGAAAGTTCTGAGGCAGAAATATTCTTATGTTTCAAACAAAAACAAATTATTTCTAATTTATTTCTGTTATCCTAACAAGCAGAATACATTTTTAAGTAACATTAAGGATTTCTTTCACCTTTTCAAGTTACATAATGTTAATTTTATCTTTCTACTTGATAAAACAGGCTTAATCATTTCTAATTTGTGAGAAGCTGCCATCTGCCAAAGAATGCCATTATAATTATTCATAATACTTGAAGAGACATTCAGGATGTTATCCATCAGCCAATTCAATCTCCTCAGATTCTAACTTTTCATTTTAATTTAATGCGAATGACAGCTTCTCAGCCTGGTCAGCAAAAGACTTTCGTGTAATCCGTTAGCCGTGGAAGGACAGATATGACTTCATGACAGTCATTCATTTTTACTGACGCATAAACCTTTCAGATATTTAACCGGAAATCTCTCCCCTGGATGTGCAAAAATCAAAAGGTTAACAGAGCGATTTTTTTCCTAAGAGTTAGCAAGTTGATTAATTAATCCTTACTTGGAGCAGAACTAGTAAACCAATGCTAGTTATGATCCTTTCTTAACAGAGTATTGTCATGTGGTAAGAGGTGCTTGTAATTACAGTTCTAATATTTTTAAAAAATATATAGTTTATCCTTTTTGCTATTTTGAGAAAACTGGTCCAACCAGTGTGGAGGCAATTTGGGATATCTCTTTGGTTTCTTTAATTGCTCATGCGTTAGTGATAGAGCTCAGGGCATGGGTTGATTTTCAGCCTAAAAGCCTATCATTCTTCAATCTATTCAAACTTTTTTTCCAATTTCCTTCTATGAAATTATTCTATTTACAACATACCATTTCTCTCACTTTGAAAATATCTTGTTTGCGAAGTAATGCATTCCAACTCGCTTGCCTCCCTCCTACCACTGTGGTGTAACTCCCCAGAGAGGCTGTGGTCATGAATATGCATGAAGTAGCTAGGTTAATGAGAATAATACACCTGTCACAGAGCAGCTCCCAAAGACACATTACTGCACAAGAGAAAGAATTAAACAAATACAATAATGTTCTCGAACATGTTGGATTTGGAGCTAACACCAAAAACGAGCACATTTATTTTTGCCCCAATTTACAATCTTGTCCTGCTTTTTTTCTGTTAGCTATCTTCTTGTTAACTATGGCTGCAATTAATACATGACTACTTATGCTGAACCAAGTGCAGTGGAAATTAAAGGAAATCTCACAGATATAACATTTTTTTTTTTTTTTTTGAAACAGGGTCTTGCTCTGTAGCCCAGGCTGGCCCTGAGCTCATTCATTATTACCCCAGGGTAGCCTTAGATTTGGCAATCCTCTTGTCTCAGCCTCCTGAGTGCTAGGATTACAGGTGTGCTACCAAGTCCAGTTTTATGTGGTGATCTGGATTGGAACCCAGGGTATTGCGTTTCCAAGGCAAGTGCTTTAACTTCTCTGCCATTTCTCCAGCCCTAATCACATTCTTAATTATGACGAGATGATAGTACAGGACAATGAAGAAACTGGTGATATTCTCATCTGGGAAGTAATTCAACAACTCTACTAAAATATTACAGGCTTTTAAAGGTGGAGACTATTACTTTTGGATGAAAATAATAATGTAATATATAAGGATATTATTTAATTACTTTCATTGGGAGCTTTAAGTCATCAATTTGAATATATGAGATGATTTGATTCTGGCTGTGCAGGCCTAAGATGCCAGCATTCTTAGAGGCAGAGGTAGGAGGATTACAATCTTGAACCCTGCCCGGTCAGTCAATTTAGCAACTTTTCAGAATCCTACTTCAGAATAAAAAATCAGAAAAGGATGGATATAGACGTCAGTGTGAAGGCTCTACACTCATTCAGCAATGCAAAAATATGATATAATATACATTAAATTTTAATTTTGGAATAGTTATAATTTAAAATTTTTAAATGAAACTTCTGCATATATTTAAAGTATATAACATGATATTATAAAGTTAATGCAAGGAGAAAATATTTGGAAAAAAATCATCACAAAGTAAAGCTTGAAAAATATTTACCTTCAGGACCAGCCTGGGCTACAGAGCAAGACTCTGTCTCAAATAAAGGAAAAAGAAATATTACCTCGTTATCAAATGACACAGTGCATGTATACATGCATGGAATCTTCACGTAGTACCCTTTGACTATGAACAATTTCAATGAATTCTTCATATTAAATAAATTTTAAAGGGATGTGTGGACGATATTATGTTTACCACAGTAAAGCAAGTAAGATGAAAAAAACCAAGAGGTCTGCAGAGTCCCCAAATCATATTTCTTGTTCATCTGTGTAATATAAATCTTACAGTGCAAGGTGTAATATTAATTTCAGAATCACCTTACGGGTTAAGCTCTGAATTTTATCACCTAATTTGTTTGGTGGTGGTTGCTGTGTTTCTGGAAATGGATGCTTACATTTAACTGCACTCGAATCAAAAATCCCCGTGTATCACTGTCTGGCTTTCCCTTCCTACTCACATTTCAGTAGTCCTCAATCATTTGCCAACTTGTTGCTGCATTTAAGTTTGTAACTTAAGCTATTTTCAGTCATTTTAGCCACGTCTAAAGCTAGAACCAACCAACTGAACCAACTCCGTCTCCGAATAATAGAAATAAAAGGCCTGGTGGCTATTTCTACTATGTCGGTACGAATGTGATTGTGTTGCTTAGCCGTTGCAAGTCAACTTTATCCTTTTGATTCCAGTAATGTGCCTAGTTGAAAATAATCCTTAAGGTTTGAAAATAATATTTATAACAAAGCTCCAAGTGAGTTACATGAGACATGGTTTATGATATTATTATATGATTGATTCTTATGGTATTTAAAATGTTTAAATTAATGGAGAGGCCATGGAATGCCAACAAGATATGGGGTTTATTTCATGCTGTGAATATTTTGTACTGAAAAGGTGAGACAACATTTTCCTTTTGTGCTTCCCTCTACAAAGTGTGCTACCGATCTACTCCTTTTTTCTTTAAGAAAAAAGTTCCTGCTGGTAATATTAACATTTTAGAAATATAGTCAAGAGAATGGCTAAATGAAGTTTTTAGCTCACTAGTGATGCTTCGAGAGCTGAGATGCTTGCTTGACCTACCCAGGAGATTGTTTATTTCTGATGAAGTTAATCAGATATTGAACACAAGTATTTAATCCACCTAGTAATATAATTTTTAAAAATACAGATAGATTGCTCTAATTATATATATATATATCTTTGAAATTGAAAGTCTGCAACTTTTTAAAAAAGAGAATATGGTAAATTATTCTTTCTCCTGGGATAGGAACCTATCAACAGGAACATATTTTACTTTTTGCTTCAATAAATATGCCAGAAAAATCTAGCTAAATAGAAAATATCTACGAGATAGGAATTTCCTTATCATTCCATCTCCTGCATAATGAGATAAGTCTGGAGAATATGAGACAGATTAATATTGCGTGAATAATTTGGGTAGGGTAAAAGACTCCATTTAGCAACAAAATCAAGGAGGAAAAGATAAACACTAACATGGATTCATGATAGAATGGTCAGAGACCCCAAGTGTAACTACCCTTTAATGTTAGGGCTTGAGCATACTGAAACGATCTTCCCACAATAATGGGTTCTAATAATTGCATTTATATCACTCATTGAAGAAGTTAGAATAAGATTTCCATTGTCTGTCATGCCTTAACCTACTTCCCTGCTCATCCCGGCCTCATGGCCCATTGCTCATTGCACACACATTTCAGTCTAGTCAAAGTTTGATTTATAATTTCAGGAAAATTCTATTTTTCCCATTTCATCAGCGTGGACCTGGAATTTATCACTATGTAATATCTATGAAAATCCAATAAGAAAAAATCTGGAAAATCATCTTCTTTCCTTTTCTTTCTATTTTTTGATTTGCAAGGCACATCTGTGGCTTGCAGTATTCTTACATGTTTTACTAAATTTTATTAAAAATCACTTCTAAATTCATTTCTTATACATTCCTAATGTTTTATCATGTAATTGACGGTCCCCCTGTGGGTAGGTGAACGCAATGCAATAAGACTTGTACAACAGGGCGTGGAGGCAAAGATTAAAACTTTGAGTTGATGGGCAAAGTGAGGACGATGGTGTAGTAGTCATGGGTAATTTTACTCTATTTTGAACCAGTTCCTTATTTCAAGATGCACACAACATTATTATACACATATGCACACACACAAATGATTCTCTCTAGAGAATAATAAAGTTAAAAAGAGCGAAGTACAATATGTTGAATGGATAAGGCTCGCAAGCGTAGAGGGGCAGGTAAAGGAGTGAAATGAGTGAGAGACAAAGAAGAAGCCTATGTTTCGTCTCATTGTAGGATCAGAGCAGAGCCCATCTGAGGGGCGGTGAGTGGCAACATAGAGATGTCCCAGCACTGAAGTTCTTTGGTAGCAATTGTCTTCGACTGCTGCTGGGCTAAATTTTGCTAGCAAAAGGTAAGCGTTATCACAAAACACAGGCACGTATGCTAAACCTGCAAAAGTCTGCATGCCTTTTATCCAGTGATCATATTGCCAGCCATCAGCATGTCTAAGACACGGGACATAGGCAAAATATTGGAACAGAATTCAATTTTCTTCATTGATAATGAGACTCTGAACTGGTATAAAACTTTTAAAATAATTTAGAGTGATCTCAAAAAATGCGTGTTTCGCTATTTTATAACTATTTTACTTACAAAGGTGCAGCTTAAGCCATTAGATTTTATGCACCAAAAGACATGACACGTATGTTGATTGTATTTTTCTTAATAGGAAAACAAACTAAAATCAAGAAACCAAAAAACAAATGAACAAATGAAATCAACCAACAAAAAATACTCTAAATCAGAAATTGAAAACAAGATAAATATCTCTTGTTCTATAAATGAATTACGGTGTTTGCACCCAACAGCATAGTTAAAACAGTGTAAATAAATAAAATTCTTACTACAACAATATCCATATGTTGTATGAACAGTGAAATAAATAATTACAAGATGTTATGTATGATATGCTAATGCCTTTTTTAAATCTCAAAAGTGAAAAATACACTTCTTAGGGATAATAGATATACAGGGTTTTTTTTTTTTTATTACAAGTGAGTATGAAGACAGTTCCTGGAACTAGCTTGTGAGGACAGAAATGTGTTACAAATGAGTCTTGGGACAAACACATCACAAACTCCCGGCTGTCCTTATTATTCCGCTTTAAGGTTGACATGCTTGTTGCATAATTGATTGTTGTTTGTAAATATTTTAAAAATGAATATCTCAAATAAAGCACAGGCTCTTGATAAATATTTTACAGCTGTATGAATTTTAAGCCAAAAATCAAAATCCAAGAAGTTGTTTAATAGAAACTTGAAATACACTTTTTAGTCCATCCTTGTGATTGATTTCTAATTTGTGACGACTACAATTACTGCAGTATGAGGACATTCAGTAATTTTCAAATTGAGAATTATTTATACTTCTCGGGTGATTCGTTCCAAAAAAAGAAAATTCACCAGCAGAAGAACTCTCCTAAATATACAGAAAATGTCATGATAAAATAATCTTCAATAAAGAACAGTCTCAACAATAGATGAATAGGTAACATAAAACTCATGCATAATAAACAAACAAAACTAGTAATTATGTATAATTCACTAAATATGATTAGTGCAAAAGAAATAGTAACAGGTAGAAAATTCTAAATATTAGGAACTAAAATGTACAAAAACAAAGATGTTACATATTAAGCAGAATTGTGTATAAAATTTACTCTCTTTGGAAATGTATAAAATTAAAAATTTTGTTAGCAAAGTAAATAATCTATAATTGACTAGCTTCAGTAGCAACAAGGTCGTTAAAATAAAGAGGGGTTGGGCTAATTTTAACAATATTTTACACAAATATTTAAAAGACTTCTGCTGAACATCTACCTTAATTTGCAAGTGTTAACTGGCTTTGTAGCCGTGGGCCACTCTATGACCTCCCAAGCCAAATGCTGCTGACATAATTTTGGTGAGCTTCAGTAAAATGTTACATATTGTCTAAATTGGGAATTTTTCATGAAATTGTGTTAGGCACATGAGTTGAATTCAAGCTTGGAAGAAATCATCTGGTATCTCTGAAAGGTGTTTTTTTTTTTGTTTGTTTGTTTGTTTTTTTTCTTCAGTGTAGTGAAGGTTTCAGAGATGGGTTGTTTACTGCTGACTAAGAGCAGAAAGTTTCCAGACTGTTTCTACATGGTATACAGTACTTCAGGGTAAAATACATCAGCATCCTAGATACACATAATTAACAAGATTCAAATTTTTATGTAAACTAGACTTTGACACTACATTGCAGAAGACATATAGATGTTTCCTGACACACAATGACGTTATTTGCAATGAACCAAATGTAATTTGAAAAGATCCTAAGTCGGAATTGGTGATGTTGCTCCAAATGTTCTGACTATCACAGATTAGGAATGTGGAACACTGCGGGGTATCCAGTGCTTACCAAAGAGAACCTCCTTGGTGTCTCTCAGGCTCTCAAAAATGTTGCTCATAAATAATTTCAGATTATGAATGGCAACAAATTAGAATTATAATGTTGTAAAATCATCTTGAATTACCAAGTACTGAACTGATCAGAAAATTCATCTCAAGTCCAGTACACACAAATATACGCAATGATTCTTTCTTTAAAGGCTAAGATAAGTGGTTAAAGAGAATTTAGTAGATAAACACCATGGAATACTACTCTGCCATAAAGATAAATGTGAACGATTTGTAGGAAAACAGGTGCACCTGGAGACCATTAAACCTAGTGGATTGCATTAGACACAAAAGATTTATTATATGTATATTATAAAATTCGATACTTGGAGCTTTCATCTCTACAACGATATTTAAACTATGAAAGAATATCAAGAGTTACGGTGAGGACGCAGGAAGTGGAGGACAGAGGAGAATGCAGTGGGGTGACAGTAGCAGAGGTGGGAGCAATGCAAAGCTATTAATTTTAAAGATTGGACATGGTCGCAGGCAAATAATTTATAATTATTAGAAATAATAGTTTCTGAAAGATTGAAAATGCAAGAAAAGATTCTCTATTCAGATATTCTGCAAGGACCCAGCTGAGCCAATTTTTAACTTTTACCAAGTGAAGTGAACTTTGAGAGCGTGATTTCTTGAACCATCGGAGAACAAGTTTGTATTCCATAGGCCACTGGTTTGTTAGGGACTGTTGCAACAAGAGAAGGACACGCCAGTACCAACTTCCTCTTCACGGTGTGCGCCTACCCTTGGCTGGCTCACTCTTATTCTGTGAACATTTTACATTCTTGCACCACAATTAATTCCTCGGCTTTTGTAGAAATCACCCAACATACTAGGAAATGTAGAATATTTTTGTGTGAACATTGCTGCAAAATTCAAACAGGAATATTTGAGTTTTCACAATGATTGATTCTTTTTTGTCGTGATGAATTAATAGTCAGGGTACAGCTCCACGTGTTCCCAAACAGTTACAACCTGTTTCTGTAATCTTGGTGTACTCACGCACACTCGACGTGCCTGGGTAACGCACCTATGGGAGGTACAATGGCGTATGAGTGTAGCACTCAGGTCGTCATCGCCAACCAGCCAGTCGTCTCCCGCCAATCCTCAATTGTATTGAAAGATGTAAAAGTAAATGAAACCACAGATTCAAACCACCACAGATGATAGTATTGACCTATAGACTTCTAAATATTTTTTCGTTCTTTTCTTCCCATTTTATTGATATGCATAAGTGCGAAATTCAAGGTCTACAATGAAGCTGAACATTTTGTGAACATACATATCTTGTCAAGGTGACAAGGACTTTCTCACTCTCTTTTTGTCCCTCCCCCAACTCACCCCTCCTGACCTCCCTACCCTACCCCCTGGTTCAATTTTATTTTTGTTTTAAGTTCCGTAAGAGTTGTGATCTGGCTCTGATATGAGATTTCTATCCTCCCATCCTACAGAAGTCTGCATTTTGTTCATTTCACCAAACATGACACTCTCAAGTTGCATCTTTTTTTCCTACAGAAGTCTCAAATCTGTCTTTATGGAAGAGTGGCATGCCATGGTGCACCTTACCAAATTCTGTACCTATTGGATTCCTATGGGAATCCTTGCCTTTACCACACCCTAGCTATCACGAGCTGTGCTGCTATAAACACAGGCCCACGTGTATCTGTGCTATACCTGGCTTTTAACTCCTTTGGAAAGATACCCAGGAGAAGTAACCCTGGATCGAATGGAATGTATACGTTGGGCTTTTGAGGAGTTTCCAGACTTTCCTTCTTAGCTGCCATACCTGTTTACAGTCCCACTAGCAGTGTAAAAGTGTTCGTTTCCCCACAAACTCACTAGCATATATTTCTGTTCTAGTTCTTGATACATGCCATTCTCTCTCAGTTAAGAAGAAACCTTAGTGAAAGCCACATGGTGGTACTGATTATGAGTTTAAAGATTACAAAAAGCTACTTTTAATTTCTTATGAAAGATAGAAATATAAGCAAAAGTAAACTCTAGGGTGCCTGAATTAACTCGGGTAAGGAAAAAGGTGTGATGTAAAGAAAACACAGGCTTACCTGTGTATACATGAGCAGCCTTACGCATGTATGAACCCTCTAAGGACCTATGAGCGTTAACGCTTAGAGCATCTTTTGCTGTCAGTAGCCTTATACTCAAGATACAAGACATCCTTACAGATGAAACCATTACCTCATTACCTATGAACATCTATCGTATTACTATTTTTATTTTAAAACATTAGCATCTGTTTAATCAAGTTACTTAAGGCAGGATTTTTATTGACTAAGAGTTGAAAATATGTCAACCACTTTTATTTGGCTTAATGAGGCAATTTGAAGTAAAGCCCATAAAAATTCAGCTCTATTACCTCATCAGAGCCAAATCAAGGTCTGTGCATTATTTTTGTGTCATTTATCAAATCAGTAATTAGAAATCAAGAATTTCAACATGGAAGTTATGGATAGCTATTTTTTCTTCTGTGGGTTTCCTACAGATCCACAGTTTCAACCATTCTGGCCACGTTTGCAGGACAGTTTGAGTAGCGAGCCACCGTCAGCCACGCTGGCCTGAGGGTTTCATTGCCTCCCAGTTGGGTAGGAGGGATGTTAGAGACACTGAAAATTACTGGCAGAGAATAGCCATGTTCTTCATGGTAAGTGCCATAGACTGAGAATCTGTCGTCATGATATCATATCTCTTCCTTCACTGTTTGATATCGGTTAAGAGTTTTTACCAGTTATTAATGCATGAAATACACATGAATACTTCCCTAGATTTTAGGTTTATGATGCTTATTAAATTTCATATAACCTTCACGTAATCCTTGCAGAAAGAGATCCTGATGGAATGGACAGAAAGGGACAGGGTGAGATCTCAGTCTATTCAGAACTATGTGCAATCAAATCTCATGCTGCATTTAGTTTGGGAATTTTCCAATTAGTAGTTTAGCTCCACCATCCACTTTGAAACTACAGGAAGTCAGTGAGAAGAAGATGATGGATATTTTCAGCCCTGTAATCATCACTGTCTATAACTGTGAGCAGATTTGTAGCTCTGAGAGCCTTTGCACATGCCTTTTCTTATTTGTTGCTCTAAAGGGGTATCTTTATTTCTGCAGATAGCAAGCAAATATCACAGAACCACGTAGAAACTGTTATATTTTTGGCTGTATACTCAGATCATAATGATTTATATTGTGGACTGGTGAAACCTTGAGATGGTTGGAAAATGATCATAAATCTTAAAATCAAGAGCTGATATCAGAGAAATTATATACAACCCTAAACTAAAATTAGCTCAACATACTAACCTCATATGTCTGGCTTTATCCTCCAACAAAATATTTCTTCTGTATAAATAAAATGTATCTATACAAAATCAAAAATGTTATATGTACTCGATTCTCATTATACAGTAGTTTTGCCCTATAAAATCTTCATAAATTTTGAATTTTCAAAAACTGAATTATCGTTCCTAGGAGAAAATATAGGATTATGGCATTCTGAATGGCTACTCATGACATTGTGATCGGTTTACCAAAAACAATCCTGTCTTATGTGAATTTCTATTTTAAGATACTGTACTTAAAACCTGTTACTGATTCATTAGCCTTGTGCTCATAATCAATAGAACCATAGCTGTATTTAATGTACATCACGTTGGTCAGTTTTCTGTTACCATGAAGCATCTGATATATGTAACTTAAAGGACAGGCATATCCTGGCTCATGGTTTCATAGATGCCATTATGCTTGGGCATGTTTGAGGTAGAAACGTGAAGGAAGGAAGTCCCTGTGGAATGAATCTGTTCACTTGAAGGCTGCTGAAAAGAAGAACAAGAATGAGCACCAGAGTGGAAGAGAGCAGGGAGCAGATAGTGTCCCCAAGGTCTTCCCCTCAGTGATTCAGACTGACACACTCAGTAATGTTATTTCCTAATACTCTAGATGTCTCTAAACACAATGAACTTGACAGCTAAGATGAACCTGCCATCACGATTGTTAAATTGCCCTAACAGAATGCCACAAACCAGCTGGATGAGAAAATCCCATTTATTTGGCCAGAGTTCTGGAGGCTTAACAGTTCATAATCAAGGAGCCGAAACAACAAGTTTCTGGGGAGGGCTTTCTTTGTCCCATGCAGAGGACAAGTTTCTCTTAGTATGTTCACCAGGTTCTCTGTACGTGAGGCCTGAGAAATTTTCTCATGGTGTCTCTTCATCTTCCCTTGGAAACATGAGTTTCCACATTAGAGTCCTACCCTCTCTCATGTTCTCACTTAACCTCAGTTGCCTCCTGAAAGATCCCACGGTATGTGGAAATGCACTCCATTGGCAAGCAGTAATTGAGAACATGAATTTAGAGGGAATATTATATAATTCAGCTCTTAACAGCAATTCACATTTGAGGGAAGCTTATCTAACAAACACATTTCTCTAAGAGGAAAATCACAACCTTTTGGGACTCAAGAATAGTAAACAGCACTTTAGCAAAACGCATGGAGAGGTTTAACAATGCAAAATTACCAAGAAGAAGCAGAACATTTGAAAAATACAGCATTTGGGAGACGGTGGAAAAACACTTGTTTATAGTCTGAGAGCTGGAAGAGGAAGGCAGCACCTCCCCCGGGTCTACTGTGGCTTGGTAGATGTGCGCTAGCAATCCAAGCACGTGCTACTCCTTAGATATACAAGGTCCCCAAAACACAGTCTTGTGTATTTGGCAGGTGATCAAATCATGGGGGTGTAATAATTATGAGTGGATTCATCCTTTAATAAGTTCAGTAACTGAATGTGCCCTTAGGAGTTGGAGATTGGTAGGAGGTGGTCAGTAGGGTCTAATCTAGGATGGCAAATCCTTGTCCCTGGCTTCTCCCTTCTTCCTCTGCTTCCTGGGCGTTCTGTAGCCAACAGCTTTTTGGTCCATGAGGCCCGTCTACTGTATCCTTTTCTCTGTAGAGACAGCTAACTATGGATCATACCCTCTAAAACCCTAAGCCAAACACTTCTCTTTCTTTAAGTCATGTGTCACGTACTTCTGTCACATAGATAGGGAAAAAAAAACACCTTTCTTTGCAAATTATGTCAAAAGTGTTGGTTGTATTTGTTTTGATGTTACATATAATTTTTTACGAGCAGGTGGATTTTCCAAATTTGGAATCCATGCATGATAAGGCATGACAACGGGTTTTCCTTTTTGGTTTTGTACTTACTTACCTTTACCTTCACTATCTATTTTTTATTTTGCCTAAAGTGAATTTGAGACATTGTTTGTGAATCATTCCAAATACTGAAATACTGTCATTCCTCATTTTGGGATTTGAGACGTTGTAGAATATTAGAGGATGTTGTTAGGAATAGGATATATATGCTAATATAAAATAAAGCTAACAATATTTAAAATGCAGTGAAGAATTTCTTTAATATTACCTAATTCATTTTAGGAATATCATGATATAAATGCTATTGTCATTTCAAAAGAAATGGAGCCAAAAAAGTGTTTTACTCAGTGTTGAGTAATATGTAAGTATTATGGACAGAGTTGACCGGTCCACTATTTTGATGTTCACTTTTACCTCTGATAGTCCGTGCGTTAAAGTTTTAATTGGATTGAGAAACTTACACAAAAAATGTTAAGATAATTGTATTTATCAAGGCTTCAGCATGAAAGAGCATCTTAAATTGAATTCATTCTTGGAAAGAAAAATCAGTTAAGGAAACGATAACTTCACAAATGATTAATCATAAAGTCCAAATTAGAGGTTCTCAAATGACCCATGTAAGTACCATTAAGCACTGGGGGTGGGGGCCGTAAGGGCTGAATATTTATTAGGTTTCTAAATTTAAGTCCATATATGTGTTTTATTTACACCTGTCTCCTGTCACACGGAGGTGTAACTGTTAGAAAGTCTCTTCGAATATTAGGTTACTGTTCTTGACATCTTGACATTTATTGTGTACTTCTATTTTTAACATATAAATCACCTTGAGTTATCCTTTTACATATTTTGGTATAAAACATGTGAAGTGAAAAAAAGATTGAAGAATAATTTCTTGCATTTCTTTAAAAACAGACCTATGTATAGTTGACCTCTATCAAAATTTTAAATACCCTTTGTGCTTACAAATAGAGCTTTGTACCTGTAGGAATGCCAACCTCATGCCATAGAAAGGGGGATGAGTCTACACTCCAAGATCAGGTGATCGCATACTGACTTATATACTGAGTTATCTTGATAAAACGGTTGAAATTCCTGGAGTTAGCCCAACAAAACGATTGCACACCTCATTAGCACCACCAGTAAAATAAATTCAAGGGAGACCCAGAGATGCTGATTTCAAGCTGTGATGGTCAGACTCGTGAAGAGTTCTGGAGGTAATGTGCTAGGGCAGTTTGCCTAGATCGGGCGGAAGTGCTCAGGATTTCACACCTCTATCTCTTCTTGTCACACGCAGGTCACTTAGCAAAGGCACTGCTCAGAGAAGACACTTCTGCTGCTGAGATGGACTACAGTGGATACCCCAGGTAGGTCGCCCGCAATGTGCATCCAGACCACATACACTTCGTGGTCTCCAGCATATGATGCACGCATTTTTTTTCTCTCTCTCTCTCTCTTCTAAATACTGACAGGAAATTTGACAGCCTAAGTAGAAGCTGATCACTTACAACTGAGGATTCACACCATTATTACATTAAAAACTCTATTTACCATTTGTCATTCGGAGGACATTGCTTCCCCAAGTTTGACATTCAAATTATATAAAACAGCATCGTCTTCTCAAATAACCTAGGTGCATAATCTCGCCGTCAGTTGTCTCCAGATGATTTATACCCTCTAATACAATAAAAATTCGTTCTACTGTATTTTCTAGGGAAGATGACAAAAGGTGTCTCTATATCTTTAGTAAAGTGCAATTTTGTTACTTCGAGTATTTTTTGTCTGATGTTAGTTGAAGTTTCTGATGGGGAATCCATGGATAGGGTACCATATTATAAATTCTATAATCTTATAATAATGCTGTGGAATATAAGAAATAGTATTAGGTAGTTAGATACTTGCACGAGTATAATAATAGATAATGTAGTTAGGACACATATGTCAATATAAAATATTAATATAGAACATAAATATAATTGCACACATTACATATAACATATGTGTTAACATAAATTATACGTGTATAATTATATGTAAACATCTCCCAAGATGTTTCCTATTTGATTTTTAAAATTCACTAGAAAATATTTTATTCACAGGACTACTTGATTAAAACTTTAAAATTTTGCAAGTTTAAAGAGATACTCTCTTTACTTTATAATCTGCTTTTTGCAAAAGGCAGCAGAGGAAAAGATTTTCATAAACTTTCAAAGTTCTCTACCTGCCAAAACACACTACGGTGCTAGAACTGTACCTATTTGCATGGGTTATTCGAGCCTTTGCAGTATTAAGCTTTAGATTTTAGGGTCTGGAAGGATAGCTCGGCAATTTGAGCACTTGCCTGTCAAGCAAAAAGCCCTCAGTTCAAATCCCCAGGACCACATGAACTGGACATGGCAACACACACCTGCAATTCCAGCACTCCCAAGGCTGAGGCAGTAAGATTGCTATGAGTTAGTCTTGATTGGGCACCATAGTGAATTTATGAGTAGCCTGGAATACAGAGTGAGTCAAAAAAGAGAAAGATTTTATTCATGCTAAAGATTAAGTAAAATAATCTGTAATTCATAATTTCCATGAATTTCAGGTTAAACTTACCTCTCTAAAATCCTCACAATTTTATTATGCCCACATTGTTTATTTCCTTCAATATTGTACTTAAATATCCTGGCGATGATATGTTCTTGGAACTACTGTGCTCCCACAAATACAATAAGGCCAAGATGGAAAAATAATGTTGGTAAAATGTAACATTTTGTCATAAAACCTGTTTGTATATTCTGGACATTATTTGTTTAAATTGTAATTTTGGACACCCGCAAAATATGGATGAAAATAACAGAATCCTAGACGGCCATCATTCGTGAAATGGGACTGTTACAGGACAAGCCCAGTTGCCAGGTGTCGCCTGCCTACGTCTATGTGCTCATTTGCTGCGGAACAGCATTTCATCTGGCGCCTTGGAGTAAACATTTGGCATGTTCTGAGCAGTTGTCATGGCAACTAATTGTTCACAATTTCGTGCTAAAGCTGTGCATATGGACATCCTTAAGATCGCTAAGAGGCTTAGGATCCACAGTGTGTGGGCATGGAGGGTCTTGTGCTGTGGTACATCATCTACCTAAGATTCGACCTTGTTTCACAACCAACATTTTTAGCTGTTTTAAATGTCAAAGTTTCACCATCTACTTATGTATGGAAGAAATTGTATAAAGGGTCAGAGTTGATGAAAATCAAATTTATCTATTTCCACTAAGCTCAATGTTTCAGAGAAGTATACATTGTAGAATCATTACCACACTAGCTCTTTAATAGTAATCACCCACATCACACATGTGTCTTTCTTCTCTCTATTGTGTAGTTGATACATGCTTTCTTAGCAAAATTCATGTATGTAAGACATGATTTTAAAGAACAGTTACTATGACACATGTTCAATCTCAGACCTTCATTATTCTGCACCTGCAAGTTCTCACCCTTTGCCCAATGTCCCTCGTTGTCCTCCAACTTCCGTTCCTTAGTGGTCACCTTCCACACGGTCTCAAGGAATTTTGTTCTTTTTAGATTTCACATAAAAGGGATACCAAGGCAGTGTTTCAAGAAGAGAGACAAGTGTCCAACACATACATAAAAAGTTGCTTAATCTCAATAACCATGAGAGGTATGTCGCTTATCATAACAAAGGGGCATCAGTGCTCAACTATCTGGATGGTTGATGAGCCAAAATCCACCTGCAGCATGTGCTGTCAATGGTGGGAAGAAAAGGGAGACTGTGTTTGTTGGTATATAAATTGGCATAGGTTTTATGAAAATCAATTTGGAGGCTCTTCAAAAATTTAAAAGTAGCACTGCCATGAGACCCAGCGTTCCCACGTCTGGGTGTGTGTCCTGAGGAAATAAGCCACCATCTCCAAGAGCCACCTGCGTCCCGTGTTCACTGCAGTGTTGCTTACAGGAGCTAAGGAAGCAATCTGGAGTCTGTGTCTAGAAGAACGGAAAACAGAGACTTTCATATACAACCAACAGTCTACAAATCAGCCTTAGGAAAAGAAGGAAATGACGTCATTTGCAACCGCATGAGTGAGGCTAGAGAATATTATGCTAAATGAAAAAAAAAAAAAAAAAAACAGGCACAGATCACCCGCTATCTTAACGAGTGCTTCAGTGATTATTCAACTTTCTTGGCTAAATGACGACCACAGACGGGCTTTGTATTTGAGGATGATGTACTAGGAAAATGAACACGTTGTGAATTACGATGATAACGAGAAACTTATTAACATTTACTTTATGCCCAGGATTTTGGTAAATTCTTGTAATCAAGTACAGTTGACAGATTAAAATATGAGACTTATACAGGATGAGTAATTTGAAAATTCTCCTAGAGAAATCGCATGTAAGGGACAGTATTTCATTCTCGCAGCTGACTGTGTGGAATCCAGCTAGCAACACCAGTTTGTGCAATTTTATAAAGCACTCCAAAGACTGAAGATGTCTGTGATCAGCATGCGTCATCAACGTAAAAACGCTTGACAGCCATGGATGTCCAACCTGTGCCCCACCATTTTATGAGCTTTGATTTTTTTTAATGTTATAATGCAACTTTTAAGAAAGAAAGTTTAGAACTGATATATGTACACTAACTATATTAAATATTTTACCTATGGCTCTAAAAAATTCCTTTTCATACAATAATAAAAAAAAGAAACTACATCTAGCAAGGGCAAATGGTGGGCCATGAACAATATACCATGACAGATGTTCTATCTTTATGCAAAACCAATACAAATTATCTACTTCTGTAGGAAAGAAAGAAAAAAGACACCAAAATCATTACCTAGCTTTTACCATAAGTGAGAGATAAAAATTCAAATGCCATCCATTTCTTTCTTTCTTTCTTTCTTTCTTTCTTTCTTTCTTTCTTTCTTTCTTTCTATGCTTCACTTAGACACAAAGTTTCAGGGATGGAATCTTAGTACCTTCAAAGAAATTAATCAAAATCTCAACTTTCATGTACAATATTTTAGTTTACTTTTATTTGAAACAGAGTCTCATTCTGTAGTTCAGGCTGGTCCTGAACTCACTATGTAATGCAGTCTAGCCTTCAGCTCAGGCCAATTCTCCAGCCTCACATCCCCACTTCTGGAGTTATACACAGCTAATACATGATGCTGGGGTATCTACCCAGAGGCATTGTGCTTCTAGGCAGGCTCTTTAATCACTGAGCAATTACCCCAGCCCTCATGTGTCTTATTTTAATACACACAACTCCACATGCCTTTGATTGCAGTGTTCAATATGATAAAATTGGTCCTGAAGCCGTGAGCCACTCTGTCGCTGAGAACTGGGAGAGGGATCATTTCTCCACCCACTAAATTTCTTACAAATCTCTTTTTATCAAAGGGTTCCCCTGCTGCAGATATCTTTCTGGTATTCATTTTAGCGTAATCTAGTTTGCTGTGACAGATATAGAGCCCAGCTGCTTTCGGTACCATCTGAGGAAAAGGTGGGCAGAAAATACAAGAGTAAACGGCAAAAATAATTTTCAAGCAACCAGATATTTCTTAACTCATGGGCATTGCAACAATTAATTCTTAGACAGAGTACAGTGCTAGGTCTCTTGTAGCACCCAATGCTACCAGGTCCCTGGTTACCTCCGCATTCTTGCTGTCATCTATGAGGAGGGTCATATGACGTGACGTGTTTCTTTTATAGATTGGTTGGATTAGGAATGCGCACTAAAACTGAAAGTTCCATTAATTTTACGTTGTTATCAACAACACTATGTAAGATTTGGCTAAATCCCATCACAAAATCATGGGCTCTGAGGAAGGCTGTCAGTCAGCGTCATATAGGATTAGCTCATAGCAGGTCGTACGTAGCTCTAATGACCCACTGGATAAGTCCTGATGGGTGGTGAGAGATGGCTTTCGATATAATAATTTACTTCTCTTTGGTTAAGTGAGCTTCATGTTATTTATATATGTTTTTTTTAAATCAAACAAGCCTAGTGGGAACATTTATTCTCTTAGCTACTTGGCCTTAAGGAGGGTTCCTAATTTCAATACTCAGTTGGTTCAAAATCATTACTTTTTTTTAAAAAAATGAGGACTAAGTTAACTCTTTTATGTGTATTTTAAAACATAGTACATGGTTCTAAGTGTGAATCAAGTGATACCGACTGTTGCCTTTTCTGAAAATGATCAACCAAATACAAACAAATCTACCTAGTTTTACCTCAGGCATTATATTATATTTAACAAGTAGGAAATTATTTTTTGCTATTTTTCTCTTTTTTTGCATGTTGTAAAGAGAACACTTTATTGAGAAAATGATAGAAGGGGAAAAAGGAGGATAGAAAGGAAAAGAGAAATAAAGCTTCTGTTAGTCAGAAGGAGCCCAGAAGTGAGGCTGGCCTCTTGAGGCTGTGATTAAAGAACTTCTCACAAACTGACAAAGGACAAAGAGACTAAATAAGTATCATTTTATTTATTATCATTTGATCCTCAAAAATTTAAATGTTTATTGTGAATATTTATTTATTATTTATTAATATTTATGCAAACATTTATTATTTATAAATGAAAGCTGACTTTTAAATTGCAATACATCACATTTCTCTATACCAGTAATTTTATAAGAAGATTATATTTTGTAGTGTATCACATATTTAATATTTTCAGATTTGAATATAGTTGCTAATTTAAGGGAGAACGATCCATGGATACTATTTAGTGATTTAAATTCAACCATCCTAGGGTTATGAATGTATTTTTAACAATTGGCCCAAGTTTCGGAAATGTGACTTTCTTAATACCACAGGGAATTGCTACTAATCTGTGCAATTATTATGATTTTCTTGAAGGTCAATAGGTTGTTTTTGCTCTGAATGACATATTTCATACTTTAATGAATAAATCTCAAAAGATTTCAAGTTATTGTAAAGAAATTATTAAGTAAATATTTTGCTTTAATTGTGATATAATCTCTTGTGCTTGACATATATTTTGTGCCTCCAGAACGCCATATTCAAAATTGTTCAAGATTTCTGCTCCCCTTCCAGTAACAGCTGCTGTTGTGTTTTCTAAATCCATGAGTTCTTTCCTTAGGGTTGGACAGAAAGATATATTTATAAATGTTCTGCCCCCTAGTCAGAAGGCAGGCCATTCCACAGGCTGCCCACAAAAGGAGCTTTAAACAAATCAATCCCCTGCTGACTTCTCCATTTTTCTTCTCACCTTCAGGACAGGTTTTTGTGCTATGGCTCCTTTCACAGGTTCAAAAATCAGACCGTTGTTGACAATTTTATTTTTTAAGCTTAAAATCTCTCTCTCTCTCTCTCTCTCTCTCTGTGTGTGTGTGTGTGTGTGTGCGTGTGTGTGTGTGTGTGTGTGTGTGTGTGTGTGTGTATGTGTGTGTGTTAGAGGAGAGGTCGGAGGTATTTTCGACAACATTGACATCAAAATGTACATTGCAGCAACACTGAAAGTCGGAAGGGCAAGGGCAGTGCTTTTGGGACACGCGGTGGCTCTTGCCCCGTGGGATGCCATCTGTCCTTCTCCTTTATCACCAGGTGCATCTGAGGATTGCTGCTGGAGTGGGAGAGTAAAGCGATTCATTTTCAGCTCAGGGCAGAATTTTAGTCACTGCTCTCTCCATTTTTATAAGATGTCCTCAAATCCTCATAAATAGAGTTATTCCAACAGAAAGTAAAACACTCAGACATTTAATCTCAGTCTGTGTAGAGACAATTACATTTAAGTTAAAATATTGTGTGGATTGAAAAATCATTTAAAATTTAACAAAATGTGTTTTTAAATAAAGTACACCTTTTCAAACATATTATTTTGTGGAGGTGTAGGAATGGCACGGTGGTTAAAGTGCATGCCTAACAAGAACAAGGCCCTGAATTCAACTCCCCAGCACCACATGATTTGAGCATGGTGGCACAAACCTGTAATCCCAGCACTTTGGAGGTCGAGTCAAGAACATTATGTTAATTTGAGGCTAACCACAGCTCCATAGTAAGTTCAGGACCGATGTGGGCTACAGAGAGAGACCTGTCCCCCAAAAAACATATGATTTTGAGCATACTCACTCATAATATTTATAACAAGTACCCTATAAAGATTATATGCATTCAAATTTTCATTTATAATATATTAATACTTAAATTGTATTCATAATGTAGAATTTTAAATATTTTAATTCATAAGGTCAAATATGTACTGGAAATTGCATTGCTATATTTGAAGGTGGTTTGAAATTAATAAGATAAGAAATTCTGGCAAATACTGTTTTAGCTTCTTTCTCAGAATGATACCATGGATCAAGTTGTGTTCCTCCCAAATTCACATGCTGAAACTCTAACCTCCAGTGCCAGGCAGTGCTTAGAGATGAAGCCTCCAAGCAGTGATGATGGTTAAGAACTTACAGCATTTTAGGGTGATGGGTAGGACAAGAAGGTGCCCTTAATAAAATAGAGAGCAGACAGGAAGCGTTCCTCTGTCCCGCTCTTCCTCCCTCTACCCAACTGTACAAAGAGGTTATGTAAAAGTAGTGATGATGGCAGACCACAAGAGAAGAAACAGGCCGTAAGCAGGACCTGGGTCCACCAGAATTTTGATCTGGGACTACCAGCCCCTGAAACTGTGAGGACATATATTCTCATTGTTTAATCTGCTTGGTCAAGGTCATGTGTTGTGACAGTTGCAGCTCACAACCAACACAGAACCTGTAACGGAGACGGAAGATTCTCTGCTTCTGTGCCTAGTGTAAGAATGCAAAAACCTAGACAAGTGAAGTAATGGCATTTGTATTTCGAGGATGTTTTCACTAATTCTGAATTGCCTGTTTTACCTTCACTTCAAGTCGGGAGATGTACCTCCAATCTCAAGCTTTCCCTTCGGTTCTTTCTTCTTCCCTTCTTTCTTCTTCTTTCTCCCTACAGTGTTTTCCACGTATTTTAATCATATATTTTTTCTTTTTTATGTTAAGAAATCAAGAATAAAGATCAAGTTATACAGAACCTAGTGTGCTAACATTATGCACATTGGGAAACAAAAGCGTTGATTAAGAACAGTGAGTCAAAATTGAACATAAATTTCTATAATTTTTCGCATTCATCCAATGGCTGTTGTTTGCATCTACAATGGGTCAGATATCTTATCTGAAACCTCAGCACTAATATGTAAACCATCAAAACAATGAATGGTCGGCAATGAAATACACATTTCTCAGAAGAATATGTGTAAATGTTGAAGAAGTAAAAGAGAAAGAAGAAGAAGAAGGAGGAGGAGGAGGAGGAGGAGGAGGAGGAGGAGGAAAAGAAAACAACATCCACCATCTTTACCATCAGAGAAATGCAAACCAAATCAACAATACTGAGGTTCCATCTTACTACCAGAATAAAGGTTGTTATCAATAACTCATAAAAACAAGTGCTAGTGAATCTGTGGCATAAAGAAAATTCTTCTACATGATAGTGGGAATGTAATTCATAAAACGATGGTGGAAATCAGTAAGAAATTAAAAAAAAATACTGAAAATGGAAATTGTATTTGACCCAGCTGTATTTCTTCTTCTTTCCAAATAATTTAAAAATATCATATTACATAATACATGCAAGCTCATGTTGACAACAACACTGATCCTATTAGCTAAGTCTTGGAAACACCAAACAATAAATGGAGTAATATTCTGCAATTAATAATGGCACATTTGAATCATTTCTAGGAAAATTGTTGCCTCTGGAGGCCATTATGCTTATCCAAATAAATCAGATGTGGAAGGTTAACTATCACATGTTTCCTCTAACATAAAAAAAATCCACAGTAAAAAGCAAAAGAACAACAACAGCAAAGAGGAGATGGTGAGAAACCTGAAGATATTTTTGGAGCAATGAAAAAAAGCCGTGTCAAAGGCGAGATGGGAGTCTGGGAATTGGGGGTGGAGAGGGCCAGAATTCAAGAAAAAGGATCAAGTGTAGTGCCCACACATAGCTATTCCACAAGTTGACTGTCATTATGGACTCAAACACATGCTGATAATAACAGTTTTCTTGGGGAAAAAAGCAGAAAAACATGCTTTACATTGTCCACTTTGGTCTTTAAATAATTGAATTATTTTAGAACTATCTACAGTACACAAAATAATCGTACTGTCTTATTAACCCTCACTGCTACCAGAATTTCTGAAAGTTTATACTACTTTTACATTTTGCATACAATACTCTCAAAGCACAGAAATGGTGTGCATAATGATATCCACCATTCGAAAATGCAGTTGTCTTGAGCACGTCTTCTGCACAGTGAGTGTGCTCAATAAGAGTTTATCAGAGGGACATCAGTCCTTGCAGGGACCATCACTAAGAAATGTTTGTGTGCATGTGGCACCTAAGCAATGTTACCCATGAACGCGTTGCTAATCTGACAGAGAGTTTCATTGTTTCTAAGCTTTAGAAGTCAGACACAAAAGCAGATGCCTGCAGTGAAAGAGAAATGGGCTTCTAATTTCACATGTAAGGAAGGCTTTCCCACTGAATCCAATTATGAGATTTAAATTTTTATCAGATTAAAAAGAAGTTTAAAGTGCTATCAATCCATTATATATGTTTCTTTGAAATTGGACATGTTACCAGGAATGGTACATGTGAAATTCTGGTCCTCAAGTTTTTGTTCTGAATCAGATCGTAAATCAGAATGCTCCCTCCAAATTTTTATGAATTTTATGGCAATGCATGTTATAAAGAATTTATGAGGGTGAAATCTCTGCTAACTACATAGTTATTGCTTTTTCCAAAGGAATAAATCCTAGCTGCCTGAGTCCAGAAGTGTAAAGTTCTCAACACTAGGATTCATAACCGACAGGCAGAGTTGCAGGGTCTTAATCATGGGCAAGTGTTTTCCGGTTGTAAAATGTGAAATTGGGCGGGAGAGGGAAGATTGACAGGTCTCCACAGGTAGCCAGGCCAAGTGCACCTCTGATTACTGTGTTCACCGCCAGGAACAGACTTGCTCTGTTTTCTTCTTGAATAAATAATGGAGTGTAAAGTCTCCGAGGCTGAATTAACACGGCGGAAAGGCTCGGTGAAGGAAAGTTGCTCAGATCACGCATGGCAGCCGCAAAGCCAAGAGAAAGGCGCTGGGGATGAAAACTTGCCCTTCCCGATCACGTGATCACGTTCCCACTCACCCACGGACTCCTCAGTTCAAGAATCTTCTGATGAGTTCAGCGCGCCCAAGGACTGAATCACTTCCAGACTCACGAGGCCTTGAGTGACGTTTTCAATATAAACCATAACTTGACCTGATCAGTTTACTCTTTTCATTATCGAGGCAATTTAAGTAAATTCAACAAATCATAGGGTCACTGAATTCGACAAGGGAGTTTACACACTTTAATGTTAAATTGTTCTCTGTGAACAGGAGTTTAGGGAAAGGCTTTACTTCAAAAATGCAGTCTATTGCTGTCCATCCTGAGCAAGCAAAGCTTCCTCTGCCGAACTAGGGCTAGGTGAGGGAGATTTAATTATTTATGTATAAGGGCAGAATAGGTCACTTACAGCTACTGGAAGGCTCAATGTGAGTTGATTCTAAGTTTGAGTTTCACAAATATGGATTCAAAGTGTTGGTTTAATTATTTTTTTACAGTATATTATGGTAATCTTAGGCACGTTTAACTGCAAAGTGATAAGAGAGTGTTTTGCGATATTTCTGCAAGGAAAATATGTCCCCATGCAGAAATATTCCTGTTATCTTTCCATTCAGAACCTCTTCCTTGAGATTGGATTTCCTTCTGTGTTTCAGCCACGCTTACACTATGACATGCCTTGAGATATCATGTTGCTCAAGCTATAACATAATTTGTGTAGGAATGATAATACTTCACAGAATCTTGCCTTTGTTTTAATGTATAATTTCAATTTTACTTTTACTATTAGTTATAATCAAACACACAAGAGTTGGTACATTTCTAATGGTGGTTGTCATCATGCTTAATAAACAGTCAACAACTAAAATACAATTACTCAGCATTTTAACTTTAATTCATTAATGTGTTTTCTAAGTCCTGGAAACATGATAATTCACATAATCATTTCATGACCATACAGATATTTATAAATATAGGTTGAAGAGAATACTTTACTTTTTACTTTGTTAGTTATTGCTAATTTTATTTTTTTTATGGTTTAACTCAACTTAGGTCTTACTCCTTGGCTGTATGTCTAGATACCAGTTTCTCTGTATTTCTCTTGTACTCAGCACAAGTTGAGTTCTGTTAGCTGTGAGGTGAATTGATTCATGAGGAGCCTCAGTCTCTCACATTGTCATAGCTCTACATGGTAGGGACATCTCATTCTTACTGTCTATGAACTACTGAGGAGGCAAGGACAATCTCTCTAATATTAGCTCCTCATGTTCAAAAACCATCATATGCCAGATCTTTTCAAACCAGTGTGATTTCTGATCAGTTTTTTTTAAAAGAAGAATATCTCAAATTTATATCTTCAAAACAAAATACATTATCGAAAAATATCTGAATGATTAACAATTGTAATTTCTTTGCTTAAACAATAACATTAGATCCAAATGTGTTGATGCTTGAAATGTGCAATAAGTATTATTGAAGATAATGATCCCTGTTGGGTATTGTTGACATTTTAGAGAGAAACCTGACAATGTGGCAGCTGCCACAGACCTGTCCTGTCTCTGGCTTGGTCCACACATTTTTATCCTGCATTTCATCTCTGGATTTTGTTAGTGAGATTTTTTTAAAAGAAAGTTATAACAAATGAATAAAATGAGTAAAGGTAATAGACAAAATACAAACTGCACCCAGTAAGTTTTAAATAATTTCAAGAAATTTAATTTGAATACATTAAAATGCTATTCACGCAACATTTACCCACATAAGCAATAGTGTCTGTTATTCAGTCACTGGGAAACCTTGAAAGTCACTTGTAAACTAATGTGGTAAATATTTTGTCACTTTTTCATGTATTTCATTAGTTTTTTTCATGTATTTCATTAGGTTTTATTCATGTGGGGACTTGGGATTTTAATATAACCTACCACAGTGCTTTCTGATTGAGAAGGACTTATCCTTTATTGAGAACATATTATTTCCACTAAGTAAATGAGCTCTGATACACATAAGCACAAAAGATACTAGTGGTTACCACTTTGGTAGCCAGAGACAAAGGGCAAAGGTTCCTCCCATTGCAAAACTGTCCTCAATATTTGGATGTTGTTGGTCTTAAAAGTACAGGTAGAGCACATCTTAGTAATATGATATCGTCCATTTATCCCCAAAGTTTTCAACCTGTATCTCATGTAAATTAGCTTTACATGTCTGTGCTGTTTCCCTCATATCACATATAATAGCATCCTTCTTT
This sequence comes from Ctenodactylus gundi, assembly GCA_004027205.1. Classification (NCBI taxonomy): domain Eukaryota; kingdom Metazoa; phylum Chordata; class Mammalia; order Rodentia; family Ctenodactylidae; genus Ctenodactylus; species Ctenodactylus gundi. The sequence continues at coordinate 210,628 of PVKB01001921.1, forward strand.
AAGATTTCACAGAGCACATCTGTGACTGGTGGAACCCTCTTCAAATGACATAGTAAAAACACACACTTTCCATGAGGAGGTGGAATACGTTTATAAGGAAAGTTACCCAATGCAGCGGACCATGGCACGTCAGATCCGTAACGGCTGTAGAAATCATGAGAATCGGCCCTAAGAAGACGCATGCTCCTCAACATCCTGGAGCACTTTCCCTTGCTTTTAAACAACCACCCTCATCTTAGCACTGAGCATGCATTCCTTTGTGTGTGTGTGTGTGTGTGTGTGTGTGTGTGTGTGTGTATGCATACTTACTTACATATTGTTGTCTATGTACAAAGACTGCATTTACTAGGCAGCTAACTCCAGCAGAACCTTGTTAACATATTACTGAGCATGTGCTGTCACATAGACCTAATTCAATTCATGAAGAAACCTAATTGTTTACCTACAGTCATGGCCCTGAGATTTAAATATAAATAAAGCAAACAATAGCACATGTACATTTCAGCATGTTGGATGAAGAAGGATAAGTTCACTCTAGTTGATTTCTAATTTGATGAGATTATGCATTTGCATTACCAGTGAATCTTTTTGCTTTTTAATTCCCTAGCCTATTTCCCATTGTTCCTTTCAAAGGTATATAATGTTCCTTTGCCTCATTGTCTATGGGACAGACTGCACAACAAAACAAGAAAGGTACAGAAAGGGTCTCCATGGGATCTTTGAATACCATTGTTCATATTTATTTAAATTAAGAAATTAAAATTACTTGTGTTCTAAAACAAAACACATGCTTATCTGAGCACTGAGCATGCATGAGCAACACTTGTGTCCCCTCGGTTAGAAACAGTTTTCTGAGTGAGGGGAGTGGGTCTATGCAAAAGAAAGAATTCATTCCATGGATTCCTGAGGGAAATAGAGCCTGTTAGAAGGTTGTGTCCCATGGCTTCTCTCCAAAGTCTGACAGATTAAAAAAAAAGAACTTTCTAGATGATGCTAGCACATCTCGTTTGTGCTTCATTCATTTAAGATTTTAAAAAATCAGGCAAAAACTTCAAGTTTTCTAATTAACCATCAATCAGTCAGAGAGTTTAGGAAAGGACACAGAATTTAGCTACACAAAATTAACTCCAAGGCGCAGTACTTACATATCTGAATTTCTGGATTTAAATTTGGAACTGTTAAAAAAAGAAAGGACTGAGAAACATATGAAAGAGATGGATTAAGGACAACTTCTGCATGGTATCAAGAGAAACCTTAGTTGTTAACTAAGACATTCTTCATTTGAATGCCCCGTGAAGACACTACCTTGGTAAGAACTTGCCTTTTCTTGAACAAAAGCTGAGGTCATCTATATTAAAAGGAAAAACAGTGGAGAGCCTGTTTTTTGAATTTTGAAAATTTCCTCATATTATTGGTAGGTATAAGATCAAAATTTAAGGTTTACAATGAAGTTGAGCATTTTGTGCACCTACGTATCTTGTCAAGGTGAAGAGGACTTTCCCACTCTCCTTTTGTCCCACTCCCTACCCACTCTCCCTCCCTCCCCACCCTACCCCCCTGTTCCATGTTTATGATAGAATTTAATAAACTAATAACATGGCATTGTATAAGGAATCACTAAACCTAGCCTACCGCAATATTCTTATGAGAATATTTCTTCTCGCTTTATAATTTTACAGGAGACTTCTTCATTTTCAGAGGCAAATCTGGGACTAGACTAAATTGACAAACACTTTTAACAACCTCAATGATCCAAAGTTTTGCTCAATTTCTCAACCATAATATTGAAACAAACCAGTTGCGCCTATCTAATTACTGCATTTGAAAGTAGTACAGTTTAGAAATATTCTAATTTCTGCATCACGGTATATATTTGAAAAAAATATCTTGAGTCCTAATGTTAAAATTTAATGTAGGGAAATGTGAACTTAAAGTAAATGATATTTGTGTTAAAAATAATATGCTTACCTTTATTTTGATTTTGTCTTTAAATCTTTTTTTTTTTTTTTTTTTTTTTTGAGACAGGATCTTTTTCTATCTTTCTGTAGCTCGGCCTGGTCCTGGGCTCTGTAGCCCAGGCTGGCCTGGGAGTCACAGCAATCCTCCTGCCTCAGCCTTTCAAATACTGAGATTACAGGTGTGTGTGTGCCACCACACTTGGCTTTAAGTGGTGCCAAGGAATTGAACTCAGCACTTTGTGCTTGCAAGGAAAGAGCATGAACCACTGTGCTATTCTTCAGGCATCCTTGTCTTTAATTCTTCAAAGAAATTGGAGATGTGTTACATCCTGGTATTCTGATGCATCTTTAGGTGCTGTAGAGGGAGGAGGGTGGCGATGGCAGCGAAGGGAATCAGTACAGATGATGATAATGCAGTGGCGGACTGACAGGAAACCTGTGATTCAAACGCTGTGATGTGTTGTTCTTTTGCGCGTCTCATCCAAATCTTGAGCTCTAAGGAGCAACCCTAACCCTGTTCGCCAGGGCCATGTGATCAGAAATGGAACCCTCTCTAACTGAAACGTGGCATAGAACGTGAACTGTCTTAGTGCTACAGTTCATACGCTGCGTACATCCCCTGTGCTTACATGTGGAAGGAGAAGAATCTTTTCATTTGTAATCTTTCACCTAAAGCAGAAATACAGATTTTTGACACCTCGTTTTAGTGACACATCCATGTTTGACTTCTTTGACCCGAAGTACAAATTTGTTGTCTTCTCAGATATAAACATCTTGGTACATAATTACTTTGCCTATACTGCTTTGTTTGAAATAACACCAGTCTCATGAATGAGTAAACAAGTTATTCAGACATTAAATAAAGGTCTAGTTGAGCTAACTATCTTCTTTTGGAAACAGAGCCTTACCCTGAGGTCCATGCTGGTCCTAACCTCATTACTTAGCCCAAACTGACATCAAACTCACAGCAGTCCTCCTGCCTTGGCTTCCAGAGTGCATGATCCTCATTTTATGGTTTTCTGATAAAAGAGTCATTTTTATAGCTATGAATTGAATGAATATTTATAGCTATGAATTGAATGAATAATCGCTGTCTAAAACTGTTAAGTGATCTTTCACTCTAGAACAGGGGTCTACAGCCATGAACTAGTACTGGTCGGTGGCCTTGGAAAGACTGGGGCCCTGGGACTGATGAGCCAATTTCCACCTCCTGTCCCTCTGCCCCTATTAGGTTAGAATGAAGCTGCTGGTCAGGCAGGAGGCGGGGCTTCCTGCCAGCATGCTCTTGGTAGGTTCTGGAATTGGTAGGCCAGGAGGCAGAACTTCATTGCTCTAGTCCTTGGGAGAACAGTTTTTAACCAAACCAATTCTTGATGTCAAAAATATTGGGTTCATTTGTATGACATTTATGTTTATTTTAATGTTGACAGTAAATTAAATCAGCAAGATGATCTAGGAAATTATTATTTTAATGAAAAATTTGTCTCAAAGCTTAGACAATATTATTTGTTGATTTGTGTCAAGATCATTTTAAGTTCAGGAAAATCTGTGACATTGGTATATTTAATTAAAGTGGCTAGTTTTGTTATGTGTTCAAGTAAACTCATTCTCAATTCACATAATATTTTCACTCTGCCACCACGATGAGAATTAGAGTAATTACCACTTTAGTTGTAGATGAGAATGAGTTAGATTTTCTTCAATAATTCTCATAAAGTAAAAACCTTGTTTAAGTTTTGTGTAAATTTTCAAGATAAACTTATTGATGCTTTTGAAATCAACTTAGAGTTTTGAGGCACATTCTCTTCAAATCGTGTTTGATGAGTTTTCTTCAAAATTAAATAAATAACTATTCCAAACACAAGGTCTTCATATTTCTCTATGGATCTCTCTTTTTCTCAAGGCTTGGGAGTAAAAAGGAAGTGAGTCTAAATTGTTTTTCTTATGACAGTTTAAAGGCAGGATTTGGCTAATAGTCATTTTCCCGTATGTTTGCTAAGGCATTTGACAGTGTGGCCCCAATTATCAGATACGGTCCCATGAAAGCCCATTCAGCCCATGAGCTACATTTAACAAAGCAAAATTAACATCCAATACTAATTTAAGAGGAGTCCAGTCTACTTACTTTTCTCAATACACATCAATAGGGTTCAGTTCATTTTGCTGAGCAAGGTTCCTTTTTGAATTCATAGATCAGAAACTACTCTGATATCAATCCCTTCACATACCAAGTCCTATACTTTGTCATCGCCTGTCTAGTTTTTCAAATGCATTTCAACCTCGACATAGACCACTACGTTATGTTTAAATTCTGGTTCTCATTTTTTGTTGTGGTTGAGAAAGCGCTCTCCTCTTGAGATCAGTAAATGATGGGTTTGCACCTGGAAGCATTCATATAAGAAGAATGTTCTCAGTTTCTCTACAGGTAAGTACAAATCACAAGTTTTTACTTGTCCAATTCAAAATATAACTCTGCTGATTATTTTAATGACCTAGGCTCTTAAAATTTGAGATGTTTTAGGTATTCTGTTTATTGTACAGCATGTGGGGTTTTTTTTTTGTGTGTGTTCTTCCATCTCTTCCTTGTACAGTCTTTCTCCCAATCATGTTAAACTAATCCTATCAGAATCTTATGGTTTCTCTGGGTCCTATATGTCAGAGTGACATCACACTAATTAAGTATCGGCCTCTGGATTGTTTAACATTTTGTAGAACATGATGTCTTTTCTTGAAGACACACCATTATAGCGCATTAGAATTCCAAGTACCAAGACAAGTGATCATGGTAGATATTTTCTGAGCAAAAAATATTTGAATCTACCTACTTTCCATTCATTTACAGCTCTGTCATGCTTTGGGAAAAGCACATAAGTAGTGATTTACCCTCAATGACCATCTAAACACAATTAGTTGATTCAATCGCTCTGACATGTAGCACGCTCACCAGCAACTACCACTACTAATTTTTACTACTAGGCAGTCGTGTATTTTTTCCTATGTCATTTCTTTACAATCTCGTTTAAAATATTTTTATGCCCTCCCTGTCTGCAGTTTATTTTTGTCAAGTGGCAATTCTTCCACAACAACAACAACAACAACAACAACAACAACAACAACAACAACAAAACAGAAGCCATGTGTCATCGAATGATGATAAGGCAGCCAAGTGTTTCTGATTTCTGCAGACAACCTGGGAATCATCACCCGCCCAGTGGTTTTAAAGACCACCTAAAATTCAACTGAAAGCATCCTGAAAGTGGAAATATCTTCCATTTCAATTGCCCCGTAGCATTAGGCTAATTCATTGACAAGTGTTTGGAAAATAGAAGACATTTTCAGCAGTTGGAGTAAGGTACTAAATTTCCTGCTTTAGAAAAATATAGTTATTTCCCGAGAATCTAAAATATTGTCAAAAGAATTGCGATTTCTACAACTACTGTACGTTTATTTTTCTTTTAAGACAATAAAGAGTCAGGTGAGTGTTTTGACACATGCCCTTTGACATGCAAAGCAGAGAGAAAATCAAGGAGCAAGGAGAGGAAATACCCACACTTCATACATGATAAAATTTTTAAAAATGAAAAGAGTATTTTAAGTAAGGGAGAAATAATGTTATCTTGTGGTACAAAAGTCAGCTGTTACAGGCAGGAATTTGTCTCCTCACAGTGAATGGATGAAGTAAAGTACAGAGAATTCAAATCCGACTAATGTGATTTCATATCTATGTGACTGTACACAGGCTGGAAAGTAATTATTTGTCTTTGAGATAGGATCTTGCTCTGTAACCAGGCTGACTTTGAACTCACCGTGTATCGCATGCTGCCTTCCCCTTGCAGTGGTCCTCCTACCTCAGCCTCCCAAGTGCAAGAATTATAGTCATGAGCAGCCCTGTCCAGCCTATGTGATGCCAGGGAGTTGAACTCTGGGCCTTGTGTTTGCTAGGCAAGCGCTCTAATCACTGTGCCATTCATTCAGCCCTATAAGTACACAGTTTATATTGAAACAGCCTTTAAGCAATGACTCTTGCCTTGAAAAAAAAAATGTCTAATTCAGCCCACTTGTAGAATCCATTCATTGGTCCCAAGGACATTTAGCTAGTGAATATCCCTCTTCAAACACCAGCCAGGATCTTCTCTGCTCCTTTCTACTCTGGTAGAAACCTGCTCATGTTTAGTGATATGAAACACAGTAGCGATCATCATGCATTTATATTATCTGTGCATCGCCTTTAATCCCTTAATTGTTTTAGTCACTTTCCCTGTAACATTGTGCTCCTTTTACTTAGACCCTCAGGGCAAGAACACACAAGGTAACAGAGTTTCTGGCTGTGGCGGAAGCTCCTCGCTTCTGATAAACAACTCAGGTAAGCTCACTGCAGAAAGACAAGACACTGTTTCCTAAATGTTGCACTACTTTGCATCTCTATGATTTCCAGGTGATTTAATTACATGTCTGAACGCATCTCTCGACAATGGACTTATGATATTGAGCAGAAAAGTTGCATGCAGCTGGTTTTCTGTCAGGCTTAATAAGCTCTATTCCTTGTATTTCCAGCTATTTACTTTGATAGCTATCAGGCTCAGTACTTCCGAGATGAGGAAGGCCAGTCAATAGCACACTACCCGGTAAGCCCCAGTGATTGGAGCAAATTGCCTTGCAGTATTCATTTGTTTTCTGATCATCAACAAAATCCTTTTTGATAGCTACTTTTTCAATATACTTCCTTGGAAATTGTCAGTGTCGTGTAATGACGACATTTTGTTTAAAGACTCATATTTTAAGAATTTTTTGTTGTCTTGTGAATGTTGCTGTTCTGCTGGCTCCTCAGTTGCCACTACATGGAAGAACACAGAGCGCGTGTTTCCCCCGCGACATCACCCTCTGTGTAGTAGCCACAGTATGTTTGTTTTCTCTCAAAGTTTCCTCAATTGAAATTTTTCATTAAAATGCTATATTTAGGTATAATGCTCTGCTATTTAATTTAAATATTGGCAGAGACATTTGAAAAAATCAAAATAGTAGATATCTATAATATTAGCTTTCTTGTAACTGAGACAAAAATACACCAAGTCTACTCTTTTTTAGGAGCGGTTTGATTTCAGTTAGAGTTTGGGAGGGTTAGTCCATAGTCATCTGCCTCCAAGGCAGAAACAGAAAAGACTTGGCAGAGAGAGAGAGAGAGAGAGAGAGAGAGAGAGAGAGAACAGGAATATACCCTTTCAGATTAAACCCCATGATCCAGCTCTACCAAGGGCCCACCTCCTGACAGCACATCCAACTCATCCACAGGTGCACCCACTGAAGAATCCGCCCTGTGATGTCACTACCTTCAAATCCCACCAGTAGGTATGAGGCTTTCCCGGGTCATTTCTGATCTAAGCTATTAGTTCTGAGTTGACTTCTAAATGAAACAAAGGGGAAACATAAAATCTATCCACACAGTATAGTCTCTAGTTGGAAGAAGCTGTTTGCGTCCTTTAAAAAAAATTCCCCCATTTTTAAAACGTAATTATGAATTCATATAAGCTGTACAAGTCAGTAGCTTGTCCTGCAACCTTTTCACATGACACGATGCTGCGTTTCTGCCCACACTCCTTTCTACACGCTCCTTCCCTTCCTTCCTTTCCCACCCGAGTCTTTCATTCTTCTACTTATCAATAGTTTCATTGATTTGCTTGTTTTCCTTTTGTTGTTTGTTTTAACGTGAGAGAAAAACACATCGAACTTGCTGGCATTGTCATGTTGCCACTGAAGCTGTCCAGTTCCTTCTTTTTTTTTCCTCCAAATGACATTGGTCTATTATTTTTCCTGGTGGATGATTCTCCACTGTGTAGATGTAGCATATGTCATCATCATTCCTTCCACTGAAGGGCACCGAGGCTGAGTTCTCACTCAGTGCCATAGTGAAGGCAGGTATGCAGGAGTCTCTCTCGTCTGCTGACTTCACATCTTCCCACGATGTACCCAGGTGGGATCGAGCGGGGTCGTTTGGGAGCACTATTTTTAGTGTTTCAAGCTACTCTGCTGTTTTTTTCACGTGGTTTTACTAACTTACATTCTCATTAACAGTGCACAAGATCCCTTTTCTCACCCATTTTTAGACTTTTTTGTGATCATAGCCATCTAGACTCTGGCAAGATGGGACCTCAGCATTGCTTTGATTTACATTTTCTTGGTGGATAATGATGTTGAGCACTTCCATACATATTTATTAGCTATTTATACTTGTTTAAAAATCATTTGTTTAAGTCATTTCAATAGGATTACTTGTTAAAGGCTCAGTATCTTTGTTTATATTTTCTTGATATTAAGCTAAATAGAAAGGAACGTAACACGTTCCCTTTTTTAGAAAATTCAATGAGGTGACTGTTGGAAAATAGAAACACGAGGTACAGGGCAAGCAACAGTAACTCAGGACCAATTAGTCTGTTCTTAAAGCCAAACGAGGCAGAGAAGAAGAAATTCTGGGCACTTGTTTGCATTATATATATATATATATATATATATATATATATATATATATATATATATATATATATATATTTGTGGAAATCTTTTGGGAGTTTTCTAAATCAGTTTAGAGGTACTTACAGGAGGAAAAAGTCATAGCTCTTATAATTAAGAAATCAAGGCATACAATTGAAAATATTGTCTAGTAATTGCCCCTGTAATAAGATATTTAATCTTACTTCCCCAAGCTACTATAACTTGGAATATATTGATTAACTAGTGGAAAAATATAAAGCAGATTCGCCCATTAAGATTTCATATCTTGGGCTACAAGTGTAGCTCAGCAACTAAAGCCCTTGCCTAGCAAGTGTGGCAGCCTCGGTTTGATTCCCCAGTTCCACATAAGCCTGGTGGCGCACAGCTGTGGTCCCAGCACTCAGAAGATGTGGCAGGAGGATTGCCTTGAGTTCAGAGCTGTCCTGGGCTTCATAATGAGTTCAGTACCAGCCTGAACTACAGAGTGAGATCTTTTCTTAATAGATATACATATATACATGCATACATACACACATACATACACAATAAAAATAAACTCATTTTTACAAAAAGATGCCACATCCTTGAAATAGCTTTTGATTTCTTCTTAAAAATTATTACTTTACAAAAATCTTTGATTCCTCAAAACATCTGTAAAAATTACGGTTTCACAAAGTATTTTTATGTTTTGTATTTATCATTGTTTTATAAATGCATCTATTGAGCCATCCTTGTTTTCAGATTACGTTTGTTGTGGTTTTTCATCTGGAGCGTTCCCCTCATAGCTTCATGTATTTGGCTGCTGTTGGGAAGCAGGGCTTGGCCAGAAGGGGACGGAGCTTGTGGCTCGACCCAGAAGGAGTGGATCATGGGGCAGGACCTGGAGGGATAGGCCCACCCTTCCTCTAGGACTTGGCTCTGCTCTGCCATGTCCTGAGGAGCCCTTTCTTTGCTTCAAGCCATGCCATGGGATTCCACTATGTGCAGTTACCTGCCCATGAGTGGACTGTGGCTTTCTGAAATTGTGAGCTAAAATAAATCATTCCTCCTTGTCTTAGTTATTTTTTTTTCATTTTTTGGATAGAATACTTCAAATCCGCAACGTTAGGGAGGGAAGATTTACTTTGTTTTACAGTTTCAGAAAGTAATAGTTTCTGTCATGAGTCTAAGGCTACCCTGGGCCACCTAGTGAGTCAAGAACCAGCCTTTACTAGAGAGTAAGACCCACCCCCGCCAAAAAAGCTGTCACAGCCCATTCAGAGGTGGGCAGCTGGAAATGGTAAAATGAGGCTGGATCTGAACTTGGAAACAGAGATCCTCGTGGTGTGGCATAAAACAGCCAAGTTGGGGAAGAAGAGCCGAACCAGCACACACCACTCCAGGTCAAGCTCCAAGGATCGACCCCTTCCAGGCAGGCCTCACGTCTCAACAGAACACAGTATCCATAGATACGTGAGTTTTGGGGGGGGGGATGCTTCCAATGGAAAGCACGGCAATCTACTCCTGTCTCCCAAAAGAACCGTGTCTACCTCCTTACGGAAAACGCATTTAGTCCAGCTCTAAGAGTTGCCAAATTCACAACATTTCCACCCCGACTAAAACGGTTGCTGATACATCATCTCAGCTGTGCAGTCCTGGGAAAAGCAGAGTTAGGCATTTCTAGCATACAGTGGCGTGGGGTACGTATCCCCATACAAAAAGAAAACTAGGAAGGCGAAAGTCAATTGGACCAAAAAACAGTTATAAACACAGTAGGGCAAGGGTTCGCTTCTCTAGCTCTGTGCCCAGGACCTGGGAAAACAGCAGCAGCTGTACACAGGGCTTGGGTGGCACCGTGCCTACTGAATGATCTTGGCTGTGCCCTCCACCCACTCTCCTTCGGGTTTGGGCTGGCCTTGCACACGGCCTGCAGCCATCCTCTGCGGATGATCCATGCTCCTGGCTTCTCCAAAATTTTGGGGCCTCCATTGTGCCTACCCTTCCCCCTTACACCTTCACACATTGCCCTTCCTGGCGCACAGTGCCTGGCAACCAAGGCTTTCTTCTGGAATCTGGGTTGAAACCTACAAGCCCCTCTGCCCTTGCCTTCTGCAAGCGTGTAATACCAGGGCGACGTGGAAGTTGCCGAGATCTGCCACTGACTTGAGCAATAACCAGTCACCCTTGCGCAAAAACTGTAGAAGTTTTTGAGTTTTTAAATGACTAAACTCTGGGCAGCTGGGCTCTGGCAAACATTTTCCTCCTTGGCCCTGGGGCACACTTCCCTGAGTAAAGCGTGTCACCTCTTCAGTTTTGCGTTGGTAAAGGGTGGGGTAAAGGTCTTCAGGCTAAGGCGGGGTCTTAGTCAGCTTTTGCCTTTATGAAGTGGGATAAAATATTCAATACCTGCAACCTAAAGGATAAGAATGTAAGCTTGCGTACCAAAGCAAGGACAAGAAGCTAAGTTTCTGATTTTGCCTGAGGACTGAGGATCATTTGGAAGAACAGTTTCTCCCCCTCCTGGGCTAGTGCATGTGCCTGGGTGCTCTAGAGTCTGACTTTGTAGTTCAGGCAGCGCCCCCAGGAATCATTTCTTGTAGCAAAGCTGTTTTTGCTGGATGTGCAGTTTCTGCAGCATTTGTGCCCTGGGGCAAAGGTACATTTCAAGCATGTTGTGCATCACAGCAGCTCAAAGAGTTCCCAAATCAAGTGAGACACAGCTTTATCCTGTCAGCTGACACATCTAAGCCCCCCAAGAGCGATCCTCTCCTAATGGTACACTGCCACAGCCCAGGGGGCAGAGCAGCCCTTTGTGCCCTCAGTTCTAATATTGCTCAAAGTCCTCCGTACTCCTACTGAGACAACGTCACAGTCTTTTTCTTCCTTTTTTCACTTAATGTTTATTGATTCTAAACATTTTCTGTTTAAATTATCAGGCGTTTTCTTTCTTCTCCCTGCTCCACGATTGGTCTTGAAATGATCCCAAGGATGGGCACAGGCTACAGAGATCCTCAGTGATGGACTTAGGGGAATGGCTCGAATACGCTTTTAGGTCCAGCCTTCATCCTCCTGGATATCTGGCGGTATTTTTACATTAGGCAGATTACCAGGTCAGGGATTCTCATTGTCCTAGTAACGAAACCATCACATGTATCATTCAATCTTCTTCCCATTAAACCAAGATGCAGGATCCAAAGCTCTACACTCACCAGAGGCGAAGATGCAGCTGACGACCCAGAATGGAAAGGATCACACAGCAAAATAGGGGAAGAGGCAGGATATGACAATAACTTCTCTTGCACCTATTTTTATGAGTGTGCTCGATTTGGTGCTTGCATCTGAAGATGACTTGAGCAACTGCAAGAGCTTTGAAATTAGGAGATGAAATGAAACGATTTAGTTGCGGCCGGCATGTCATGGGCCGGAGATGCTGGAGGCTTCATAGTAGCATATGAAAGAAGGAATCAGAAGGCTTGAGGAAGAGGGAAGTGATACTAGCCAGATCACATGTGACTTGCACACCCACTCTACAGTCTGCGTGACTCAGGTCCAACCAAGGGAGGTGGCCATTGAGATGGACACTGAGTTCTACAGAGACAATGGCATTTTGGAGTATGGAAGGTCCGATGGCAGCTTCGCTACCAAAGATAATGCGGGCACATCTACTGTGAAGACAGAGAGGAATCGGAAGCCAGCATTATTCCACAAAGGCTCTCCAAGAAGTGGTATCTCAAGTAGATTAGACGTTTCTAAAAGCTTGTCCTGTTCCCATGTACTTGTGAAAGATAAAAGGGTTGATCCCAGGGCAACCAACTTGGGGCATCCCTTAGGTAGTGCCAGCGGTTACCTCTCTGTCCCTTGCTGCTAAACAAAGATTGGTTGTTCTAGACTTTGAAAAAAGGTTTCATCTCATAGAAGAAAGAAAAGAATGTCAGCTTTAACAAGCTGGGAATGGTGGCAGCAGGAGGGTAACAAGACTAATTGTAACAGGTAAAATGGTGTCAGGTGAATAGGAGGGGTAACTTCTCATATTCTGTAGCAAAATGAAGCCCATAGATTTTATGTTTTTTTCTTCTTTTTTGAGATCCTACGTAACCATACTCCTAAAAGGGCTGGGTATTGGAAACTAGTTGAGGTGATTTTCTAATGTTTAGAAAATGAATAATGGCATGTTTTTTGTGGAGATGAATATATCATTTACCTTGATATGATTACTTCTAAATTATACACACACACACACACACACACACACACGTGTGTGTGTTGAAATATTACACTGTACCCATAATTCTATGAAATTACGATAATGATGTATCCATTAAATTTTTAAAGAACTCTAAATAGCAAAATAGAAAATACACTGCTATATTGCCAAAATGTGTGAGTGTATGAGTGTGTGTGTGTATGCATGTGTGTGTGTTTCATTAGTATTTTGGTGAAAACAGGTCATTGGCTTGCAGAAATAGAGAAATCCAAAATTCTGTGAGATTATTTATAGGAAAAATACTGAAAGAAAGTTGGTAGGCTGACTTGGAAGGAGTGAAACTTACCGTGCATACAGCACAGATGCCACAACCTGGAGCTCTGTGATGGCCTCCCATACCTGGGCATTATTTCTCTGTCCATTGTTCAAATCATAGCCACATAGCCCAGAAAAAATTTCTATTTGTATTTAGGAGACTCTATAAGTCAAGTTTACTTGGAACAGTATCTTAATTTAAATTTTATGTCAAGTTTTAAGATTCCATATCTCTTAAAACAGAAGTAATCATTTCAATTTAGATGGAATTAAGCAAACGTAATAAATTCATATTTTGTGGTAATGGAAGTTACAAAAAGAACATTTTGCTAAATGCTTGTAATTCTCAACATCCCAAATACCTCCAGGAGTGCTCTCCCAATTTTGTTTGTTTTTTAAAAATCACATATGAGTGAATAGAATAAAAAAAATAACATTTTCTTTGAGTCATACATAATTCTAGTGTGACTGAGTAAAGTGCACCATGAAGCCCAAGTCTCTTCTTATCAAGATATAGATATGAAAAAAGAGAAAAGTAGTCCTGACTTATAGAAAATAACAGTATAACCTTCAGGCTTGATAATTTTTCTATCACGTTTAAAAAACTTTTATATTATTACAGAACTGACTAAATAAATGACATATATGTAATTATATAATAGCTTTGGGATACCAGCAGGTGAATTTTAAACATGAACAGAAAGATACCCTGTGTCTCGCAGTCCCCTCCCTGCAGCTCTTTCATCTTTGTGTTTTTATCTGTCATTCACAAATATCCCTTTTCTATTTGGTAATTTGATCGTCCATACATAATTTATTACATGGTGAACCTGAGGTAAGCTCTACTGGTAGAATAAAAGGGGCTTTGGGAAAGTTTTCATATTTTTTTTGAGGAGAAATTAAAGCAAATATTTCCAAGTATATTTACCTAAGTAAAACAAGTTATTAATATATAAAGTAGAAATTTAATAAGTTAAACTGTTATTTTAAAGTTGTAAAGTTAATATTGAATATTTTGAGGTTAGAAAGAAGTACCTAATAAGTCAGTCCACAGATACTGCAAATTCTTGCCTCCGATAGGTATCCTACTATGAATACCAATTAAATATCTGGTATTCTATAATTCCCACAAATATGCTAACAGAAGAGTATTACTAATTAACTAGTCACAAACATGACCCCATCAGACATACATTTTTGTGACCGTTTATTCTGAGTTGTTATGACCCATATAGAAACGGTGGCCTTCGAGTAGACCAGTGTACCTCATAATCTTGTACAGAATGCCTATAGCTAACTAAACTTTATATTTTTTAGAAATATGATACAATTTAGAATGTCATCCTCACATCACAAAAGTAAAATTTTGACATCTATCCAAAAGTTTGAAGCACTCGGATATTAATAATCAGCACTGGTGCAAGGCATAAGCTGCGTTTCAGTCCCTAACTGGCTGGTACTCTTGAGCCAAGCAGTGAATTGCACACGGCCTAAGCTTCTACCGTCAGATTCAGTCTCCCCCTTGGGAGTGTTTTCTCACAGGTACACAGGGAGGCAAATTCTCACATCCTCCTAGAAGGTCAGAGATAACCAGTAAGAGTTATTTTTGTACTTTATTCTTCTTAAGGACTGGCCTATAAAGTTGACTCCTCTCTTGTGGTAAATGAGAGAGAGAGAGAGAGAGAGAGAGAGAGAGAGAGAGAGAGAGAGAGAGACCCCAGGAAGGGCTTTATTTACATTTAAGTTTTCCCTTTTCCAGGCTGCTATGTTTTTATTAGTCATGAGGTGTCTTTAAAGAGCAAAGTGCAACCCTTCCCCTGGTCCTTCCAACTACACAGCTCAGTCATGACATCCATCCCTGGGTAGTCGGAGAAATGTCGCAAACTAGTCCTCTTTTCTCCTGAACAACTCAGTTTAGGTGTGCTACTACAATCTTATTTTTCGGTGGTTTTGCGTATGACCTCTAGATTGGCCTTCATGTTCTCTAAATAGTAGTTTTTCCCTCTCCAGTTGTACGGAATCTACTCCACAAAACCTCTATTTCCATAACCCCTACATTCAAATTTTGTAGATCAACCACTCACATGCAAGCGTATAACACCACTATCAGTGACGGCTTTTACAATGCTTCCAAAAGCTTTTAAGTTTTACCATAAATCTTTAATTATTCTCACAATAGTATGTCAGCCATTGGCATTTTTCACCATTGTAAGCAATCTCCACATCTCTTCCCTTGATTTTTTTATTTGCACTGACTGAAGGCGAGTTATAAAATTTTATTCCTCATACTGTTGACTTTTGACCTCACGGCCTTTCACTTTCTTTAGCTGTTTCTCTATATAAAGTACATTTTAGAAAAAAACCTTCAACTAAGTGACAAACACAGTGATCTTGATTTTGCAGTTATCGGACTGTGCATAACACTGGTGAACTCTTAGGCTGATATAAAGTTGATACTACTTCTCATTCCAGAAAATCATAGATAGCTCTCTGAGGGTAAAAAAGGGCACAGATTTGTTGTATAAATATTTATAATGAAACATTTACACTTAAAATTTAAATGTCTTTCTTTTCGTTCCTTCAGACAAATTACCAATAAAGAATATCTTCCATTTAATAAAGTGAATTTTCTTTGGCCTTCTGAGTATCCAGTCATGATTCTCGTGGCCTCACTTGGTGACTAGTTGCTACAAATCTTAACAGAGTTATTATGTTTAATTAGCCATTGCACTTCAGTCCATCTCTCATTTCTTTCTAATTATTCTAAAATTATATTTTTATCTGCTTTGTCAAGTCTCTGTACTGATTATTTAGTCAACTTCCTCTCCATTTTTCTAGCGCTCTACAATTTGACTTCTATGAGCTTCTTAATCTCATTACTTCAGAATCCAACTTTCAATACTTAACCAGCTTCCTAATTGTGCCTAATTAAACATGCTTACCTCTACATTCCCTAAAGTTCATGTATCCTCCACAACCTATTGTCCTCAGTGCATGATTGGTACCAAATTAGGCTGTATCTTGCTGTCTGCTAGGCTGTTGCTTTACTCATTTGCTAAATAATTGTACTTCAGTATTTTTAAATGGGAAGGAGTAAAGTATTAATGCCTGTTAAATTGCCTTTTGCATTAAACTGCCCAATAGATGTGGCTATTCGACAGTCTCCCAAATGTTAAATCAAACTTAATCTCTACCATCACTTATGGAATCTCTTACATCACTTATGGAATTGTTTTAGGAGTTATATTTGTTCTCATTAAGTGGACTCTAAGAATTAGATTTGAAGAGGAAAATATTCTAAGTTGCGTAACCAAAAAAAAAAAAAAAAAAAAAAAAATTCAAAGCCCCAGAATCAGAGGCTATTGCTTCTGTTGAAGTCTTTACTTGAATATTTGTATGATAAAGCTTCAATCCCTTCTTAGATGGGCCACTGAAATGTCTAGATTCCATTGCAAATTGTCTAGAGTCCCAATGGTAAAAATACTCATCTCATTTCAGAGCAAATCTTTTTATTTATTTGTTGGTTCACTCGCTGGCGATTTACGTTCTAAAACCAACACAAGCAATGATAAGGACAAGTAAAAGATGACTTGAAAGTCCTCTTCTGCCCTTTATTTCTTGAAAATGCCTCATATCCTAAAAACATCAACTTTTTTAAAGACTAATAAACACCTTCACCAATCTATCTTTATTTAACTCACAAATAATTAAATCTACATTATATTTTTGTTTCATGTAATTTGTTTCAGTTTTATCACATACATCTAACATCAGTAGAATAATTACTATCATGATACAGTTCCCCATTTCATCACTTATAAGTTTAATTGTAGTAAATTTTTATTGTAAGAACATTCTCTGGCTTCTATAATTTAATTTTTGATCAGGAAGGTGCCCAAAAACCTAGATTTTAATTTTTTTTATTTTCCATAAAACACATAACTGCCGGATGGAGATGCCAGAATGACAATGGAAGGATGGTGTTAATATCTAGAGTGACAGGGGCATAAAGCTTACAGATAAGAACAAGTATCTGTAGCAGATAATCTTTAGAAAAGACTTACTATGCATTGGGAACGTCACTTGATGTTTTACACTGCTTTCAATACATCTCCACAAACATAGAGATAAACATAACTCGGATACCAAACTTAAAGAACAAGAACCTTAGGTTTAGAAAAGTTTGATTGGTTCAATCACCAACTTGTGCCTTGTACGGAGATGGTGACATGGTAAGTGGAAGGGAAAAAAATATCAGAGATTTTCTTTCTTTCTTTCTTTCTTTTTTTCTTTCTTTTTTTTTTTAGTGAAGGTAAATCCTTATTTTGGATACATGAGTCATTTCCTGACTGAGATAACCAAAATAATTATGGCATTTCACTTTATTGCTTGCTAATAGTTAGTAGTTCAGTACAACTTCTTTCTCTCTTCCTAGCAAACCACTTCACAACAGTTGGGCAAGTGTTGGATAGAATACCTGTGTCTAATTAATGCAAATGCATGTTTGAGGTTGTATTTTCTCTGAAATCAATGTATTATATAAATGAGGAATTGGAAGATCTTTTTAATGTCTACAGGAACTTGGTTTTTAATGAATTGTTTCAAATATAAAACAATTAATTTTGGAAACTTTCAAAAATAGATACCTTTGTGTAATTTGAAAATTTTACTTTATATCCCTAAAAAAAAAACAAAAACAAAAACAACAAAAAAAACCAGTGTAGCCACAAAATTGTTTTATTTCTAAAAAGGACGCAGCAACTCTTGAATCTAGTACAGAGAGGAATGCTTCCGGAATATGCTAAAGGCTTTGTGTTTCTAATAAGCCAGAACTCAAAGGAAAACATTTTAGGGAAGCCTGTCCTGAGGAAGCACTGGGAGAGCCCACATACTTGTGGAAGGATAAGACTTGACTTAACCTTTGTTTAGCTTACTAGGTTAGGAATAATGGGTAAGGGCAGCCTTGGTCTTTCTCATGTAGAGGAAGGAAGTAAGGAGGTCCTGCCTAAAGTGCCACTACCACATGTAGCATGTCACATCGCATGGGCAAATGAACCACACAACTCTAAGCCCAATCAGATGATTTATTCCGTCTAAGGAGGAGGCAGGAGAACTGAGAAGCATGTGTGACATTCAAGCCCAGGGGCTCAGGCTGACCAGAGATAAGACCACATGGCAGAACTCATCTGAGTCCTGCGTAGGACAGAAGGCTTTTCTCTTTTCCGGTGGGACCAGGACCCTGGCCTCGCCTGTTGCCACAGCTCCAGTAAAAAACACTCTTCCCATCTCTCAAGGTAAAAATGCTACACAGAAGACTCTACAGTCTATTTTAGCTGACCAAAGGCAAAGTGAATTCTTGTAAGAATTGAAAGAAGTTAGAGGAAAAAAAAATTGTTTTTTCTTACTGAGAATAAATATGAGAAGTTTATCTGGCTTCTTTTCAGAAACCTTACAGCCAGCAGGTGTAGGGTTTTGAAAGAATAAGCTAATAAATTTAGTATTCTCGACTCTGAAAAGTTATCTTTTTAAAATGATGGAAAAACAGAGACCTTCTCCGGCAAACAAAAATGAATGATTTAATGATTTTGGTCTTAGCTTCTTTTTTGTTTCTGGGAATCAATTCCGGCATCCACGATGTAATGGAGGTTTATCTGAGCTCACGGTTCAGAGGCCTCTTCCTGTTCCACAGAGGCTGGCACAAAGAGTCTGGTGGAGAGCGACTGCTGCACAGCAAGAGGAAGGACCAGAGCTGGGGAAAAGGGGACAAGAATACCACTGCCAGGTCATAAATGCTGCATTCCCCACACTCTCAGCAAACCACCACCCGCTACCAGGCCCCACCTCCCAACAGGACTCGAAATCCACAAACCCTCCACCTCAGGCAAGCCTCCGAGGCTTGCAGAGGACACACATCGTCTTAGCCCCAACCGCACCCTTCCTTGTGCCTCTGCTCTGCAAGAACGTTAAAAGAAGTTTCTCAGAGATTAAAAATTATAGAGTGCAGAAAATTTGATCCACATAAAGAAATAAAAAGCAACAAAGAAGAACTCTGCATACTCTTATTTTTTTCCTGTTTTTCATTTATCCAAAAGAACCAGTCTTCTCAACATCGCAACAGTATTAGTGATGTGATTGTGCATGTTTATGTAAACGCACACTTAACCGCAGTGTTACAGAGACGAGAGAGCTGATTGGTGTTGTTTATTAGTCGCAGTTACACTGCACGTGAAATACTCCAGCGTTATGTGAACATAGGCCTGGGTGAGTAGCTAATGAACACTGCAGATTCCAGAGAAAGCATTGAAATTTTTAAAAATGTAATGGAAATGGAAAGAGAGAAAAAAATGAATCATTTTCAGTGCTGTGAAATCAGTTCTGAATTTCCATTTCCCTGCTGACATTTATCACAGTTAGTTGAGTTGGGCATCTGTCCTGACATTAAATGTGAAAAATCATTTCAGCAAGATTCGTGTAAAAATCCCTTCATTCTCAAGGCATATCTCTTTAATAACTTTTCATCAGATTCTATTAAATGAAACAATTTCTCTACAAACAGCTGTCATAATCAGTTCTCTAATTTTGACAAAACTATCTTCAAAGTATAGTATTTAGGAGATTTTCCATTGATCATTTGAATTTTTTTTGTTTAAACTATAACCTATAATCTTAAAAGCACATCATGTATATGGACATATAGTATTTCCAGAACCACTTAAGGATTCGTGCTTAATAGTTAATTTATGACATATATGTAGTTTGTGATTGAGACATATGGACACTTTAGTGCTCCTGCTTTTCTCCGTCGAGGTAATTTTGTATTTATAAACCGATATTTAATAGAAGCTCTTAGGCTTATTATTTTTAAGCCATGCCTTATACATCATTATGTATAAACATTTTTAGCTGAAATTTTGATCTAGAATATTCCCCAAAAACTTCATGTTTGGCAACAGATTCAATCATGAAGTTTCATTATTGATTCCTGGTGTGGTTCAAAGCTGAGTCCTGGAGAAGATGGAAGGCATGACCTGGGGGAGCATGTGACAGCTCCACCCTGCCTGTTCTCCGCGCCTAGAGCCTCCCCACGCCATGGAAAGTTTTTCTCCGGCTAGTCCTCTACCAAGCCCTTCCACCTTGTTATTTATTCTTGAATAGACTGACACCTTCTGAAACTGTGAATTAAAGAAGCAAAGCAACAGCAACAACATCATCAACAACAACAACAAAAAAATAACCCTTTACTTTCTTAGGTTGTGGGTGTTGGCATTATGACCCAGCAACAAAAAAAGTGACCGAAACATAATGCAATGTCACAAATCTTGCAGATGATCACATGTCTGTTGCTGAGACCCAGGACCAGTTCCCCACAACTTACATGAAGTTTAGTTTAGATCACATTTTTGGGGGATTCAGTCCATGGTCATGTGACTCAGAAGCAGAAACATCATGGTGGAAAAGCAAGGTGAAGAAAAACTGCTCAATTCCTGACAGCCAGAAAGGAAACCAGAGGAACAGTTCCAGAAGGGAGAGAGCTAGGGCTCAGACATAGAACCCAAGACAGTGCCTCTGTGACTGACTCCCACGTCACACCTGCAAATGCAGTCCACAGAAGCCGGGCCTGGGCCAATCCCCAAGCCTATCGTGCTGATACACTGCCCTAACCACCTTCGTCCGCTTCGTATCCAAGCTTGTACCCTTAAACCATATTTAATTTCCAATAAAGAAAAAAGAAAATTCCTAATTTCACCTAACATAGCACAGCCAGTCTATTGTACAATCAGACATGCAAAATTTTTTCCTGAGAATCACAATGTTTCCAGAATTTTTCATGAGTTCAATAATTTTCAAACTAATTACAAAATAATTAGACATTTACAGGCATTTTCTATGAAACCTTAAACTCTAGACAAAATCTTTACTGTGTGCGTCATTCTGAGCCTTTCGTTATGCTAATGTAAAAAAAAGAAGTTAATTACCATACTCTATTTTGTTCTTGAAGTCCTTATATTCTAATCAGATTAATAGAAAAATGAGTTGAACACACTCTAAGATTAGCCATTTCTTCATACAGAAAGGTTTTTTTCTCCCTCATTTTTTAAAAATACAATCCAGATTTGTCTTTAAATGAGGAGACTATAGCTTATCATGCCAATAGGAGCGTACTCTGCCTTCTTATTATTAATCTGTTAAACATATAATCTTAAATGGTAGAACTGTTGGCACTTTACTAATACAGAAAGAGACCCAAGAATGTTGCTGTTACTTGAATATGAGAAACAGAATTACTGAAATAGCTCTTAATGTTTGATCACTCAAGAGCTGAGATTACCCACGACTGGGAAATTCTTATCCTGTTACTGTGGGAACCAAGCATTCAAATTGTTTTACTGATGTTGCCCTCTGTCCACTATGCAGAATACAGTTGTATGGACTTAAGCTAGGACGACCTGACGTACTTCTTTGGAGTTTTGAATCCGGGATACTGGTGCAGTGACTAATGGAGTAGGCAACATTCCACAGGGAAGTCAGGTGAGGTAAACCCATTATTTTCAGAAATCAAGGTAGCTATCAATGCATAAGTTAATCCAGTGTACAAGAACCTTGTTAACAAAACTACATCATGCTGTGATCATGGCTACCATACATTGGCTAAAATTTTCTGATTATTTCTTTATCTCTGATGATCATGGCTATCATACATTGGCTAAAACTTTCTGATTATTTCTTTATTTATCTCTGATATTTAGCTCTGGAAGCTGAAAAATTGCTCATTTGTTCTTTAATTTCTGTGCAAAAAATGTAAAATAGTTTTTCTTTTTTTGTTTTTGTAATCAGGGAACTTGCATGCTTGCTATAAATCAATGAACTGAAAACTAAATTTTAGAACTCGTTTCTAAGGTGCCCATTTTTTTCCTTAATTTAGACTAGAAATCTGTATATTCCCTAGTCTATTTATGGATCATTTATTACATACAAGATAAAATGACATGTATAGTGCTTATAACATTTATTATAAAATTCCATTTTTTCTTCTCATATGTGTGGTGGTGCTTTATTAAAAAAGAAATCATATAATAGTCACTGAGCATAGAATTTAAAAGTGTAGTGTTATGTTGAGTTTTTCTTGAATATATACTATTTTGATTAAGCGTGTATCCTGACTTCAAATGACTCTTATTAAATAATGACATATCTGTAAAACAGATATACTCTTTAATGGCAGATTAACTATACATATGTTTCTATTTATTCTTTGGTAGACTAGAAAACAACAACAGAACTTAGTCACTTGTTTAATGTCAAATTGCACGGAATAACGTCTTTTTGATTCCCTCACGTCTCACCTTGGTAGCGATTTTCTGTGTCACTATAGGTTTACACAGGCAGGTGTAAAGCCAACACAAATGTCTCTGCAGGGCAAAAATCTCAAAACTAAAACTGTCATATGAGAACTTAGAGCAAGTCACTGTGCCATGGAGAGGCACATCTGTGCAATTCACAAAGTTTAACACTGAAATTTCCCCATCTACGGAAAATACAAGCATAAAATGCAAATCAAAAATATTATGTATCAAATAAAAATGCAGATCAGCTAAAAATTTACACAAGGCATATCAGAATTCCTTTCAACATTAGCATTAAATAATAAAACAAGTGTTATCACTGAACAATGTGGGCTTTAGCCCTAATGTTAATAGCAGTGTGTAGGTTAATTTTGTTAAATGAATTATAAATAGGGTCTTGAACTCTTTGAGAAAGGGGAGGGACCTCTAATCCTGTATTTGAATAGTTATCAGGGTAGAATGAAGAACTGTAATGATAGATTATTTCAATAATAAATTGCCATAAAATCTCGTTTGTGTAACTAAAGAACTGCATTCTGAGATCTGGATAAAGAAGCTTTGTTAATGCTTAGTTAGTCCATTTCTTTATACAATATTTACATAAGATAGCAGCCACTTGAATTTTCCTAGATTTTTATTAACATTTGTGGAAATGAGCACCAGATCCGCTTTTTAATACAATATGATGCACATGTATTTCATGAAAAATACTTTATCATTTACTGCCAGAAAAAATACGCTATTCTCGTTGACAGGATCCTTTAAATGATTTAGCCATTGTTGAAAAAATAAACAATAAATGTATAATTTGGATAATTATTTCAATGGATAATAGTTAAAACTCTGAAAGTAGCTAATGGGATGTTTTCACAGATATAAAATATGCTACGCATGTTAAGAAATATTCTTGTTCATAAGAGTTTTCCTTTGGTAATATAGCACATAGTTTCTTATTTTATATCCTGTTTTGGTTATATCAATTTTATATATAAGATACTTCAGAGAGTTAAGGTAATGAAAATTTTTACTCCTTATTTTAGGTTTTCTAAATTAGAAAAAAGGATACATATTATCAAACATACAGTATATGAAATTTTCTGCTGATAATAACAGAAAAAGTACTAACTATAATTCATTCCCTTAGAATTTCACTTCTTTCAATTGAGTTTGCAATTAACTTCTGGGAAGACATTAGAGGATAACTGAAAAGCAGCAAAGGGTCTCAAAAGGAAGAAAGATTACCTTAAGCTTATTCTTGCTAGTCAAGTTGTCAAATGGAGCAAAGTGAAGAACATACCTGACGTGTCACTGGACAGGTGCAATCATTCTATGCAAAGGGCAGTTAACTATTGTAACAGGCCAACTTTTTACAATTCGTAGCTTAGTATATAAAAATTTTAGAGAAGTTGGGTTATGTGACCTCTAGAGTAACTACGCTGATTTAAAACATATTAAACACACTAATTAATAAGCATCGAGTGAATGACAACACAGAGGACTGATATTAAGTTTATTAGTTTCTCTAACTTTTCTGTTTTCCTGATAAGCTGAAACACGTACACCAGCTGGTTTCAGTCCACTGTGGAATTTGAATGAACACGACCTGAAAGATTGAGGAAGGGAACGTTTTAAACCGGAAATATGATGAACTTGGAAATGTCTTTGGGTGGAGAGGATGGCTGGGAGGACACAGTAGAAAGTCACCATGGGTTCATGCACTGCGCTTCCACTGTGTCTTCCTTACTTTGGTCACAATTTTATTGTAGTAGTTGTCTTTAGAAAACACACTTTCCAATATGTTTGTTTTGATGATTCCTTTTGTGTGTATAGCAATCCCTTGAGATTTGAGAAATATTGGTCAAATATAAGCAGCCTTTAAATGATGCCTTCTGAAGGAATCTTGTATCCATGTTTCTTCAGGGTGCTTTTTGAACAAAAACACACATACCTTTTCCAGATGTTTTATTTGCCCCTACCCACAGCTGAATTCAAGGTCACGTAGGTAATTAAATATCAGTATAAACAATAAAGCTGGAGTAGGAATCGGGAGGGGCTTTCTTTGTGCTTTTGGCTAACTTGAATTTTTCACAGGCAAAGAATTTTTAGTGATTTCTCTTGAGTTTTGGTGAAGTTTTGTAGTATCTTTCTTTGAATAAAGCTTATTTTAGTAGGAATTTGCCCTGTATGAGAGAGTTTAATGTACTATTCCTTGAATCCAAATTTTAGTGAGAAGTCTTTGTCTTCAGAGATAATAAAATGAATGCGACAATATTAGGATTTCATGTGCCTCAAATGTAGATATTTTCTGGGTCTTTTTTGTGGCCTGTGAAACAAAGCCATATACAGCAGATAGTCTACATAATATAATGCAGCATTCGCTTTCTCTTTGCCATGGGATGTAGAACCCTCTCATTTACATAGTAAAACTATGTGGTGATTAGGATAAACATGGAAGAGAAGTGTACTACTGTTTTTTTTTTTTTTTGAGACAGGGTCTCGCTTTATGGTCCAGGCTGGTCCTGAATTCACTTCAGAGCCCAGGCTGGCCTTGGACTCAGGGCAATCCTCCTGTCTCAGCCTCCCGAGTGCTGGGATTACAGGCGCACACCACCACACCCAGTTTACGTGGTGCTGGGGAGTCGAACTCGTCTACTTAGCGCCTGGCTCAGCGCTTGCTCAAGAGATTTAACCACTGAGCCTTTCCTCCAGCTAGAAATGTACTACTGTTGAATTCTTTAAAAAAAAAAAAAAACCCAAAGAGTTGTTTATCCATGAAGGTGGAATAAATTAGCAAAACTCGGAGTTTTCCTGCTGCTTTTGCTGAGGGCTTCCAGGCACCACGTACCTGAGTTGGAGGATGCAAAAACATAGATGAAGCTCAAATGAATTTTTTCATAGATGAATTGAAAAGTTAGTCACTGTCTTAATATCAAATTAGAGACTTTGGTTAATTTCATCACCTTCTTGTTTTCAATATAATAAAATCATATCCTTTAAATATTTAAATAATATTATTAAGAGAAAAGTTATTAATATCAAGGAAGAGGCAGAGGAGCATATAGGAAGGAAGGAAATATAGGGAAAAAGAAGAGAGAGAGAACACATTCTGAAAAAACACACGAACCTAACATTTGCTAATTGCAAGGGGATAAAAAGGAAACAAAATACGTTTTCCTTTTTGTAGTCTCAAATCTCATTTTTGGAAATTAAAGGGTAACTTGCAGGATTATCATGAATAATCTTGACTGCATGTGACTTTTCTCTGGGAACAATGACTTTCAAACCTCATCCGAGTATAAGAGAGACATCCATTTTACACAAATTATCAGAAAGGATTGTCAGGAGCTGCCTGTATTTTAAGAAGAAAGAAAAGATCCGGTGATGGATGTGTCATAAGCTCAGTCTTCTACCACATTTCTCATGGTAAATTGAAATTCGTAATGTAAAATTTCAGAAACGAAACGCGGCTTCTTCCTGCTGGTACGTGCCCTACGGGTCCGCTCCTGCTTCAGCGCCCGATTTTCCTAATTGACAAGCATTTGCTCAGGGACCAGATAGTTCCTTCCTTAGGTTCAAAAGTGTATAAGGTTCAGAAAAGCTTTGCCAAGAGTAGCATAGGACTAAACTCTAAATGTGATTAGAAATGATCCTTAAATGTCAAGTTGGCTGAATTTAATCAGCTTATACCCCTGAAAAATGTGTGTTCTCTTGTGTTATCCTTCTCAGAGCTGACAAGGTCAATAGCACCAAAGCTGCACAGTCAAGATAGCATTTCCCTCCCTGGGCACACGCTGGACTGCTGGAGGAAGGAGACTAACTACTAGTTGGTATTAGAAAACTTTTCAAAAACTTAAAATTTTGACCAGAATAGATAATAAACATGATATGGATGGTCTCTCTGACACGAGAGACCCAGACCACAACCATCTCATGGAACTTTAAACGAAAGACAAAGGGAAAGAGGGGGATGGGGGAGGGGTGAAGGTAGGGAAAGGAGGGAAGGGGGAGGGATAAGGGGAGCGTGGGAAAGCCCTTGTCACTTTGACAAGGAAAATATGTACACAAAATGCCCAACTCCATTGTAAACCTTAAATTCTGCACTTCTACATATCAATAAAATGTGGAAAAAAGATAATTTTCACTTGCAAAGGTATACATATTTAGGCATCTTCTAAAAGCCATGATAACTTAGTCTTTTCTCTAAAAATATTATGTGTTTTACTTCTTTAATTATCTATCTATCTATCTATCTATCTATCTATCTATCTATCTATTTATCTTCCTCTTTTGAGTCTTGTGCTGCAATTGAGACTGATCCTGAAATCACTGCAGCCTGAGTTGGCCACAACTAACAGAAATCTTCCTGCCTTGGCCTGCTAAGTGATGGGATCAGAAGCATCCACCATGACACCCAGTTTGTGGGTGCTGGTGAATCCAACTCAGGGCCTTGTGCTTGCTAGACAAGTGCTGTAGCTACCGTGCTTCCCCCTAGGCTACTTTGGACTTCTCAGTTACTTCCTTCTCTTATTTGTGAATTCATCCTTAAACTAATAGTGTCTCTGAGACTTGACACAAAATGTCACTCAGCAGAGATGGTCGTAGACTGCTTCTATAATAGTGGACAACAATGAAACAATGACTTGGTTCACTTTTTTGCTGTTTATTAAATACTTAATGCCAACTATCTTATAATAAGTTTTATAGTAAGACCAGAAAATGCTAAATATGGACCCAATTTCTACAGGTAATCTTGCTTTCACTGGACATTCCTTGTGTTGCTGTAACTAATCATAAACATTTATTTACTTTTCCATCCCTGCACTATAAGACTGACACAGAGATAGCAATGTAGACTGTGAATTAGCAGATAGAGAGAGCAAGACACACACACACACACACACACACAGAGAGAGAGAGAGAGAGAGAGAGAGAGAGAGAGAGAGAGATGAAAAATAAATTCGGGTGAATGGTTGGTGACTGAATGCCAATTGCCACAGATAAAATAAATTATAAAATAAATTGCATGCTGAGTTTCACAAGTTGTTGGTATGAATAAGAGAAAGAAAAATAAAACTAGGGTGTCTTTTAAGGTCCACACATTCCAACAAGTGGCAACATTGCCATCCCACACATGGTGACAAGCAGCATACATGTAAAGGCATTCAATCTAAGTCACTCACTCACTGACTCAAAGTAGTGTGCTGATATCACATAGTCTTGTCTTACATAGATATGCCATTGAAATCTGGCAATTTCCCTGTAGCATATTATAAACAATTGGATGTACATAGAAATACCCTGAGATAAAGACAGATAGGGAAGGTAGGTGCTTAGGGGAGCAAATACATGGGTGCCAATGTTGCTTGTCAACATAGGGCTCAAATTAAGATAGAAAATTGACAAAGAAACTTAAAACGATTGAACAAATTATATTTAGGAACTCTAAAATCCAGCTGAATATCTCTCTGAATGTTACTTTCCTTGAGTAACATCTCTAGATGGTTGGACATATGTCCTCACTTGGTGATCTTTTTCCTTCTTTATGTCTTTATGTGGAAAACTTGAACCTTCCCTTTTAGTTTTACATTCTGTTCTTGAAATAGGTGAAGTATCATTGTTCCCTCAAGTTCCTAATATAAATAACTTCTAATCCTGATTTTAAATGGATACACTAAGCCAAATCTCTTTTTAGTATACACAGCAATGTAGGGATATCAGTGCCTTTAAAAGTCAGTGGAGAAATACGCATAATGAGGACGTTTTTCTGGGTGTGCACCATCATGGTGTGAGGCCTGATTGTCACTCAGAGAGTAGAACACCTCACGGGCCTTGTTTCTGAGTGCTGACGGCACCATGCAATTTTGTGTGCTCTCCTGGGAGCTGTCACGAGTAGTCAGCTCAACACACAGACAAATGGAGGCAGTGACCCTGAGCCTACTTCTTCCGGGGACTTTGACACATAGTTTTTGATTTCAGTATATGCCATAGAACCAGTAAGATCAAGATTGTGCTTTGAAGAGGCCAAGTTAACAACAGTGCAACAATATAACACTGTCAACATTACAGGGGCAGTTATTAAAATGGGATAATGGGAAGCAATAACAATGAGAAGCAGATTATGCATATATCTATATTTATCTATCTACGATGTGATTCATACTTGGTATCAGACATGAGAACAAATTTACATTTTTTCAGGTCCAAAGTAGGCTGCAATTCTTTGTCTTTAATTAAACTCCTCTGTTTACTTTTATTTCTACTACTAACCCTAAAGTCGACCCGCAGATTTTGTCAATGGGAGACTCCAACACTTTGCTGTGTGCTCTGGAAATGTGTGCTACCACAAATGCTGAGTATAGAGCAATGTTTTCATTCATTTGTCCTACTAATTTTTTTTATGGAGAACAAATTACGAGCAGAAAAGGAGTGAGTGAATTTAAGGAGATTCTAGTAGACCGAGACAGGACCCTGAGGCCATCCCCATGTAGATTTACAAGAGTGCATTGGGGTAGGGAGCAAGAGCTACACAGTCTCAGCCTCTGGAATCTGACTGCTTAGTTTTAAGCCGACTGCCGAACTCAGCTAAAATGTGTGCATAGACATCCTTGGGCTCAGCGGTAGAGCACTTCCCTGCTCTGAGCCCAGCCCTTGGTTCAGTCTGCAGTACCAAAAAGAGAGAAAAGTAAAAATTAAAAACAGCAACAAGAGAGCCATGGCTGTGTGCTCTCTCTTCCCTGAGCACAGTTGGCCTCAACACGACAGAGTGCTAAGCCACTGAGAACCTGGGGGCCGACCATGTTATTTGGAGGGTAAGAGAGCCACCCTCTGTGCTCCCAGGGGGGGGGTTAAGCAGCTTAACCTGACCTACCTCAGAAGACACGGACTGGGCTCGAGGTTTTTGCTCTGTATCTCCAGAAGAACTATGCAGGCTCTTGGGATCCCATCACAAAGTTTGTCTCCTATGGGCAAATAGTGCTTCCCATGAGCCTCTGGGTAGTATTGCTGAAGTGCTCAGAAGAAGAAACAGGGTATAGAGCTGGGGGAAAAAGGGCCATTGGTATACCTTGGTTTAAAATTTCAAAATATATAGGTATATAGTATATAAAACTCCAGTCTGACCTGGGCTTGTGGGCCTGGGCAGATCTCATCAATCTTAGGGGCTGAAACTGGAAGATCACAAGTTCAAGCCCAGCCTGGACAACGTAACAAGACTTATTACAAAATTAAAATTACAAAGTCAGTTGGAGGTGCAGGTTAATGTGAAGGCCCTAGACCTATTTCCCAGTAGTGGAAGTGTGCGCGTGCACAAACACACACACAAACACACACACACACACACACACACACACACACACACACAGACTTTGCTAATAGGAATGGACTGAATAGTATGCACCATACTTTCATTGCCACACACACACACACACACACACACACACACACAGACTTTGCTGATAGGGATGGACTGAATAGTATGCACCATACTTTCATTGCTTTCTTAATTCTAAACACAATAAGAAATCACAAGCACAAAGTTAAAACCTCTTAGTCACTTTCCCATTCCTGGACATAGTACCAGGCACCCACCTACAGTTTAAAGGAGGAAAGGTTTATTTTGACTCAGTTTCATGCAAGGTTGGCAGGCTGCAAGACAGAAACAGCAATACTAGAAGGGACTAGAGAGGAAAGGGAGGGGCTGGAGACAAGAATGTACCCTCCCAGGTGTTTTCCTCGGTGGCCCAACTCCCCAAGCACCCTCCACCCCCTCGACCGCGTATGAAACCGGCAGTGCGTAAGCCCCATGGTGAATACAGCCTGGCCAGGTTCACTCACCTTCCAAACACAGGGAGGCCCTGGGCGACACTGCAGGACCACAACATGGAATGTGACGGGTGACTACTTCATTTAAAGAATGAATTAATGCGTAGCGACAAGGTGAATTATACACAATAAGCAACAACTCAAACATTAAACAAAAACAAGGAGAAGAACAGCAAAACAATTACGTATGGCTGAGGTGGGGCTCAGTGGTCGATTTTCCTGGTAGGCACATATCCCTGGATTAAATCCCTCTCCAAAACAAAATTGTCTAGGGCTGAAATTTAAATAGTTTTAAATTAGTAAGTTTCACTGGACAAGATTAGATCAGAAAGTGTTAATGCATAGGTCTCTATATATATATTGTAAATATATAGTAAATTAATATATTACGGTTGTCTATATAAATATATAACAGTACGGATGGAGATATGTGCATATATATACAATTATCCTTTAATTAAATTTATGATTGATGTTTTAAAATTTTATATTAATGTTACAAAACTCATAATTATATATAAAGTTTTAATTTGCATATAGATAAAGCTAGAGATGACAGATGTGTGTATATATAGACTCATAGAAAAACTATATTTCAAACATTTTTTAAATGTTTGAAATATTTAAAAGTATACTTAATTATGAAATCTGGAATAAAATATATGGTGACATATAAACTTGAAACACATTATTATTTGATTCTAGGAGTAAGCAACGATTATGTATTTTACAGTGATATCATTTTTTCTAAATTAATTTGAATTTCATCTCTACTCACTCAAGAATGGTGTTCAGAGGAAGATAAAATTACATTAACATTTGTGTTGTATTTTAGTGCCCAAAGATAAAACAAGATCTTAACATAATTTAATTTCTTACTTCAGTTAAAATATTAGGAGTTCCTGGACCTTCAAAATAATTTTAAAAAATTCAAATGTGAGTCACACTTAAACTATGTAATTTGAGATCTACGGAAAGTAAATTTTGAGTTCCTTCTGCAATTTTAAATATTTAAAAGTCACAGAAAAATACATATGAATGATAAACCCAGCAATACAATGTAAAAATTTTCGTGCTATCTTTACAATGGTGGCATTTGTTAAAGTTATCGATGATATTTAAATTTGAAAAAAGTACAACATGAACCAATGAAAATGAAAAAGTCATCGTAGACTGTGTTAAAGAATTATTTTCAGTTTTTTTTTTTCTATTTCAAATTGCAAAACTATTGCAGTACTTTCAGATGCAGCAGCAGGCTGGAGAAAGGAAGGGTTTAGAATGACAGAAACCAGCTGACTCCCAGGGCCTGGCATTCTCCAGCTTCCCTGGTGGGCCCTCTGCAGTCCAGAGCTGGCTGAGTGAGTCTCCTCTTTTACTGCTACATTACCCTTCTGAAGGAATGTTCTGCCCAGATAAATAGGTTAGTTCTATTCATTCATTTTTATTTAGTCTTATTTTCCTGAGTGCTGATTTATAACAAATACGTCCTCAGGACTGGCTTGACAAAGGACAACCCTAGGTGAAAGAATCACCCCTGTGTGTGTCTAAGTATCTGTTTCACAGCAGTTATATCTGACGGGCATCCTGCTTTCCATAAAATACAAAGTACATGCCTGCACACAAGGAGCCCTTATGCTGAAGCTCCTCTGGTGGTTTGACAGCAGGGCGCAGGTTTTCAAAGCTGCCTTTAGATCTTCTAATTTAAAAGTATAATTGTATTTGAGAAATTTAGAAGTGTGATTTACACATTATTCCATGTTGTTCAAGAGAGCAACGTTTTCGTATGATTATGCTTTTGTCTTATTTTCTTGAGAACTCCTTGCAAGGACGTATTACATCATCTTAGTGAAATTATTATGCGCCTAGTATGATCAAGGTGTGTGGAGAGTATTTGAATAATTGATGATGGCCCAGTTCCTGTCCTCTAAGAGTTAACAGTTTCACAGGAAAAACAAGAAAGTTGAGTCTACTGGTTTATTGAGGCGCTAACTTTGGATTCAGTAGATGTTCCGTGTGAAAGATTTTACAGGAAAATAATCTCATGGACGTCCATGTCAGGTGTTTATCTTTTATTTGACAAAAGGAAGGGATAACTCGACGTCATTGATCACAGCGAAAACAATAACAGTAAGAATGATTGGCAGAGAACTTCAAGGGGTGTCCTGGGCATTTAAATGAGTCATATGATTCTTCTGGGAGCGGGGAGGGGGAAGAATTGGAAGCAGAGACAGAATAAAGACACCGTTAAAGCGGCTGCCCAGCTGACAGCAAAAATCACCATGCACTTTCACCAAATTTAAGGGACCAATTGTTGTTTGGGTCTGGGATGTCCATCCAGAAGCCTCACGTGCTTGGAACCAGGTCGTGGTGGGAAGTGGGGCTTGGTCAGAATTCCTCCTGACCTCGGAGGAATTCTGTCACCTTGCTGAAACTGGAGAATGCCCAGCATAGAACTTTCAGGTATGTGCTCTTGACCTGTGGATGAGGGGGCTGGAGGGGAGCTGGGGGGAACCATGCTGGGTGTAGGGGGCCCAATTAGTATTTTGAACTAAGTAAAAGAAGGAAGAAGACACGCCATTGTTACAGCTTTTTCCGGGAAAAGTTCTGGTCTTGCCTGAGTCTCCAGCCTCACTTAACTTGTTTCTCTTGCCTTCTGTCTGCAATAGACTCATAAACAGACTCCGTGAGACCTTCGGGAACTGTGAGGTGAAATAATTCTTCTCCACCTCGACTTGTAGCTGTCCTGTACTTCGTCCCAGCAATACATAAGTAATTAAAACCCCGTTCTGTGTTTAGTAGAGCACAAGCTTCTTTGCATAGAGATGGCAACTATTTTAAGTTTCCCGTTCTAACAAGACAAAAACAAGGCAGACTGCAAATGCTTAGCAGATTCTTGCAAGTTGAACTGAGAGAAGAGAATGATAAATCTTTGAAAATTCAAACGTCAATAAACATGAAGGTGGAGAACGCAAATAACAGAGACCACCGAAGACAGCGAAACACGGCCCCGTGGAAACAAGGGACTTGTGACTCTGTCTCCCATGTTTCCTGAAGTGTTTTTGATCCAAATAATTGGGAAAATAGCTAGACTACACACATGCCTGCAGTAGGGATATGGCCACCAAGTGATAATGGGACTTCTGGATGAGGACATTGACTGCATAGAATTTTACAACAGAAATAAAACTGACTGAAAGTCAGCTGCTTTTTATCGCCATGCAGTGCGTCTTCAAGCAACCCAAGGGGTAAAACACTATAGCACACAGCTTGGACAGCGGCTTGCCCACGTGCCCGCTCTCTCCTTCGTCTCGGTTCCTTCCCTTCCTGTCATGCCACAGCAGTAGCTGCTCAGTGAGTGTCGGAACACAACTTCCTAGAAGGACTAAGATGTGGCGGAAAACAGCACGGGCTTTTTATGAAGGTGAGTTCCTGAATTTTTCCTTTTCACTGAATTGTAAAATGCGATAAAGAACTAGATAATTTTAAGCGTGAGATGAAGTGATTTTAAC
Source organism: Ctenodactylus gundi (assembly GCA_004027205.1). Taxonomy (NCBI): domain Eukaryota; kingdom Metazoa; phylum Chordata; class Mammalia; order Rodentia; family Ctenodactylidae; genus Ctenodactylus; species Ctenodactylus gundi. Next base: position 244,244 of record PVKB01001921.1, read on the forward strand.
AAAGTAAATAATAACTTGAAATTGTTATTCCAGTTTAAAAAATGGAGGTACTACACCTTGCCGTTATAAACAATTCCTTCCATTCCATTAACAATTTTCCATCCAAAATTTTAATAATGTAAGTTTTCTGCATAGTCTGAAATTTTGAGGCAAAAACATACAGTCTTTAGTTTCATTTGTTTTATTTTGTATTATTTTTCGACATCAGTATCTGTCTCCCTGAGTCTTCCCCACCGGTAGCCTTTCCTCTTATGAATTTCAGTATTTTTTTAAATTTCTCACCAAAAACATCTGGCAGAATATTAGCTTAAATTATATCAAATCTAAAATTTATTTTCCAGTGAAAGTGTTCAGAAATATAGCACCTGAAAGCACTGACATGCAGTTTACTTTCATTCTGTGTTTGTAGTTTCTCTACCATGCTCTGTGCTTTCTCAGGTAGCCACCTTGAGCAGGTCTCACCGTTTTCATTCCCCACGTGTTCAACAGTTGCAAGGACCATTTACATCATGTGTGCTGCGGTTACATTTTCTAATGTATCTAATCTTAGTATGCATAAATACAATTGATCTTTGTGATTAATCTTTGTGGTTAATCTTTGTGAGTTTATTATTTTCTGTGACCTTGCTGAATCTATCTGCTAGTTCTTACTTTTAAAAATTTTTCTGAGTAGACTCCACAATATTTTAAAAAAGAGATGATTTTATTTTATGAGTATTATATTTTTATATTGTTCTAATTCTTAGAGTCTTCATGAAGTAGTGACGGGTAGCAACAAATGTGATCATCATGTACTTCCACCTAATTTTGTGGAAAATACTTATTTTACTCTTAGCATCTACAGTGTCTACAGATTTTGGATCTAATTTTACAAAATGAAAAATTTTCAGGTTGTCAAGTTACTAGATTTTTTTAAACCATGGATGAATGTTCAGTACCATCAGTTCCTTTTTTAATATATTTTTACAAGTGACCTGATCAACTTGTATTTTCAATTGTGTTAATATAATGAAGTGTATGTATAGTTCTTTTGAATATTAAGCCATCCTTGCATTCCTGGGTATTAATTTTATATTTTTTGACAACCTAACTTTTATTATATAATGCCAAATATAAGTTGCTTTCCTTTAATTAAGGGTGGCTGTGTCTACGTGTGAGTTTTGGTGCTTTGTGGCATTCTTTTTCTATGATGCTGCTATCAAGTCTAACTCACATGTTGATGTTCACATCACTGAATTTGTCGAGCATGCTTTTTAGTTTGATTTTAATTTCTCTGAAAAGATTTTAACAATCAATAGTTGACATTGTTTCTTTCTTAATTATATTGTCAAATTCACTAGTGATTTTCCAAGTACTTCAAGTAAGTATGTGTTGTAGGAAGTTTTTCTTTTTAATTGTGAACTTTATTTCCTTATGTAATACAAAATTATTCTGAGATGTGTCTTTCATCATATATTAGTTTTCATAATTTTCATGTCAAAAATTATATGTATTCTCTAATCCTCATATTGGCAAGTGAAGTTATTTTAAGCAATAATAATGAATAATAATGTACAATAATTGGAAGAATGTGGATACTAATATACAATTATTGGAGGTGTAGTCAACTTTACGAGTCTATTAAAGAAGTATCGTTTTACTTTTTTAAAAATATTTTTTATTTTTCTTTCCTTGTTTCTTTTTTCTTTTTTAATCTCTCTCTTAAACTCGGTTCTTTACTCTTGTTTCCTGCTATTTTCTGTCCCCTTCTTTCTCTTCTTTTGGAAGTGCTGGGATCAGATTCAAGCGAAGCTGCACACTGTGCAAAAACTGAGCCTCTATACTTCATTTCCAAGATATTACTTTTTTCTAACAGTTGTACTGTACTGTCCTATTATTTCTTTATACATTCTTCATTCATTCTAAGTTTTTCTTGTGAAGACTCTTGTTAGAGGCTTATTTATTAATATTTACCTACAATATATTACCAGATTCCATAATGGGGCATTCATAATTGGCCAGAAAAAGATTTTTTTAATGTCTTTTACAATGACCTTTCTGCTTCACGATCTATTAAAAGGTATGGTGGATAACTTATTGTGCTCAGTCCTTACACTGAAAAGATTGCTTTTCTGGTTTGAAATCTGCACATCCTTAACATACCCTACTTATTTAAATGAATATTTTGCCATAGTATGGACAACATAAGAAACTCACACAGCACCTCTCTGTTTATCCATTTCTTTGACATTTTTCTATTCTAGCACATTTTTATATTATGCCCATATGCTTTACTTGTATATCATAAATTATATGCTTTTTACTTTACAAAGAAAATGATTGAAGAAATTAAGCATAATAATCTTGAATATTTATAGTATACTTAGCATAGCCAGCATTCTTTGTTTCTTATCGTCAAATTCCTACTGGGACAATTTTATTTTCAAACTATGTACTTTCATTGATTTGGTTTTCAGGTGGCTCTATTAGAGATACATCTTTCCCTATGTTGATTGATTATCTGGAACATTCCTTATTTAGTGTGAGTGTACCATAAACGTTCTGAGCTGCATGTTAATGCACAGAGTGTCTAGGTGTGTTGTTATTGTGTTGCTTTGAAGACACTATTTTCTTCCTGTCCGCTAGATTCCACTGTTAATAACTGTAAGTCAAGAAAAATGATTGTGATGAAACAAAATTGTGATTGGAAAATACCATCTTTATACTTGTGCTGAGGTTTTTACTAAAATTTTTTTAAACTTCTGTGTTTATACTGTTCATCAGATTTGAAAAGTTGGGAAAATTTTATCTTTAATTTATTAAATAAAGCATTTTTTTCTTCTTCCTTTATGAGAATTATGTCCCGACAGAATCTTGGACCATCTCACATATTGCAGATGCAATATGGACTCACATTATTCCAATTAAGTTTTCAACATATGTTTGTGTTCACATTTTGCATTTAGAAATACATGGGAGGCTCACCTGTCAAGATTCTTATTCTCTGTCAATATTTGTCTATTTTCATGCAGGCATTTTATTCATGTTATCCTGCAATTTTTTGCTTTTTATTTTAGTATCCTTTTTCATATGAAATTAAATTTCCTATTCATTGAGTACTGTTAGGTTAGAACTGGAATATCAACACAAATGCCTTGTGCTTAGAAAATTATTCAATCATGGGTTGATTGATTGATCTCTGTGCTATAGGAGATGTGGCATGGCTGGAAGGGGTAGATCACTGAGGCTTGACCTGGAAGGGATGGATCATCGAGACATGACTCTGGAGAATATATGCTAGCTCCGCCCTTCCTCTAGAACTCAGCTTGCTGTCCTGCAATTTCATAAACAGCTTCTCTCCAGGTGGGCCACCGTCATGCGCTTCTACTATTGCCAAAACTTCATGAACGGACTCAGACCTTCTGAAACCGTGAGCTAAAATGAACCTTTCTTAAGTTGCATATGTTGAGTAATGTGTGCCAGTAACAAATAAGTAAATCCGACAGGTGACAAGTGTAATTTGGCACATGTCTGGGCAATATATCTATGTACATCCCAGATTTGTATGTTGGCTTTTGCTTTTTTAAAAACATACTTTCCATAGTATCCAAGTTTCAAAATTAGGGCTTGAACTTGTGATTCTCCTGTCTTTGTCTCCCAGAATTTTGGGATTATGGATGTGTTCCATCAAGTGCTAGTTTGTGCCTATCATAATGTATATTGATAATTATTCTAAAGTTCTTATTTTTCTTCTGATTTTTATTATCTATATGTAGTACACGGTGGTTACATGAACTTGGGAATTTTGTGCCTGTACGCACCACATCAAGTTCACCTGGCCTTCAGCTCTTTTGCAAAGCATGCGCTGTGTTCTTGCGTATCTTGCTTATTCACTTGTCTGATAACATTTATTTTAGTTTTTATACTCTCTGGAGATTTTAAGTTACTCTATCTTTCTTTGAAGAATACTGAGTTTTACTCAGGAAGATGGTTAAATTACTGGGAGTTCATGTTGCTTTGGTGAATATTTTGATTTAGACTGAACTGAGCTGGGATCATTATTTTTAAAATACGGACATCTTTTATTATCTAGTTGGGTGTCAACTAAATATCTAGAGTTCACCATGATATGTCTGCTCTAGGTCAGTCAGTTCCTGGATGTCTTCTTTGCACTCAGTGACCCCAAAGTCTTCGCCACCAAATATAGATCCTCTTATCAGTATTTCTGTTAGAAATTAGCAGACTTCATCTTTAAACTATGTTATGCTAAGTTTTTCAATAACATAGATTTCTAATGCCTTGACTTGGAATCCATTTATCTCCAAACACTCAGCTCAGCAAAATTCAAACTTTTCTTCTATTCTATGATCAAAATTTTTGTTCTTGACCCACGTGAGACCAAAAAGAACCCCCGCTTTCCCCATAATCTACTTCATTTTATCTCTCTCTGCAAATCACATTCATAAATCTTGATCAACTTCTCATTTATTTACACCTGGTAAATAAACCTAATCTCAACTACTTTATAAAACTGAGATCAGACATTATTATCACTAATTAACACAATAAAATATGTTGCAAGCCTTTACCTGTCATCAGAAATGTATTAACCATTGAAATTTGAAATCAGCATACCATTTTTAATTTGCATATTAATGAAGCATAATAATAAGCTTAATTTACACCCTGTGAAATGTGTTACTCAGTTGTATCTGTCTTTACATATTTTATCGACATCAGAGAAAAACATCTATTGTCTTAGTGATTCAAAATAGTAGCTAATGATGTACAATCCCCTCCTGATTTCTCTGCTGCTTTTGTCATATGCCAAAATATATTTTAATATATTTCCTTACATATTTAGATGCCTAGAAAAGCATGACTGTCTTCATTCTCCCGACTTCCACATGCTTAATGTATTTCCCTGAATATATATATATCTTTGAAGGGCATGAATGCTAGTTATAAATATTAAAGACAAGTTATCAATCCTTCTAACAGTCACCTTTGTAATCCAAAACTCAAAATCTTAAGAGACTATCACAACTAGCATTAATATAATTTTCTTATTAGAATTTTCATTCTATTGCACTTGACAAAATATTTTGACACTTAAAAATGCATAAATAAATTAAAATGTTACGAGTCTCATAATCGTGTTTATGTTTATAATATGTACTAAAACATGCTTTAAAAAACCTACAATATGCCATTTGTTTTTGACATACAGAAACTTGACACTGCCTTCAGGATAAAAACCCATCAAGCCCAATTCTCTGTGTGTTTTAATTAAATAAAGAAATAAAAGGATGGCTAAACTCTACTCTATCAGACTTTTTAAATAATTTATATTTTAAAAAGACATCATTCATTTTCTTGGAAATGTGGGATATAAATTTAGAAATTAAAAATACTCATTTATATAATCAAACATTCTGAGATATTCTATTATCCATTTTAAAGATGCAGGAAGGTCTCTCAAGATTATTTCATATAAATATTCTCTTGCTCCTTCTGAGAAAAGTATTTCTTCCCAAGTACATCAACACTGAATGATCCATATCATCAGTATATTTTCTTAGCTGACAGTGTTTTCCCCCAAATACAGTGCGAAATGTCAGATAGTGGTGAAAGAGTACCATTAAAGTGGTATCGGCCATCAGATGCATTTGCGTGGAATAGGGAACAGTATTTCTACTCCATTGCATGTCTATTGGTGATAATAGTAGAATTATGTTTCCTGAATTGCATGCGATATAGTTGAGCTCCATTAAGATGTACCAGCATTATCATAGGCAGTAAATCATACAAAAGCAAAATACGGAGAAAGAAAACAGACTGGTATCAAGGATAAAAAAAAAAATCAAGCCATTTGTAAATTTTATTTTATACAAGAGTCAAAACCTGTCTTTTTTTTCTACCCAGTTACATTTTCATCTATTTTCTTTGGCAGACTGTAGAGTACATGAGTCAGTGGTCTCATTTAACTGATAAAAAACATTTTCAGTGAAGCTTCTGAAATACTACCAAATGGAAAATGGGAAGGTAGGTTTTCTTTCATAACTTGAAAAGCAAATCATTTGATTATTTCAATGATAAGTAAATAGAAATTTTTAAAAAATGACTAGAAACCTTTTATTACCAAGATTAGTTAATTGTGGTAGAATAAACATGCAAACTGAAATTAATGCTAACATAAGCAATTCACAATGCAACATGTCCAGATTGTAGCACCCAATGTGTGTGAGTAGTAGCTTCTGAAGGTAAGTCCTAAACTTGAAATTAGAAGGCATAAATTTATAACCATCTTCACAGTTTTCTATAAACTGGCACATTTTTATTTTTTCACATTTTCCAGATTCTTGGTGTCAGGTTAAATTCAAGTTAACCATTATTTAACTAATTAGGTTTCTTCCTAATTATTAATTATTATTGAGTCTGAGGTTAATCTACTGATAAAGAAGGTGTTGTCTCCAAAGGAATTGAAGAGCTTTTAGGGTTTATGAATTAACAGAAGTGCAGCCCAGTACTGTGCGGAGAGTTCTAGAAGAATGCAGACTCAGGATGTTACGTGTTTTCTGTGAAGGCGTGACCCCACTCCTTAGCTCTGATACCCTGGGCAGGTGTCTCTATGTATCGTTTTTCATTGCAGACTTAAAAGTATCCAAGCCCAGCACTCTGGGAGGCTGCAGTAGAAAGATTCCAATTTTCCACCCATCCTTGGCCATTTAGTGACTTAATGAGACTCTGTCTCAAAATTAAAAATGAAAATGGGCTGAGGCTGTAGCTCAGTGCAAATGCTACCGAGGGTTTGTGAAATAAATAGATCTTCAGTAAGTGCTTCATATAGTACCGTGCTTTAATTCAGTACTTTGGAACTGTTTGCGACTATCAAGAGTATGCTTTGTATTTTAAGCAACATCATCTACATCGGAGTGGGCATTTGCCCTTATCTGGGGCCTATCCACATCGGACTCATCACTTTCTCATAGCCGTTGCTTGATTCAACTAAAATTTCTGTTTTAACTGCACATTTGCAAGCCTATTAACAAACCTAATGCATGAAATTTTCACTTCAGTGCCTTTCACTGAACATTTTTATGTGGAAGAGATTGGAAGAGCTCAGAGACACGAATCCCCAACCTTATTACCCTCCTACTTAACTAGTCCAACTCATTTATTATAAACACCCATGGATGCAACCCAGAGCTACCAATATGACAAAGAAAGATGTTATATGTTGCCACTTACTTGAAGCTTCTGAGCTAAATGGGCTACAATTCTGATTCATGAGAAAAATTTCCGAGAGAACAGTCGCTTAGAATGAAGAATATGTCGAAAGCATTTTGCACTGATGACATGCCATTTGGAGGATAAACACTCGGTGGTGTATTGGCTTCTGACGACTGTGACACAGGTACTTGTTAGCCAAAATGGGATCTAGTGCTCACTAGAGGTGATAGATTGATGATTCTGAACCCTAATATTCTCCATATATTCACAGACACAATGCTTCTCCTGCACCAGCATCCCTGAGCTTTTCTATACTACATTCCACCCTATTTTCTTGATTTACAGACCGTTAGAAAAGAACACTTTATTTTATTTTTTCTGGTTATTATTTTCATCAGCAGTTATCAAAAATAATTCCAAGCCATTATAATTTATCATAAATATTCCCTGTTTGCCAAACTACATTTTATAAGACTTTAAATAAATATTCTTAAATTAAGCTTATTTTAAAGGGAAGTTAATAATAATTTGTTGTAATAAAATATTTCTGAATTTAGGTTGTCACTTACTTTGATTTTTACTATGAGTTCATGGACATTTGTGCACATATTTAAAATTAGGAAAAAATAAATACTAATATATTCAAATAAAGTAAACAATGTGTAAGAGATAGGATGCATCTTCACTTCTGAGATACTAAAGAAGGGAATGTTCGACTGCAAAATTGATAAATATTATCTTAGAAATATTTTTGATAGCAGATAATCTAATTTGTTATGGATTGCTCATGAAGATTTTAAGATTAAACTTAGCTTGGGTGACAGGAATAGCGGTAGTCTTGGGAAAAAGCATATTATTAATTTTTAATCTAAACCACTTTATAACATTAAGCATCTTGAGAATGTGTAAATTTACAAACTCTGTACTGAAACTTATAAATTTTAAGTAGAAATCTACATCATCAACCATTGTATCTTCTAAGCTCAAAGTAAATTATTTTAAAATGTAATAGCATGCGATGATAATAAGCCAATATAACTTTCTTTCAAATTCTTACAATATTGTATTTTAAAAAGACTTTATGTATGTACGTATTTATCTATTGAGACGGGTTCTTTATCTGCAGTCTGTGCTGGTACTGAATTCACAATATAGCCCAGTTGGGCCTGCCTCAGAGAAGTCCTACCTCACCCTCCCAAGTGCTGAGATTGTGGGCGTTTGCCTTTTTTATTTGGTTCTGGGGAATCAAACTTAGAGCCCTGAACTAGCTAGGTGAGTGCTGTAAGCACTATGCTATTCCTCAAGCCCCCAAGTGGATTAAATTTAAAAGGATTTAACCCAGTAACATTTTGGTGTGACTACCCAGGAATTCACATAGTACTTAAATGTGATGTATCTGTCCCTACTTATCACATATCTATCATCTTATGTAAAAGTACATGAAAAAAATCAGAGGGCAACTTCCAAATGAGTGTGGTATGTCTTTAATAGTAATGTGATGATGGACTGTCCAAAAGACATGTTACAAACTCTCATGGGATCATAGTGTCTTAGTTACTGTTTCATTGCTGGGGCAGAGTATTTGACATTTACAACTTAAATGACAAGAACTTTACTTTAGTTCACAGTTTCAGAAAGACTCAGCCCACTCATGGGTGACTGGCCCTGGTAGAAGTGCATGACAGAGACCTGGCTAGAGGAAAGCTGTCACAGCATGGCAGACAGGAAGCCAAATGAGCAAGAAAGGGCGGAGCAACCATATATTTTTCTTTATGCAAAATACTATTAGTCCCTTTCTAAGCTTTGCTATTGTCTTAAGAGTTCTAGTACTGCCAAGAAATTCAAATCCAAAATCTCCTCTGAGACTCTCAGCTAACTCTTATTGGTGAACCCCTAAGAAATCAAAGAAAGAAAATCAACTATTCCCAACATACAATGGCACAGGGTAAGGATTCCCATCAAAGGAGGGGAAGGGAGGATAGGAAGCGATTGGACAGTGGCAAGTGTGAAAACAAGCATGGCAAGCACCAAATTCTACAGTTTGACTAAATCTTGTAACCAGCACTTGGGCCCCATTCTGGCAAGATGCGCACTCTAAAGGCTTTAGGTCACCCTGCACTGTGACATTGTCTCTGGTTGTACTTTACCTGACTTTTTATTTATTTATTTATTTATTTTGAGCTGGCTCCACGCACAGCCTGTGCAGCCTGTGGCCTTCTTCTGCAGGAAATCCACATTTCTAGCATCGGAAGGCCTCTGTCTGCTCACAAGTGTAAAGCGTATGGCAGAGGCGTTGCTGGAGGAAAGCTGCGATAGCGTGGCAGACAGGAAGCCAAGAGGCATGGGTGGGTAGAGCTCTCCTAGATCCTTCCAGGCCGTGTGTCAATAATCCACCCTTTCTGTGTCTAGTCCCAGTGTTCTGCCCCTTCTGACGAGGCCCCATCATCTCTTAATAGCACACGGTTTAATAGATACACCACAACATCCAAGTACATGAAGCTTTAGTGGGACACTTCGGGTCCCGACCGTACCAAACACTAACTGTAGCGTGAAGTAGCTTATCACATCTTTCAATTGGTGGTGAGAAATTAAAAAGAGATTTTTCTTATTCTTCCAATTCAAACATATTAGAAGAAAAACCTGTCCCTGCTAAAGAACAGAGTAAGCCCACATTTTGTGTTTACCCCCATATTAGAAAGCCCCTGTAATTGGGCATCACATAGGGCCTTTCAGTAGCTGTACCACATTGTGTGGGAAAATATCATACTAGAGAGTCTGTGTACAAAAAGCTATGATGTGGCTCCTTAGAACAGTTTATTTAGACAAAGCTGATTTAGAGATGTGGTGTGACTGACTGTGCCTAAAATAAATATGAAAAATTCAGTGTGTTATCTTTTGTTTATACTCAAGGGAATATAGGGGAGGGACAAATTTTTTTTTGGGGGGGGAGAGAGAAGCATAGTAAATTAGCTTCATCTTGCTTGATTTTGTTTTAAATATGAGAAAGGGAAACTAGTATGGAGATTACTCAGAAAACTGAAAAATAGAAATCCCATTTCATCCATCCTCAACGGATCTTCTAAGAGGCAAACTTACCATCTTGTTATGACACACACATAGGTTCACAGGACGTGATTTACACAATTCATTACAGCCAATTCATGGAAGTGGCCTATGCGTCCATTAACAGACAGATGGATAAAGAAAATGGGATGTATGTGTAGACGATAGAGTACAATGTTGTTATATAGGAAAAAAGAAACACCCAAAGACCATAACACTCAGAGAAAGAAATGGGACACTGAGAGGGTAAACACTGAGTGGCTTGTCTTATATGAGAAGATCAAACTGTAGATATGCAAAAATCAGATGATAGAATATAGAGTGACTTTGTGAAGATGAGCAGAGGGTCAGGAGAGTGACAGGTGGAAGGAGGGAAGGGACAGGAAAGGGAAGTAAAAATGATGACATTGAGCTATGTTTATGCACTCATTCCCAAAACAGAATGAAATTATCTTGTGTCATGAGCATGTACTAATAAAAGAATAACTGGGGAGAAAACACCCAATGGACAGGTCTCCGTGGGATTTCTGGACAAAAGTAGTTGTTCAGTATGGAGAACAGAGACGTCCTGTTAGGATTTCCCACAAGAGTTCTACTAAACCCTGGGGGTGAGGCCTCAGGAAGGTGGCGGGACCTGTGAACACTAATTCTACTGCACCATTGCAGCTCCAGAACAGATGGATATCGAAAAACTAAAAACGTATAATCTAGAGATAATCGAGAGATAACACCACAATGCTTGTGGTGTTACATAAACTGGCTTTGAGATTATAGTGAAAATGTATTGGGAGAAAAAGTTATGAGTGAGACCTCTGTATGACAGAGTCGTAATATAGAGAAAGTATTGGAATACATAGGAACATATTGCTCGACACCCATTTTGACAATTAGTTCCTTCTGGAATTGAGTTGGGGATTCATCTCAATGTTTAGGGAGGTGCAGCACAGGAGTGTTGCCTAAGCTGATCGAAACTGCACACCTAGAGGAAGCTGAGTTCAGAACTGTGGCTTTCTAGCCTCAATCTGCTTTGATATCTCTACATCCTGCAACATGGTCGTAACCATTAAAAGTACAAAGTGTTACAATTCCTGTGGGTTTTCTTGTTCCCATGCCACAAAAATGATAAATAAAATACCGTTGTGCCATTTTCTTATACAAAGTTCTGAGAATTTGAGCAATTCCTTGACAACGCAGTCTGTTTAAGGAACTGAAATATTCCAGCAATAGGGCAGGCTCATGATTCCGGTATTTGGAGAGTTTCAGGCAGGAGGATTGCAAGTTTAAGTTTAACACTTAACTAAGCACATAATGGGCTAAGCATAACTACATTAGTTATGGTTTCTACAGAAACAGAGATAATATAAAGTATGTTTGTAAAATTGTGGAAGGAGATGTGTTAGGGTATCTTATAGAATCAGAGGTGGAAGGGAGTCCAAAATGGCTGCCTGGAGGCTTGAAGTACAAGACAAAACATGGCCTTACACAGCTGGAAGCAGGAAGACCAAGGTGCTTCTGAGGCGTGAAGGTGGAAGCTTCAGAACAAGCGGGATCAAGGATTGATCACGGGTCCAAGGCTGCTGTCCTGGACGCTCTGTAGAATCTCTGTGGGAGTCAGAGTTGAAAGGCTCAGATACTGGAGATTGAGATGCAATGGCATTGGCAAGGACTGGAAACTCCACTGCTAATCAAGTGCCTTCTTCTACTCCGTTTACTCTGTTCAGCCTACAGGGTGCCACCTATACCTGGGGTGGGTGAATACTTTTCCCTGAGTTTGTTGGTCTACGTGCCAGTCCTCTCTAAGAACACCCAGAACTGCGCTTAACTCATCCTCTAGCTATTTCTTTGTTTACTCAAGCCGACTTAGTTTAGCATGATTGTCACAGATACCATTTATCATTTACTAAATTATAAAATGGTTTTTCTGCAAAACACATCCTTCATAAATTTACAATATAGACTTTGGATAAAATTTAACTATGGCTCCTATTTATGGTTTCATTTAGGGATTGCATCTTAAAAAGTTTTAATATAAGCTTACTGTTTTTCCAATTTGATCTACAATCTCAACAGTAGTCCTCATTACATTGACAGTGCGATGCTCTACCTGCTGTATGTTTTCTTATGGAATAAGGTTTTAATGGATAAATAATCAGTTTATTTGGGGAGTTTGTAATATTGGCTAGTTCTTTTCATAATGACATTGTGACATCTCTTTGCTCCTTCTTTGAGTTTGCATGCAAATCACAGGACTGGATTTGACGTGTTATTTCTGCTGCAAAGAGAAGGAGCAAGAAAACATCATAAATATCAGCCAATCATAACTAAGAATCTGAATACCCTCGGAGAAACGCAGCAATTGATCGTCTGGAGGAGTCCAGCCTTACTCTCGACTTTCAAGTTCTAAATAGTTTTTGAGAGGACCCCAGGCTCAGTGAGGTTGTGTAGCATGCAATGCAATTTTTAAGATATATTTTCTGCTGACCAGTACACTTTCAAAGTAGGAAAATTCAATAACCATTTACCTGAAATAAAAGTACAGAATTCAAAACGGTTTGTTTATACATTTAATAGTGATTCCACTTAAGGAATATCCATTGAATTTGAACACTTATTATGCTCAGAATACTTAAGAGCACACAAAAATCAATTTCAGCAATTAATTTTCTTTATAATAATGGAAAAAATGTGATCAAATGTGAGGTCAATTTATGGTTAGAATGGCTAAGCCATGATGCATCTGGAGAGTCAGGAAGGCACAAGGCTCGCAAGAACAAATTAGACAAATGGTAGAGATTTAACAGAGCATACAAGTGTACTGAGCACCATATTGGATTGTCAGAATGTCTTCTGACCCTGTTGTCATTCTTAGTAGCAGTTCCTTGGAAAAGGCCAAACAATGACACCCTACAATGTGCACCTGTTGGTCTCTGAGACTTGTGAACGCATTATCAGGCAATGAAAATTGATGTTACCAGCATTGCTAAGGTGCTAATCATCTAAATCTGACATGGGAGATTATCCTTGCTTGCCCAATAAGACCACTGCAATTCTTATACATAGTAGATGGAGTCAAAACAGAAGATCAGACAGATGTGATATAAAACTGACTGGAAGCGAGTTATGGTGTCATGAGTTTGTAATCTCAGAGCTCTGGGAGACTGATGCAAGAAGGTTGGAAGTTACAGCCCAGGATGTTTTTTGTTTGTTTGATTGGTTGGTTGGTTGTTGTTTTTTTTTTTTTTTCTGAGTTGTTGTTTGTCTAAAAGTTAAGCAAAGCAAAGCAAAGCAAAGCAAAGAAAAAAGAAAAAGGAGATGGATGCAATTCAGTGTGAAGACCCAGAATCCTACCCATACTGAAAACATACAAAATTTTTATAAAGGGCTTGTTATATCATTATTGACTTTGCAAATTGAGGAAGGTATGGGTTAAGACAAAGACCCCTACCACAGGTATATAAACAAGACATATGTTCTTCCTAAAGGCTGAGGTCTTGACAGTAGTTCACTTGAAAACCAGTGATTCATAGCACTCTTAAAAATAATAGTAGTAATACAGGATTACACTAAGTTGGCTGAAGTACCCAGACAGGGCTCACATTTTCAGTCCTCCTGCCTTAGCCTCGCAGAATGCTGAATTATAAGTAACTATCACACCACTCTGCTCGTGATAGGTTTCTGACAAGTGGAACCGTGAAATGATAATTTGGGGAGCTGGAAGAACAGTGCAGAGGTGAGAGCGCTTGCCTACTGTGCACAGGCCCTCGGTTTGATTCTCTATCAAGACATAATCTGAGCATGGCGGTGCATGCCAGTAGCCCCAGCGCTCACGAGGCTATGGCAGGAAGATTGTTGTGAATTCCAGGCCAGTGTTGGCTATGTCGTGAGTTTGTGACCAGCCTGGACTATAGACCAAGACCTTATCTCAGAAACAAAAAACAGAAATGTTAATCTTTTGGTTCTTTGAAGCCACTGAGTTTGTGGTAATTTGTTACAGTAGCAACTGAAAACCAGTAATTACCATAGTTAATTCTTTTTAAAAATCTCAGGTAATCTCCCTCTCCATTTTTATTTTGCACATGTATGTATTGAAACATCATGATAATCCCTGCCTTCCCCTCTTTTTGATCTTGCTGTCACTCAGACTCACCTACAAAAGTAATTGTAATTAATTAATTACAATGGCAGTTAATTTCATGGGTGAGCTGAGTGTCTTCTGTAGTGAGTGGCCACAACATTATTGGCCACGAGGTACTCATTTTAACAACAGTAGTTTTCATGGGTCCTTGCCTAAGAGTCATTAGATTATTTACATTTGTCCTGAATGTAGTATATTTTGACAGAGAATCTAAATAAATATGTATTTAATTTTTTGTCTCATTTCTCTATCAGGCATGGAAAGAGACTGACATGAAATGCTCAAGATACAGAAATATTAGTAGTTAGACTCCTGTCACTAAGCAATGAGCTGCCAGTGGCCATAGACACAAAATGTGAACCTGTGTCGTATTGATTTAAAATTTAGGGTTTTCAAAAACTGAAAACATCAAGAAAATGTCTCACTTGCCATTCCCTGGACGCACCACTGATAATAGGCTACAGAAGGCTGCACCTGTGCGCCAACGAAGAGCAATGGTGAGACCGACAGAGCTGTGGAGAATGGGTGGTCAAGTGGACAGGAAACCCTATTCTGGGATTTTTGTTAGTTTCTCCCTATTTATTAATCAACTAGCTGTTGTCCAGTCACCTTACCCAGTCATGAATTTTCTAAGTTTAATGGTGGCCTACTGCATTTATGTAGAGTTCACTTGTCACTCAAAAGTCCACATTACTGAGATTCTTTTAGATTCACCATTTAAAGTTCTTAATTTTCTCAAATAAATAGATAAAAACAAAGTAGTATGAATAGAACCTCTTATTACATCTTCTGATATTGAGGATGCTTATGGAGGATTCTATGGATTTGAGTGTTATGGGATCAACACTGCAGAAGAGATGGAAGGTGGGATCAAGGACCAGTCCTCCCAGCTAACCCGTGAAAGCGTGAGCTCCAAAACCATTCTAGGCTCAGGAACCAGTCAGAACAGCTGGCCGGTGAGAGCAAGGGCTCCAAAGAAGGCCGTGAACCAGTCAGGAAGGGACTCACGCTGCAATGGCTGCCGGAGTCATTTCAGGATGGGCTAGAAGACATGGGCATCTTCCTTCCACGTCGATAAATGTTTGGATATGAGAAAGAAGTGGGACTTTGGGAAGATGTAATTATTTAGTCAAGTTCATCTCCAAAAATTAGAGGTGTTCTGGGCTGTCATTTGTTAGCACTGCAGCACCTAGGAAAATAGCCCTTCCCTCCTTACAAATTTTTGGAAAGCACATGGAAGCTCTTTCCTGTGGAGATGAACTGCCTGTGAGGGGTAATGAAGCCTGTCATTACAATAGACATATCCTAGTATCTTAATGTTACTTTTTGCTCTAATGTTTAAATTTTGTCCATGAAATTTGAATTTTTTCATAGAAAATATTTATATGATTAAAACCTCCATCCTTTTCACCAAATCCAAACTTTTAAAAAATTTCATTTTCTTAAATTTGTCAATAGAAATAAACATATATATTTTAAACTTTTCTGAAAACAAAATTACATTTTTCTAACCACAGTTCAATCAACAATTATTTAATGAATCAGTTTATTTAAAAAAAAAAACCCTAAGAATTGTTTTTAAATGTAGAATACAATACATTTAAAAAAATAATTTTCTTAGGGTAAAACTTTCTCATTTTTTCTCTCAAAAAATTAGCAGAGTCCATTCCATAAGAACAACAAATCTCATTCCCTCTTCCTTCCTCTAAAAATGTTCATTATCCCTCATCCTTTGTAAAGTAGTACATAGAAAATCTCAAGAAACTCAGAGGTGGAAAAAATGAGATAACTTCTTCAGTTTTTTTTTTTTCCTATTTCTCTATTCCTGGTGACTGAAAGGGTATTTGTAGGCTTTTAATTATCTGGCAGCTCAAATTCAAGCAGTGATAAGTAGTTATTTAATTTGCTGTCAGTTCTAACTAACTTCATGGTGACAGAGCGCTGGAGCATTATCTTTAGCACAGCCACTCAGTCAGAGTGGCCACTATCTGCTGAGCAATGTTACCGCTCTGAGGATGCCCTCAACCCCTCAACATAAGGGAACACATGCACATTCAGTATTCAACACAATGAAGCTAAGGTATCTCTCTAGTGAAGATTGCTAGCTAGCCAAGAAGTTCCTCTTAATTAAATTATTCACTCTGAAAATCCTTCCCATCCTCGAACCTAGGGAAATAACAAAGATGATGATTGTAGTTTGTCGTAGAAAGGTGCCCAGAGAACTAGGAAGCAACTAGAATGTATGCATGTGCTGAAGGCAAAGGGGTCAGAATTGATGAGCTACGTATTGGGTGTCAGAGAAATAAAATCATTAAAGCTGATATTAATATTATGGGCTATGCAAATAAAGAACATCAATTTTCACTGTCAAAAGTGAGAAAGTTTGTGGAACGAATAGATTTCAGAAGTGTATCAAGAATCCTAGTGATCTACTTAGTACCACACCACATACATGGAATAATTTAGGGTTATTAATATGAAAGAAATGTGCATTTTATCTTTGTATGATTTATACTTTCGTGTTGCCATTTAAATCTATCAAATGGCATTTTTCTAAGGACTAGCTGAACAGAGAACACATAGTATTAATATGGCTGAATATATATTATATACATATCTATGTAATATATTTATATATTATTTTTACAATACTGAACCAATTAAATGAAGACAAATTCCAAACATCAAGTTCTGACTCTAAAATATCAAAGCATAACACTACATTAAATATAGCTCAACTTTTCTAGTTCTTTTTTGTCTACTTTGAATTTAACTTTGCTTCTGCAAAAAATGTATCGCGTCTCTTCTAGATAAATTTTTAGAAAAACTTAAACCGCCCAGGCTACTAAGGGAACTAATTTAAACTACTGTATCTCCTGTTGCCTTCCACCTGAACCACAGAGTTCAGTACACAGGCCTTCTGCTGTATTCTCACATCTTCCTTCCTTTCTTTCTTTCTTTCTTTCTTTCTTTCTTTCTTTCTTTCTTTCTTTCTTTCTTTTTGAGACAGGGTCTCACTCTGTGGTCCAGGCTGGTCCTGAACTCACTTTAGAGCCCAGACTGGCCTTGAACTCAAGGCAATCCTCCTGTATCAGCCTCCAGAGTGCTGGGATTACAGGCGTGCGCCACCACACCCAGCTAATGTGGTGCTGGGGAATCAAACTAGGGTACTTAGCACTTGCTAGGTAAGCGCTTTAACCGCTGACCTATTCCTCCAGCCCCACACATCTCCTTTTACTGATAGCAGTCATACGGAAAGACATCTGCTCACTTCTCTCTTTTGGTATTTGCATGTTACTCATCAACTCTATGCATTTTTCATTTATTTTTATTTCCTTCTTATATCTTACATAAGCTATTATATTTTTATTGCACCCCATACTGGTAGATATTTCACCACGCACATTTGTTGAACTTTGCCTTGTGATAAATACATCGAGGAAAATATGAAGCTATTTTGAATTGAAAATATCTGACAGGATGCATTGGTTATAGTAGACGGATTTATCCGAAGTGTGTAATAACTTGAGTCACTGGAATTCATGGCGGATTTTCATGCAGCTGAAATTTTAATCATATTATATTCATTCATCTTTTACCATAAAGTCCTTTGTAACATATAAAATTAGAGTTCAAAATTGAATTGTGTTGACACCCACAGAAAAGAGACATAGAGTCTTGAATGTGTGTTTTCTGGAAGAGTTTTCTTGATATTTAAGAGCTGAATTGTATGTGTGTTATATTATATGTTTAAGAAACAACAAAAAGTAAGTTATTGTGATATATGCAGCAACTACACAAAGTGACGTCATTGCCTGTGTGGAAGCCAGGAGCGGAAGTTGCTTCCAAACGTTTTTTAAGAGCCAAAGAGCTGCTGGATATTGTTGTCACTTGCTTAAGGTTCTATGCATGGAGGACATTTTTAAAACTATATAACAAGTAAAGTTTTAGTACGAGAATAATTGCTACAAACAAAATGCACCATTTCTCAAGAAGAAATCATTAAATACAGGAGTGAAAAGTCCATAAACTAACAAATAGTAGGACCAAAGCCCTTCTTTAGTTTGAGACACCTGTCTCATGGAACAGCTGCCTGATAAAATTCTGAATAAAATGTGTATATCATCAGTTAGGTATTGCAAAATTCTTAATTATGGTTAAATATCTAGCTTTTGTGTTTTGTGTTTTCTGTGTTTTCCAAATCATCCAATCATGTTATTATTTAGCTATTTTTCTAGAATATATATATATATATATATATATATATATATATATATATATATAATAGAGACCACAGAAATAAATCTAAATATGCATAGTCAAGTAGTTTTTAGTTTTTACTTTGTTTTGTGAAACTGGAGATTGATTCCAGGGCCTTTACAGTGAGCTAAAGCGCTAATGCAGTGAGCCTTTTTTCTTTTTTTTTTTCTTTTTTTTTTTTTTGTATATCTTACTTTAGAACAGGGATTGCTGGGCTAAGTGGCTAAATTGCCCAGGCAAGGCTGCAACTTGTGTTCTCTAGTCCCAGCTTCCAAACACAAGGATTTACAGATACTCACCACTAGTCAGCTATACTCAACTGCTCAACCAATTTTTGACGATAACACAAGAAAACACAGTGGGGAAAGAGAATTTTCTTTTCAATAAAAGGTACAAAGAAAGGTGAATTTACACATTCAAAATCATGAAATATAACTCCTCTCAAACAACATATGGAAAAGTTAACACTCAGTGGATAAAATATGTAAATATTAGACCTAAATAAAAAGAATCTCCAAGAAGAAAACTTGGAAATAAGTTCCTTGAATTAACATTGGTAAATATTTCTTGAATTTACAGCAAAATCTCAATAGGCAAAAGTAAAAATAAATAAATGGATATCTAAGAATCCAGTAGATTCTAGACAATAACAGGAAACAATCAACAGAATAAAAGAGAAAGCTACAAATTAGGAAAAAAAATAGTACTTGCAGACCTAATAACTGTATAAAAGGTTAAAATTCAAGATTCATAGATAACTCCTTATTTTAGTTACTGTTTTGTTACTGGGATAAAATACCAAATAAACACAAATTAAGGGCGGAAAGATTTATTTAGCTCATGGTTTCTGAAGGCCCACAGTCCTCTCATGGGCAGTGGGCAGTGATGGAAGCACAGGGCAGAGGCTGGAGAGCTGCTCGCTCCATCTCAGACAGGAAACAAGTCAAGCAGGAGTCACACCATTGTCTGGAGATGCAGGCAAGACCAAAGCTTCCTTGGAAGAATCTGTAACAATGTGTCCTCTTCCTTCCATCTCTTCCTTTAAGCTACTAGTTGACCCCTCCCAGGTTGGCTGCTCCTTCCTCTTTTCTTGGCCCCGCAAGTCAACAACAAACACCTGAAAGCTCTATGCTGGGTGCCCCCTATCTCAACAAGTTGACACAATTCCTCCAGGTCAAACCCAGAGCATCCACCCCTTCCAGCCAGGACCTATTTCTTAAGAACACAGAGTTCCAAATACAAGAGACTTTGGATGACACTCAATGTCCAAACCACAGCACTCATACAATACAAACACACACACACACACACACACACACACACACACACACACACACACACTTAACCTAATTCATAAAGGATCACAGGGGCTTGGGTAAATATGTCTCCAACCATAGGTAGAGGGCCTGACAAAAAAGGTGAATGAATATTCACAAAGATGCTCATTGCCACTAAGCATCAAAGACAGGCAAGGCAATGCCACCCTGATGCTGGTCACACGTCCGCAAGACAGCTACTGGCTTAGCTACTTATTCATTGCTGGCACAGAATATCTGATATTCACAGCCCAAGGGAGGGATTATTCACTGAGGTCAGTTTCAGATGGTCTCGGCTCACTCACTGAGGCACAGGGCAGAGAGAGGAAAGTTGCTCACAACACTGCAAACAGAAACAGAATGAGGCAGGAGCTAGAGAAAGTGGGAGACTCAGGCAAGAGAAAGCTTTCTCAGGAGGAAGCTGTAACAGTATTTCTTCTTCTGACCCAGAAGGGATGTCCCCTGTCACTTCCTCACCCACAAATCAATAACATCTACCAGTGAGTTGTGCTGTGGAGGTCCTCTCTGTGCAGGACCCCCCAATTTCAGCAAGCTGACACAGTCCCTCCAGGTAAAACTTCAAGCAAGGACCTCTTACAGCCAGGCTCACTTCCTAACAACACATGAAGAGGAAAATTATCCCACTATATCCAAATACATTAAGCTTTGCAGGGATATTCCAGATCCAAACTACAGGAGCTACTATCAAAAACAAGTCAAGTGTTTTAGTTACTTTTCCATTGCTGTGACTCAAGATTGGACACCCCCAATTTTAGGGGTGGAAAGGCTTATTTTAGCTCACAGTTTCAGAAGGTCACAATCCATTCAGGGTTGGCCGGCAGCAATGGAAGCACATGGCAGAGGCAGAGGTGGAGGCAGCTTCTCACAACATCACACACAGGAAGCCGAGTCAAGACAAGTTAAGACTCATCCTCCAAGGGAGTCAGGAAGCAGCTTACATATCCTTCCAGGTCTCATCCCAGTGATCAGCCCCTCCTGGATCCAGGTGTGGAAGGTGTGGTAAGCCCCCACTACATGCCTGTAATCCAGTTTTCATGCCTGTAATCCATTTTACATACCTGTAAGCCACCACTCCAGACTGGGCCCCAATCTCCCAACAGCACATGGTTCCATAGACAAACTATAACAAAACATGAGACTTTTGGGGGACATTCCACATCCAAACCACAATAGTAAGTGAAAATGTATGGAGAAAAGGAAACTTTACCACCCTGAAAGTGGTCATAGCCATTGAAGAAAAACAGTAGCCACATTCCCAACAATTTAAACAAAATAGAATTGCCTAATGATTCAGCCGTCCTCCTTTTGTGTATGTACGTAGTGAAATGTATGTCACCAACTTGTGCAAATATATGCACTGCTGTGTTCGAACCAAGACTATTAACAAGAGCCAAGACACAGAAACAATTTAAGTCATGTTCAGATAAGTGAATAAAAGACTATGAGATAAATGCTTCAACCTTAAAAAGGGAGATTTGGAAATTCTTCCATTTGTCTTAGTATGGATGGACCTAGAGGAAGTTATGTTAAGTGAAGAAGACGTAAGAAGACCAATACAGTGTTACCTTTCTTACAGGTGGAACTGAAGTCAATGAAAAATATGTAACAAAAACGCAGCAATGGTTGCTATGGTTAGGTAAGGGAAAAGAAATGGGAGAATAGATTGAGAAGATTCAAAATAGAAATAGAGCACACGTAAGATTGAAGATTTTAATGTATGATATGAGAACGATGGTTAATGGTGTATTTCATTCAGAAGTTTTATTGGGTGAGTAGTGCATGATTCTCTATTATGAAGGGAAATGGTTAGTCATGTGAGATTATGGGTACCTCAATTTCTCACTATAACAGCAATTATATTAGACTTGTGCATCTAATAACATGTCATATAGCTTAAAAACAAACTGAGTTTACTTTAATTTCGTTTGAAATTATTATAAAAGATCAATATGTCTGTATGTGGTGATTTTTAATAACCTACAATATTATATTAAAAGAAAACAGATGAAAGAGGAAAACACTTTTTTTCATAATGGCAAGGTAGAGGAGCTTTAAACAAGGAAAATTAGGTTTAATGGCTGTATTTATAGTTAGTGTCACTTGAAATTATATTTGAACGTGTTAGGGTATAAGGTTACCAGACAATCACATTATTGAGTCTTAGTTTACCGTTCTCTTTTGTTTCCAATTATTTATGATCCTTATTCAACACAGATATTTTTAATATCAAACCACACACATAATTATCATACTTCCCTGTCAAACCCCTGTGTCAACCACACCACAAAGCAAGCTTTCCAGTATAACAAAGACATTCCGTCTGTCACTGCGTAGAGAAGAAACCAAGGCACATAGAAGTTTGGGAAAACCCATAGTCTCCTAAGGAGTAAGATGGACTCGAGCTCAAGTTTCTGAACTCAGGGGGTCAGAACCTTTACACACCAGAGGAGGCATTGGGTCCACTGCTCTCCTGACATGAACTCTTCTGCGTTTCAATCACATGTTTATCATCTCTCAGTTTTGTCAGTCTCCTAAGGAAGGTAGCTTATCTCCTTCGCTTTCTGCCACAGACCCCTTATCAGCAAGGTCCTTTATCAATCCAACTTTTGCCAAATTGAATTAAATTTTAAATAAATGTTTTCTCTCTTTTGAGCAGTCCTTTGCACTTAACAGATATTCAACTTTTAAGGAGGAGGTATAAAAATTAGATGTAAGAAGGGGAAAAGAAAAGATAGAGGCTAATTTCAATGTTTAGAAAATATAGTTTAAAACAAAACAAAGCAAAATCCTTTCTCAATTCAGAAATTCTCTCTACAAAAGTGGTGCAGAACAAAGACATAGATTATTATTGAATAAGCATTAAAGTAAGATGTGTTGTGTGATACAGGCAGTGCACTCAGAGGTTGTAAAGACAGAAAGAAATCTCACCTTGTTATACAGCCAGGAAATTCCAATTCATTGCATACTGATTTGCAAGATAAACAACAGGTAGCCTGGATGGTACCATTTGTCACAGATAGTGATAGTGTATGTCAACTTTGTGTATGCTAATTGACTTTATCCAAAGCAAAACAAATGTCTTGCATCCTTAAGGCAGGAAGTGGTTTTTGCAAACCAGAGCAAGACTCCCAGGGTAGGTAGGGTCCTAACCACTCAGAAGAACTGGGATGCAAAGGAACTATTTTCCTAAACATATGCATTTCACAGAGATGGCTGTCACGTTCCAGAGGAAGCTAAGGAAGTTTCTATTCTACAAATACACACACACACACACACACACACACACACACACACACACACACACACACATTTCAAAGAAAAGAGCAAGTCTTACAATTATGCTGAAGTGAATGACCAGCAAAGGAGGTTTTCTCTTGGTTTTCAGCGGGGACAATTCAGCCTCTCGCTTTGAATTGCATTTGTTCTTACGAGTCCAGTGAGTTAAAACACAGGTCAGGAGGAGTGTAGCTCATCCAGAAGATCATCAGAGTGTTCCAGGAGCGATTTTCTCACTTATAAGCCGTCTCTTTGGAAGAAGCATTTAATTTCTGCAAGACTCTGTGTTTCATCTCTAAAATGAGTGGGTGGCATGGGATATTATCTAAGGTCACTTCTGGATTTATTGATCTCTTTCCAAATAATGAAAAAAAAAAAAACCGAAGGGTCCAGTAAGGAAGATGAGTGTTGTTATTTTTCATGTCAACACTTGTTTGAACTTTAATTGCTCTGGTCTCTCTAACAGAAAATCAATGACCTTCACCGAGCACCTGCAGACCTCTAAATGACAAGGACCTTACAACCAGCAGACGCTATTATACACGTAGCATGTAGCTTTAAGAAGTTCGCCCATCTGACAGTGCACATCAATAGGAAAACAGCAAGCTTCCGTGTTACAGAATACTTTAAAAGTGGGAAGAGATCAACAAAGGAATATCTTCTAATTAATGTTTTTTATTTATAGACCATTTTATATAGTGGCTTTTATTGATTGTCAATATTGGAATTACAGAAATTTACTAATATTGTATCTTCGGTGGAAGGTTGTGTAGATGTTAATGACAGTTTTCCTGTTTTTTTTTTTTTTCAAAAAAACTTATTCTAGAAGAATGATAAGTATAAAATGTAACAAAATAACTATCTTCTCTCCCTTATTTATTTTAATTCTGAGATGAGTTCTGTTTCAAAGTTTGTATTTTTGTTATGTTGTTGTTGTTGTTGTTTGAGGCAGGGTCTCACTCTGCAGTCCAAGCTGATCCTGAGTTCCCTACGTAGCCCAGGCTGGCCTCAAATGTGCTGCAATCCTGCTGCCACAGCCTCCTGAGTGCTAGGATTAGAGGCATGTGCCACCCCACCAGGCTAACCTAAGTTTACTTTGAAAGGAAAAATCTAGTAGCTGACATAAGAGAAAACTATGAAGATTTCTCCTAAATAAAATGTTTATATTTAAAAACGATGAACAAAATTATTTACAAATAAACAACCCTGAGGAGAAAATAAGTTTCTTGCACATAATATAGGCGTACCCTATTGTGTACCTGGGCCCCATAATTATGCACAATTATTACATAGCTATTAAATATAAATTTTTAAAAATATATTTATTTGTTTGTCTGTGCTCAGATCCTGTAGAGGTTTTTGTTCAGAGTGGAATAGAATGGATATAAAAGTTGTACTGGACATAAAATTGTCTGTGTGTTTGTTAAGCCTATATGCTGTAGAGTCACCCAAGGAGCAGGTGTGTCATTTTTTAATGTAAGTGTGTTGTATGTACAAGAATTGTGCAACTGTCAGTGTGAGTGTATGTTTCGCTACTGCACCACCCACGGATCTACTCAGAGCAGAGACATTTCACGCACCAACTTAGAAGATTGTGAAATACTGAGAAATCCCAGAAAATATTTGACCCGACTTTCTTCTTTACTGGAGCAAATATGAAATAATGTTAATGATGGTAAACTGCACTCACGCTTTGCAGGACTCACGTACCTCTCCTCTTCCCAAAATGGCACCAGCGCTTGTGCTCCATTTTGTTGACAGACTCTGATAAAAAGTTTAGCTTGCAGCCAAGAGAACAAATTACGTATGATGTCATGTTTTTCATTTTAGTATAATCCCGTAACACAGATTGCTCTTTTAATCTACCTTGCCTCATCCTCTGACCTCAGATTTCTCTACCTTCCTCTCATCTCACCTCACGTGCATGAGCTGCCAGTACCCCGTGGACAGCTGTCTTAGCGACAATTCTACCAGCTGATGCTTCAAGGAAAACATCTCTGACGTTTCCACGTCTATCAGTCATCATGGATTCAATGGACTTTTGTGAATAACGTATTCCAGTTTTGACTCTTGTACCACAAAATCATTTTTCAGTCAGTAAAAATATAAGCATTAAGTTAGTCATTTGAAGCATATTAATTGAGAAATAGTGATTACATTCACAATTTTTGGTACTGTTATCATTATTTCCAAAATTTTTAATCAGCCATATATAATCTTTTGAATCTTTAAGAAGTCGCTGTCGTTTCCTTTCTTCCTCTGGTCCTTGAAACACCACACCTACCTTCTGTGTGAGGTTGTCTCTGGGTTATTGACTTAGGTAGACAGAAGAGCCATGGACCCGAAGCGGCATCATACTGTAGCTTTGATTTAGCTCTCCCGAAGGCCTAATGATGTCAGATAGATGGTCACTTACTTGATAGGCAGTATTTTTCAACTTAGAATATTTATCAATTCAAATTCTTTACAAATTTTAAAACTGCTTTGCTTTGTTGTTCACTTATAGGTGTATCTCGAACATCAATGTTAAATCTTTGTGCATATATATATGTAAATTTTCATCTTTATTCAATAAAATAAATACTGTGATAAATACAGTTAACAGAAATGACTATATGCATATATACACACAACACACCAGCTGATCTTCAAAATTCCCCCCATATATATATATATATTCTAAGTATATATATAAATAATAATAAATAATAATAAATAATAAATAATAAAATATAAATTCTAAGTATATATATATATATATATATATATATATATATATATATATACTAAGAATTTAATGATTTTTGCTTGGATATATAGGTCATGGCATTTTAATGTAAAATTTTTCATTTGGTATGAGGTAGAAATGCACGCTATTTACTCTACTTTGGAAATTCATGTTGTCTGCACTGTATGCTGAAGACATTAACTTCTCCCCAAAGTACAAACCTGGCAACTTGGTTAAAACCAGATTTGGGCCTCAGGAGTTGAGGTTCGTTCCTGTACTCTCAACCTATGTGTGTCTTTGTCACCTGTAACACATTTTAATTACAGTGGCTGTGTGATAAGTTTAATACCGAGGGAGTATGAGTCCTTGAACTTTCTTCTCTTAAGATTTATTTGGCTCAGAACACCAACACATCTTTATGAATTTAGTATTTGGCTTTTACATTTTTACAAAATTTTAACCAGGATTGTACTGAATATATGTACTTTTTTCTTATTCTTAATTTCTTGTTATTGATCTTTTTGTAATGAACACTGGATACCTATATATAAGTTTATATATATATATATATATATATATATATATATATATATATATATATATATTCAAGGTCTCTCTCTGTAGCCCAGGCTGGTCCTCAACTCACTACAGAGCCAGGATGGACTTGAGCTCAAGGCAATCCTTCTGCCTCAGCCTCCTGAGTGTTCTATAAATGTGTTACATATTTTAGTGTACCTAATTTGCCTGGTTAAATTTAAACTTTGGTAGTTTGTTTTTTATAAGGTGCTACTAATTAAAATGCTTTCTTACTTTTCTTTCCTGATTGTTTTCATTAATAGTGTATAAATGTTGTTGATTTAGGAATGTTAATACATTTTAAGGTTGAAAATATTCAAAATAAATGGAGAAAAGGAACTTGCAAAAGACAATTCTATAGTCCCTAATACTAAGGTATTTCTGAAGAGACTAATATTTGACTCGAACAGGTGATTTTTCTTGGGAGGGAGAGGGGGACATTTCACCAGTGACTGTCTCCAAGGTCTGCTCATTGCTATTTGACCTGTCATGTGCCTACTGTCTCAATTGTCTCGACATTTAAATTTTCTGATACCTTTAAGTGATTGAAATGATTACTTTAGATTAGACTAGACCCAGGTGAGAACTATTTAATAGATAACTTGTCATTTCATTTATTTTTAAAATGCTGTGTAAGTGAGCAACTGAACAGAGTGAGAAGCACAGAAAAATTAAAAACTTTATAAGGAAAGAGACTGTTTTATTAATTCATTGAAATAAAATGAAGGTCAATCATTATTAAAATATTGGAATAGTTAAAATGTTGAAATCTGCGTATTCCGGCTACCAAAAATAAATTGCTTTTTAGATGAACTAAATAGTGTATTGAAAGAACACTCAAGTACAGAGCGAGACCTTGTTTCAAAAAAAAAAAAAAAGAATCTTTCATTGTGACGTTGAGTATTGGCCGCAGGGCTCTTGCACTGAGCCAGTACTCCACCCCATTTTTATATGTATTTTGAGAAAGGCTCTTTCTAATTTGCTGAGTTGCTAAGGCTGTGCTCCAGCTCACCATCTTCCTGCCTCAACCTGTCCTTCTGGGATTGCAGGGATGAGCCGTGGAGCCTGGCAACAACCTTCACTTGGGAACATCAAAACATGAATATGCCCAAAATGATGTATATTAGAAGAAATTTTAATGATCCCCAAAATGGTGCTTCTAAAAGACATTAGGATCACGTGTCTTTGTCAAAGAAGTGGCATGTTACTTTTATCTCCTCCCAACTTGCTTAAATATTCAATTATTTTATGTTATTATTATTTTTTGAGGCAGTGTCTCCCTCGGTAGCCCAGCCTGGTCCTGAACTCACTGGTGTAGCCCAGGTTGACATTGGTGTCTGGTAGTCCTCCTGCCTCAGCCTCCTGCATGCTGGGACTACAGGCATGTGCTACCATGCCCAGTTTGTGTGGTGCTAGGGAATCGAACCGAAGCCATTGCACTTGCTAGGCAAGAGCTTTGACTGCTGTGCCGTTCCTCCAGTCTGATTTTAAAATTTTGATGTAAGCTTTTCTTCTTCAAAAAGCTGTGTCCTTATTGTTCTCAGTGCCCTAAAATTATCTTTTATGTACAATAAACAACCACTCATACATATTGGCTAAAATGAGAGGCCGTTTCTGTCTTTCTGTCCTATTTTCTTCAGTTCTATTCTCTGCTTTTCTCCACCAGCTGCTTTCTCTCAGGAGGCTGGTCCGTCCGGTTACACTACGTCACCAACCTATACCTGGGTCACTCGGGTTCTCACTGAAGGGGGCGAAGAGTGAAATTGGGCAGCTGAAGCTCAGAGGCTGAGCAGGGTCCATTTGTTCTGTGTGTCTCTCGTTTGTTTCAGGCCTGCAGGCAGTTGCTGCCTCACACCTTGCTCCGACGGTGTGTCCTGCCCTTGTCAGGAAGCCTTATCCACAGAGCTTTCCCAGTTAACGCTCAGTTGTTATTTTCAGGGCTGTGTACTGTTTCGCATTGCTACATTGTCCACACAGGTTCCCACGGATCCTTCTTGATCTATCCCAAATTTCCTTAGTAGAATGTGCGCTCCACACACACGGAGGCTCCGGCGGACAATCTGATGGCCATTTGTGCAGCTGCAGGCTTTATGAAGTTCAGTATCTTGCAAATAATTGACATGCAAATGCTAGCTACGTGCTGTTTACCTTGTTATCATTGATCTACTAGATTTTCCCTTAACCTACATGGTATATATCACATGTCCACGAAAAAAATAGTAAGATTATGCAGAGCTCCTGATGTTTCTTTTCCCTATAAAACTTTAAGGAAGATTGGCAAAAATAAGATAAACAAATAACTTGACACTTTCCTCTTCACAATCAATAAACCATTTGAAGCAGACATGGTGTGAGACGGAAAACAAAGTTTTCCACAGGTCACTGCACTAAAAGTATAACTCCCTCCTGGAAGCTGCCTTCTTAAAGTTTCTCTTAAATACACTTCAAATGGTGGCAGACTACTGCCCGTAAAACTGTTTTTATACTTGAGCAGTTAGTAGTCTGATCTCCTCAGATGCAGCTGTATATATTCTGGTACTTTATGTCTAAATGCAGATTATAAAGCTGCGTCTTTATGCACTGCACTTCACCCGGAGGTGCCGGGACCGGGGAATGCCCAAAGGCTGGAAGACTGAAAATACTGAGATAATTTACCTCTGGTTTCTTCCTTTCCTTTTTAGAAAGTGATGCTGAGAACAATCATTTTCTTTGTAATTGTTTTGGTTCACTTTTTCTGTTTTTCTTTTTTTCTCCAAGGCTATTAGATAGTAAATGCATGTAGTAAAGGCAAACCCTTTGCCAAATCCAGAGGAAGGGTCACAGTGTGAAGGCAATACTCTTAGTAATTTTGATCAAAAAGATTGAATAGTAGTCCTTGCTGTCTTAACAGACTTCGTCTGAGGAACCCCTACTCCTTACCCTTTCTAAAAATGGTCTACATTTCAGATTTCTTTATGACCTACTTTTTTTCCTATATAGTTCATAGTTTATGCCTGCTGATACAATGTAACTGTAGACAGTAACATTTTCATTCACTGAAGCATTTGGATTTTCATAATAAATTACAGAATCCCCACATACAGAATCTTATTTTTGCTTTCCATATCCACTCCATGGAAGGTCTATCAGACTGAGTAAGCTCAATATTTGGAAATTATTCTATAAACATTTACACTTGAAATTTAGAGTTAACTGGGTCTTTTATTCCTGTATTTATGTGGCACCACCCAAGGCAGGCAGAGTAGCAGAGGTGGGCCACCATTCCAGTCCTTCCTCTAAACTGCAGTGAAAAAAGAAACTCCAATGTAAATTTGAATAAAAACAGATATTTTAAGATTTATCAAGAACAATTGCAAATGTTTCAGAGTGATTTTTGCCCTAAAATGTCCTCTAGTGCTATGGTTCAAACATGGGCTCAGAGCAACCTAGGTAAGTGCTTCACCATGGGAACACACTCCTATGGTTGTAGACAGGAGAAGCCCTGCACTTGATGATATGTACTGCTTTGATAGAAAGTAAATGCAGCATCAATTTGCTTTTATCCCCAAGGTGTCTAATTTTCCAGAGGCAAGCACAATTAATAACTCATTGTCTTTTGTACATAATGCATTTTACTTACAGATACAAATGAATAAGTTTTAAGCATTAAAACCAAATAGACAGTTGGATGTATAAGTAGGTAGGTAGGTAGTAGATAGTAGATGGGATGACCACTCCAGTAGTTGGGTCTTTGTGTCTGTTTGTGCCTGTCATTTAAAACATTTCTATCTAGTTCAGTCTCATCAAATTATTATCTGATACTCATTTTATTTTATGTGTGCATTAGTAGTTAGTACTGCATAATAGGTGTCCTGGAAACCAGATTTAGAGCAATTATTATTATTGTTAATAAGGTTTCTATTTATAGTCCAGGCTGGTCCCGAACACCTATGTAGCATAGGCTGGCTTCAAACTCACAGCAGCCCTCCTGACTCAGCCTTCTGAGTATGGGATGACAGGTGTGCACCATCACCTCCACCTTGTGTGGTGCTGAGGAATTGAATTCAGAGCCTTATGGTTGCTAGGCCAGTCCACTGTGCTATTTTTCCAGGCCCAGATTTGGTATGATTATTAAACCATTCTCTTCCTCAAGAGTGGATTTTTTTTTTTTTTTTTTGAGACAGGGTCTCACTCTGTACCCCAGGCTGGTCTTGGATTCACTGCACCAATCCTCCTGCCTCAGCCTTATGAGTGCTAGGTTTGGAGGCCTGAAGCACATGTAGCACTTGCTAGGCAAGCACTTTAACCACTCAGCCATTTTTCCAGCCCTTTATGAGTATTTTAATTGGCTGTGGGGTTGTATCGTCATAAATTTCCTCAGTCTAATTTCATCAGTATCATTGTTTTCATGTGAAAGCTTTTCTCTAGATAACTCTGGATCAATGTCATCGCTTGGCCAAAGGTCATATACATTTTTAATTTTAAAATATGAATAATGAAAAGAGGAAAATAAAATAGCGGTATCAGAAAGCAGATGGCTTTGTGAACACGTGACGAACACTTGGGGGAAGAGGGAGGTGGGAGTGCAGGCTGGGAAAGGGAAGAGACCATGGCCAGGTTGTGGCATGAGCTCAGATTCCCCTAGCAAATGTGCGTGCTGTGCTCCATAAAAATCCCACGAGTGGAAACCATAATGGTGGGGAACTCACCGTGTAACTCCAAGCCATCACACCAATTTACAACGCCAGGTTTTTGTTTGTTTGTTCGTTTGTTTTCTTCTGATTTCTCCTGACTCAACCAGTTGCCTCTCCACAGTTGGCCAAACACTTCCAACGAACAAGTCGTCGTGCCCCGTGCCCACCCCGCTCCCCACCGCCCCGTGGCTTTTGAACCTCACAGGCAGGCGTATGCGCAGCAACAACCCCATTTCTCCGGCATCAGTGTCCTACGTCAGATCTTTGCAGCTGGAACAAAATATGGGATACCGTCAACTTACAGAAGGAGGCGTGTTCAATCCTTGGCTGCTGAGCTCCAACGTGGAAACACGGCTGCAGCAGAGCATTGCAGGGTGGCTGCTCGACTCCAGTGACTCAGAGGCAAAGAGCAGAGGTGAAAAGCCAGAGAAAAAAGGCCAGGGAAGGTCCTGTGACCCATTTCCTAAAACAGACCCCATTTTTTTTCAGTCCATTAAGGGCTTAACTCATCAATATATCATCTCACTGAAGAAGTTTCTGCCTTCAAATATTAATCACTTATTCCAGGAGTCTTTTAATTTAATTGCACCAAAAGAGTAAGATTAACTGACAAACTTCTTAATATTCAAAATGTTTTAAAGAAAAAAAATATTGTATTTTAAGGCCACAATATTTTTCTATAATCCTGTTTTTATGAAAATCTGTTCTGAATTGACTCTTCCTTAGAGGAAATAAATATCTAACCTCAATCTGGGGTGGCTGATTTACTCCCTTGCTTTTGCATGGCCTGGCAGATTTGCCTGAAGCTTTCCCTTTGTCCCTCGGTGAAGGTTAAGGATGCTGACAGCTTCCCCTTCCCTGGAAGACCCCTATGCTGAATGTAGCTGGGTGAATTTCTGATACACGACTTTAAATCCCAGTTCGTGGAAAATTTGGATAACCGCGATTCTTCTTCCCAATCGCCCTTCACTTCTGCCTTGCGGCAGAGTCACTTTCCCGTCCGAAGTGTCACACACCGAGGCTTTACCTAGAGCCCACTGAGGGACAATCTCTCCCTGCAATGAGCAGGGCCTCCTGCCCTTTGTCCCTATGACAACAGTCTTCTTTCAACGATGTTACCTCAATGTGAACTCTCAGAAGCCAGATATCAGAACACGCTTGTGCTCACAAAGCTGGAACGCTGCCCAAGCCAAGGACTTGAATGCTAACTGGAGTGATTGTATTTTTGCTTTTGTTAAGGCAGGCGAGAATATGAAAGATGTCTTCTGACGACAGCAGAGAGACTTTGACTCCTAGAATTTAGGAGCCCACCGGTAAGACAGTGTTCAAATGTTGGGTGTTAGGAGCTGTGCTTACCCTCTAACCTGCTGTGTGGGTAAGGAGCGTGGCTACATCAGTCTCTCTGCTCCCGGACTTCTTGTGCATGTGGTGGCCATGGAAGCACTGACCTTGCATTTTTAAAGAAATTTTAAAGATTTTCTCAAAATCCACTTTGAACAGGGTCTGGCTCCGAGGAGTCATAGATATGAATTTGTTAAATACTTAAATAAGAACACTAGGGTGCCATTATGCAAGCTTGTATACATGAAAGTTACCTTTGTGGTTTATCATACCAGAAATCTATGATTAGGCTGTTTAGGTAACAGAAGCCCACCCATTTCCATATGCCCGATATTGTTTCAAACTCAATGGTAAACTCTGCAAAACCATGAATATACTCCATGGTACCTATAAATATTACTCTGTGTATTTGCCATTCGTAATTTTGAAATTTTCCTTTTTCTGTTTCTCTCAATAGCAAAGTCTGATAAGATGATAATCTCACATGGGAAGGTTCATGATCTGATAAAACCCTAACAGAGTGAGGCAATTCGTTTCAGGAAAGATACATTAAAAGAAAGGACTTAAAACTGACTGTTAAATCCAAAGTGAGCTATTTGGTCTCTTTGTGGCAGAAAACTTTCCCACAAAATAGGGTATCTTTGAAAGTTTCTCTTTTCTTAGGAATGTTCCCAAATTAGGAGTGCTTTAAATTTATCCAATATCAAATTTTGCATCATAAAATAACTTGCATCTGTATTTTGCTTTCTAAATTGGGACTTTTGACAGTACTTTTTCCTACTGCATTCATCACATTTGTTAAATCAGACTAATAACCACACACCAGTTGTTTATGTTTGGTGTACTGGAAGTGAAATTCCTAGGAATCGGAGTTATGACATTGAGAAAGACTCCATGGAGCTTTTTAAAAATTCGCATTTTATTTGTCTACCCAAAAAATGTTTCTCTAGCCTATATTATTTATTTTGGGTGTTCACAATGGTATAGGCTACGTGTTATGTTGAGTCCTCTTTGTAGCCTGTACAAATATATCGTGACATTATGCCTGTGTTTTCCTGGCTCTGGACCTTCCAAGAATTAGCTCGTGGACCTGTTGGTGTCATTCTAACATTGCCTCCCACCACAACACGAGAGAGATGGCTACAATCACCACACGAGGTTTTCTCCATCTTCCGGGCCTTTCTCTTGGGTCCTCGCTATCATTCATATTGATATAAAATGCTTCACAAACATCCTCCCAAAATGTGTTTGGCCACTGAACAAGAGTGCACAAGTCATGTCCTATCATCAGTCCCTTAGAGAAAGATTTTACAACAGTCTGGGTTTCGCCTTCAGTATCTTTTATTTACTTGTTATTTATTTATTTGTTTATTTTATTATTTTTGTTGACATATTTTGTACTTCAGGCCTTGGCTCCTTGCTTCCTCCTTCCCTGGAGTTTCTTTGTTTATCTGTCTAGAAATCCCTCTCCCGCCCCAAAAGTCACTGGACAGCAACTTCAGACAGTCAGTCCTCCCTTCTCTCAAGTCCCTGATATTGGATTCAGTACCACGTGGGCAATAACCGTATATTACCTCGTACAGCACAAAACCCTTGTTGAACCACCATCGCGTTGCTTCCGAAGCCTTCGAGTTGACTGGCTCTGCACATGTTATTGCTATTTCCCACTTGGAGCGGACAATCGTTTCCTTCAGACTTTAGTATACACAGATGGCAAAATCAAGAGTTTGCTACAGTTTTGACAATGTTCCTTTTGCGTGATTTTACATTAGCAGAATTTGGAATATATCTCAAACTCTCATGATACAGCAAAAATATAAAGGAGTTCAAAAGGAAGCCAGGAGATAAGAGGATAGGTTTTATTCAAAATCAGATTGATAAATGTCATGAAGTATATGGCCACTCAGCAGCAATATGGCAGAGTGATGCATTTCTTGGCTCCAAATCTCATCAATTATAAAAGGCAAGAATCCATGATATTAAATTTCAAATATCTTTAAGGGAGATGATTTTGATCAGATCACAGGAGTTTTTGGAAAGACAACCGAGAAAATTGAAGACATCAAGTTTTCAGAAAGACCGTGAACAACATAGTGTCTTCTGTTTACGTGATTTTCTGAAATTTAGTTTTCTGAGTTTTGTCCTCTATCAATACAAATTTTCACTCTTTGCCTTTTATGGGTCGCAGACTTCAGATTCAGTTCACACAGGGTGATATACTTGTTGCGTAGGCAGAACAAGCACATGCCAATTCACATTCTTATTTGATTCTTTTTCATTACTTTTTACGATGTGACACATTTCTCCATATTTTAATTTAACTCTTTAAGTGTGGTTTACTGGGTGAAGCCATAAACACAGTGACAAACCGTAAAATAATGCAATTAGATAGAGTCAGTCAGAATAAATTACTGTCAGTGGCTCCATATATCCCCTATACGAACCAAGTGGCAACCTTCAGTAGTTCAGGTCTTTCCAGAGCAGGGGAAAGGCAATGAAGGAAGCTGATCAGAGGGGAGCAACCAGGCTTTGGAGGTGAGGAGAAAAGAGAAATCCAGGTGACTTCTGTTTTAATGTCCATAGAATTCCAAAGAAGATTTTTCCCTTTAAGTTTAGATAGGGCAAAAATGTCCCTTTGTAAAAAGTTATATTCCTAAGTGGCTGAAGAAATTCGATTTTTTAAAAAAATTTCTTTTCTGCTAGTTTAAATTGATGACTGAGAAGCATCTCCATTGAAACTTGTCAGATAAAGCCACCTGAGAACATAGGAGTTTCTTTTCATAGATTAAACTATTCAGAATCAGATACTAAAATAAATTCATTTTTATTAATAAATAACTTTGAAAATGTTAGATATCGTTTGGATTTTTGACAGAGTTGAAGATGAGGTAAAACTTCTATTTTTCATTCCAATAAGAATCTTCATTTGTATTTTGTAGAGTCAATGAAAAGACTTAATGTTGGTTGAAATATTTGAAAATATCCATTAGACAGATGATGTAGGACTATTTTCAAGGTTCCTAATTTCAGTAATCTTTGGTAAGGGAAGAAGGTCACAGCAATAAGTCAGAACTAGCATGTGAGCAGACCAAATATAGATTAATTGCAACTTTATAATCAAGCCAGGTATACAAAGAAAACAATGGTAACTTAACAGTAAAAATACACTTGCATAATTCTGTATCACCTTCACTTGCAAGCATAATGCATTTTGAAGTAATAAAAGAATATAAATTCAAAAGACCAACACATATCTCACAATTATTATCCTTATAAGCATTAGTAAAAATATTAAATAATTTATTTGTCCACTGTCATATTATGTATCAGCAAAAATATTTTTGAATTAGATTTAATACCCTAAATATCAAGATACTCCAGAATTACGCTCAGACAGAAACTGCATTCACATTCAGTCTTTGATTGACAAGTGAATGCTATGCTTTACTGTATTATACTTCTTAACACAAAAGCGGTCTCAATTTACTTTTTTTAATACAAATTGCTTGTATGGAATGAAAATTTTCTCGAATCTAACTCAAACTTGTATTGTTCAGAGTTAGGAATTGTATATATTATACTATAAAAAGTACTACAAAAGGAAGTGAATAAGGTCAATCTCAGATTTTGACGATTTTATCAATATAACATATGTGAGGCTATAAAATATATTATACAGGCTCTTAAACTTGAATATAGGTTGGAGAGGTGGGAGGGACTGGGACAGGTAGAAGTTGATACAGCCAAACCATTCTCTCTGAATAGGCGATTTCAAGTCCAGAGTCAAAGCAAGAACGTAAGTTAGGAAAATGAAACCAGAAAGTGAAAAATTCAGATACAGTGGACATGGTGCATTGAAACATTTTCTCTTGCTACAATACATATTTAAGGCTGAGTATTTGTATATTGAAAAGGAGTTGGAAAGTCTGAGCAGCACAGCTGTAGCGCTGGCAAGGACCCACCAGAGGGCATGGCCTCATGCTACATGGGGGCACCCTAGAGGAGAAAGAGCACTTGCAGGAGGGAGAGGTCACGCGGAGAGATGAAGCCACGGCATGGGAAACGCTAAGTTTCTTCCTCCCCAACGCTTGGGCCACACCCACACCGGGACCAACGTTGAACACGTGAACTGCTGGAGGATAGCATTAAATGGCCACAAGATGGTCAAACAAAACCAGAGTCTATTTCCCATTTTCTATCATCTCTCTCTTCCTGTGCTCCTTAAATGGTTTCTATTTTGTGTTTGTCATGTAAGAGAAGTCAAATGATCTTTAACTTTCTGTGTCTGCTTTGTTTCAGGTTATCATTATGGTCTCGAGGTCTGGACTGTGAAGATGGGAAGGGGGCCAAGGATGTCATCAGAGGCAGGGGGCAGAGAGAGGAAGGAGAGGCCAGCTAGAGTAAGATGCAACATGCAATCATGCTTGCTGGCACACATCTGTGAGCCCCACACCCTCAGAGACTGAGCTAAGAGGATCATGTGTGCAGGAGTCTGGCTTGGGCGACTTAATGGCATGCCGTTTCAACAGGAACCTAATCAATCCCAGTGTCACACAAGAAAAATGAAAATATATCTGTATCAGTTCACCAAGATAAATGCAATTACTACATATAGGTAAGATACACTAATGATAATTATGGAAAAGTAAAAAACACAAAACTCTACTCTTCAGAAGAAGTGGTCAGAAGAAATTGTAAAGTTACCACGTATAAAAGGAACTTGTGTTAGACATGGCAATGGAGAACAATGAGCATACAGACTATGATGGAATCTTTGGAAATAACAGAGGCTGAATATGCCAACATTTGAGCTCTGAAGCTACCTGATGCTTAATCTAGCTTATCTGAAGAATAGTAGAGTGTTTATATAGGACACATGAACAAGATTTGGGAGAGGTCCAAGAAAAAAGGAACCCATTGAGGCCAAATCAAGAAGTGTCAAGCACAGCAACAAGTATTAATGAGTTTTAAATAATAAAACAAAACAAACAATAATTTCTTTAGCAGTGAACTGTTTGAGTTTGTATTCCAAATGAAAACAAACATCAAACAGTAAGGAATAACCATGAAAAATTTAATCTTTAAATAGTAAAAAAGCTTAACATATTTTTGTTCTTTTTGAATAGTTTATATACTCTATGTAATTATGTGATGATTTTGAAATTAGCCCGTTACGGATATGTAGATGTGATCTCAGCCTTCTTCTCCCTTTAAAGAGAAGTTATTATAAGCAGACTACTCTAGTACAAATGCAAAAGAAAAAAACTCAATGGAAGTGATTCATATTTTCATAAAGTTTCTAAGGAATTGTTTGCTCATTGGTTAAAAAGTTTGAGACCAATATGTCACTATAAAACCTGGAGTTGGCATAGTCAAATATTGTTAAATGTTTATTAAATGAGAACAGAAGGGAATAGTCTCTTTTTTAAAAAAGAAAAATTGCATGTTATGAAAGAGTCACATTTCATAAAATTCAACATAAAAACCAGTGTGAGGGACAAGTAGGATTACATTCTGGAAACGGGAAGGAATAAGCAAGCCTGCTGGGCTTCTGTGACCTTTACGTTTGGGAGAAATTAGTTGTGTCATGTCTTGAGAAGAAAGATGGAGGAGCCCCTTGGCATTCTTGGAAATTTCCTTTCCTTAGACAAGTCATGCTGGCTACAATAAGAAACACTGTTCAGTTCTTTTCATTTGTAAACACCTGTGCCTCCCTGACAACATTAGGAAGGTACTTACAAATGTTTTAACATTCCAGTACCAATAGAACTTTAGACACATAATCTTGCACACCAAACTACAGTATTAAAACTACCAATAATATGCACAGGAAACTTATCTGCCCTTCATATTATTAAGTTACAAGAGGCCATTAAGCATGTGTAGATTTTCTAAGGGAAAACTAGTTTATTAGCAGGTCAGATATTGCAGTCTACTTTCATTTTCTGTTAGTTGCTCTTCCTCTGTTATACCAAATACACAAGAAAACCAACTCATCGGAGAATGCATTGATTTGGCCCACAGTTTTGGAGGCTTTGGCTCAAGGCCGGTTGGCTCTGTTACTCTGGGCTTCTGTTGAGGTAGCACATCAAGGCAGAAGCATGTTTCACAGAAATTCCCATAGCATCATAGCTGAGCATGACAGAAGTAGAGAGGGAGGGAGAGAGAAAGAGAAAGTGAGCGAAAGAGATGTAGTAATAGCCCAAGGTTTCTAAACAACTCACCAACTCACCTTTTTGAGGAGGAGATACCCTCAATGAGCTGAAACCTTCCATCAAGCCCAACATCTTCAAGTTCCTACCTTCGCCTTAGGTGCCTCCAAGTGGACCACACCTGTCAGAGTTGGACCTAGGGGAAAACTTACTTAAACCATAATACTTCTTTAAACTTTTGTCAAGATGGTTAATTTGGCCAGAGCCTCCCACTCCCAGTAGTTTGAATTTGTGTTAAGATGTAAGGCCTTTTCATCAGTGGGAGTTATAGAATAAATACAATTTGGCTTACTGGCTGTATTATAATAGAAACATTGTTGCTGAAATCCAATGTGATCTTCAGTGTAAGGCTTTGTTACACCACAGCCTGACGCTTTGATTGCAATTCTAATACTAGTCCTTTTATCAACTGTTAAAACACATGCAAAACTAATAAAAGAAATAGAACATCTCCAAAGTGAAAGGAATCCAAAGGTTTCTAGCTGAAGTTTTCTTTCAGTCAGAGAAGTTTTCTTTTTTTGATTAGAACCTGCTCCTCTGACCAAATGCGTAATGATTCAATGCCAGAAAATAAAGACCCATTATTAAGTCCTTTAAATGGTTGTAGCATCTGGCCAAAGTTTTGAAAGAATGTCCACTGGGTACCAAGTTCCTTGCCTTCCTCAGCCGGACCAAACAAAATAAAACAAATAAAATAAATATACTCATTTGTTTCTGTGTTGATTTAGTAGTCAAGATTGAGATTTAGGTTTCTCAGTTCTTTCCAATGTGTTTTAATCACAGAAGCTCAAAATTTTCAATGTATTTCTAATTTCTAGTAACAAAGATTGCACTGCTATTTTCCACTCTGTTAAATGTATGGTTTCGATTCACAAATCCCACCTTAAGGGCATATATAAGCTGGAGGAGAAGGCACAGGTCCAGAATCCCAGCCCTCCAAGAGGTGAGGTGAGGGGTCACAAGCTCCAGGCTGCCTGGGAGGCTTAGTAATTTGAAGAAACCCCATCTCAAAATACAAATAAATAAATAAATAGATAGATAGATAATGGGCTGGAGATACAGTTCACTGGTGAGGTACTAGGTTGGATCCCCAAGAGTCTAAAGGAAAAAAACCAATAATATGACATCTGCTGTTTTAGTTTATTGAGAGAGGACATAGTAGAAAAGAAATGTTTCTTCTGCAGTAAAAACAGGTGATGTGCTTAAAATTTAACATGTTAAGAGGCATTCCAGATGGATAAAAGCTGCCATGCCTGTTGTGGTGGACTCCAAGTTCACGTTAGTGAGCAGAGTCTCCTTAACTATAATAGGCTGACAGAAAATCAAGCAAAACCTGTAGACAACAGGAAAAAAAAAAGCTCTTGACTAAAATATTGGCAAACAATGTTCATAACGAAAAGGTTGATAAGATACTGTAGACCAACTCAACATAGAAGCCACTATCTTATTAAGCATGCAAAAATTTGGATATTATTAGCATAATAATTTAAGTAGGTTTTTTTGGTGAAGTGAAGGCTTAAAGGAATTCAGTAAAATTGATATTTATTATTACATATTCCTTTTGTTTCTATTTGGATGATTTCATAAATAATTTATAAATTTCCAATATCTTAAAGAAATACATCCTCAATAAAAATAACTTTGAGATCAAAAATAATTCTCAGAATATTGAGCACAAAAAATTTAGAATATTAGCATCACTAGGATAGCCTTATTTTATATTTGAACGAATAGATGACTTTAGATTCCAGAAATAGTTCTTTGAAAAATAAGGTATTAAATCCCAGATTGAAAATACTCAAATTCAAAAAAAATATAAAATCAGTATTAACTTGTTAGTAATAAAATTAAACTAAAATGCTTAAAAGGAGTTTTTCTGAGTAGGATTTTCTCACTGTTACAGTTTACTTTCCTCTTTTCATTTTGTAATTATTACTTCAACATATGAATAACTAGTCTATTTGAGTCTGGTGCAATTTGTGAAATTCTATTATCCATTTTAAAGAGTTTATTGTTGTGCATTAGCATTCAAATTTGAGGCTAAATGCAACCACTAACTTTATTACACAGGAACAGTGTGAAAACAGCTAAATCTTTTCATTTCACTATGTAAAATGTCATTATTTAATAATACAGTCTTTTAAAATTTCACCAGGTCTTTAAATCATGATCATATAATTTAAGACAAAGCTGTTTATGAATAATAAGTAAAAACAGGCTAATAAAAGTAAAAACTTTTGCATTCACCTACATTTTATGACCAGAAAACAAAGGCATTGTCTATTTGGTATATACATTTTTATACTGAACAGAAAAGGTCAAATGTTACCATGTACATCTGCAGGAATCTCAAAAGTA
The DNA here is from genome assembly GCA_004027205.1 of Ctenodactylus gundi. Lineage (NCBI taxonomy): Eukaryota > Metazoa > Chordata > Mammalia > Rodentia > Ctenodactylidae > Ctenodactylus > Ctenodactylus gundi. Next base: position 285,415 of record PVKB01001921.1, read on the forward strand.
AGTTTTTATTCATATTTCCAACTCTAATCCCATGACCACGTGGATCATTCTAGCTGAAGATACCATATAGTTTTGTTAGCCGTAGTAATATGAAACAGAATAAAACCGTTTTCTGCAGTAGTATTTAATCTATGTGTATATAAAATTTTTAATATTTCTGATTACATAGAGAAATGGCTGATTTTACATCTAAGACAGCAAATATAAGAGTATTCTGGAGGATATCACCATTCTAGAGAGAGTGAGAGTTCTAGAACCCACACACATCTCATACTAACACCATGATTAGTTATGTCATGGGAGCACAGGGATCCGTTGTTAGCCCTTCTAAATGCCAAAGGTAGATGGTTTCGAAAAACAAAACGTGCAGAGTAGCATTGCATTATAACATATAACATAAAACAAATTATGATATTAAAGAATGAAATCAATAAGTGAGGTAATAAATGAGGAACAAAAGTGTGAAAGGAGGCAGAGAAGGAAAGAAACAAGACTACATCCTACAAACAAAAGAGTTTGCACAGACAATCTATGCTCCGGGAGGTACAGCTCCCCACTTTTAAGTGTGTGCTTTGTCTAGTAACTGTTGCAAGGCACTTAGGAAGAGAGGGAAAGGCATAACACAGGAGTGAAAAAAGTCTATAAAATATCATGACAGCCTGGCAATCAAGGAAGTCATTGGTAGTACAGACCCTTCTTAAGGTGGAATGTTCCTTCCCCAAAATGACACATTACTCTGGTTCCCTTAGGACAGACAGACTCATCCAACAAATTCTCCCTGAGCATCGTACCAAAATGTAGTTGGCTCACACACTTCGAATAAGTTTAGTTTAATGAAGATAAAGAAAAAGTCTGAGAACATTTTACAGCCGAAACTAGCCCAAATCATGAGGATGTCAAAATACGATGTGGCATTATATATGAGATGTTGAAATAAGTAAGAATGTAAAAAATAATGCTCAAAATGCAATATGTAGATACAGCAGTTCCACAGCTTGAGTGCAATTAGTGTGTATTACAGATGCATTCTAGTAAGAAGATGACAATTTCAGAGAAAAAATTAGGTTATTTAGAAAGTAGTATGAAAGTATGCACATTTTTTGATATCAGTTGATTCATTGTAACAAATGTTGGATATTAATAAAAAGTGTTCATAATAGGAAAAAGTAAGTGCATGCTACAGTGGGGATCCCATTGTCCTAATGTTGAAATTTTTCTAAAAATCTAAAATTATTTCATAGCAGTCCATGCCTCTAATCTCAGAACCTGGGAGGCTGAGATCAGGAATTGCTGTGCGTTTGAGGCCAGCTTGTCTCCCTAGTGAGTTCAGAACCATCCTGGACTACAGTGTCTTGTAAGCAAATAAATTAATAAAATAATAAATCGATAATTAAAACTGTTCTAAAATAAAAACTTTAATAAGTATGCACTTACATACATGCACATGCACACTCACACATAACTGAGATATATGTTCTGAAATAAAATCTGATATTATATGCTGCCTTGACATCTGGAAAGAGGAATTATCACTCAAAGGACTTAAACCTTCTTGTACTTTGTCTCACCCCAGATAAGGTCCCAACACAAACAATTCCTTTATCAAGAGGCCCATGCTCCATGAACACTTACCTGTGCATAAGGAACTTCAATTCTGCTCCACCCTGTGAAATTAGCCAACAAGGCAGCATCATCCTGTAGTGGAGCGCAGGGGCCACCGCAATCGTGTGGCCCCCGAGAGTCGGCCTCCAGAATCCCCTTCCTGTCTATACACTCTGCTCCAAACTCACACCCACCAGTGTCACGAGGCAATTGTTGGGTAATCTCCATAGTCCCAGGCGTGGGAATCTGTCCTTTAACATGACATGAGGGAAAATTTCAAAATCGAACTTGATATATCTTATATATTATATCTTCTATCTTGATATATCTTGCATGTCTCTGATGATTCCTTCCAGGGTCTCAACCTTCTGGGCTTCTGTCCAAATCTCGTCCCTTTCTCAATACATTTACTAATTCTTCCCTCTATTCTTTTCATATTTTACTCTCTTTCTAGTTATAAAACCTGAACTCTTAAGACCTTAGGGCAGCTGCGTGCTGACTCTACCTGCAGATACCATCCCCGTGACAGTCCCTATCGTATCATCGTGTTAAGGCACGGCTGTTTAAATAGTCTTTTGAAGCCTGAGCACAGTGACTCCAACACATTTAGTGAAAACATAAATGATGTATAATTCCAAAACATAAATACATCTTAAATAATAGTAAAAGTTCTGCACTGTGTAGATGTCGTTGTGCTTAGGAAGAAACATAATTTCTAATAGTACATATCTGACAGTGTCCCATTACGATGATATGAGAAATACATTATCTGTGGGACTGATAGAGGTCAAGAATTGAGAAGGGTAAGCCTTCAGAATGGCCACTGATTACGGCAGGGAAAGTGAAGTAAGTTTGCTTATTTGATATTGTATGTGAATAACTGATTTGAACAAAATCTTCTGCTCACCTAAAACTAATTCTACCTTTATTTCAAACACCCATTTTGAGTCATTTCTTTATAAAAAGAAAAGGAAAAAGCAGGTCACATTACTATTTTTTTTAAATTTCCAGTTTCTTATGTTAATTCAAGTAACTTTGTAAGGGAAATATTGTTGTAAGGCTCACATTTTCTGCCATGTATCAGAAGCTCAACTGAATTAAACAACATTTTATGAATTTAGTTTTTATAATTTGGCCCAACCTACACAATTACTTCATCGATCTGTATAATTAGCCATTCCTAGCTCCGCCTACTTCCTCACTGGGAGTGATATTGCATTCTTTCACCGATATCATGACGTCATAGTCATCCTCAACAGCATTTCCTTTTCCTCTGTCATACACAACTGGAAAAATTCCCACTCATGCTAAAGGTCATCCTCCATAGGTAAATACTTTCAAAGCTTATTCAGGCATGAGTGTACCTACACTTACACACAATGACACATTTTAAATTCAGGGTCACTAAAACAAGATACTATTTATTTACTCATTTACTTACTTACTTAGAGACAGGCACTCACTTTGCAGCCAGGCTGGCTTTGAACTCATGACGATTGTCTCGCCTTAGCCTCCCACCGGTTAGGATTGTAGGCAAGTTTCACTGCCATCAGTTCATTTTAAAATTGGCAATAGGGATTCAAACGCAGGGTCTTGTATAATTTAGGCAAGTGGTTTTGTCACGGAAGTACATCTGTGATGACAGCAGCAATCTTAATCCAGGGCTTCCTAAAGCATCTCCTAGGCAACAATGTGAAAACAAAGAAAATCCAAACAAATCTAAGGCTTCTGCCTCACCTAAAGCTTCTCCCTAAACTATCTCCTCTGCCAGTCCTCCTAGAAATCTTTGTTTGCATGGCTACATCACAGTTAATTATCAATTCATTAGTCGATAGCCATTCTTCTGAAACCTAAAATTTTGTTGTTGAGCAATGCCAGGTAATCAGATCAAAGATGCTAGCTTTCGTTATAAAAAGCAGTCAAATGCTTTCTGTAGAACCTGGTAGAGATGTGAAATAAACCACGCCTGTCTTGTCTGCAATTAAGTATTAAAAGGACATATCACACTGCTCTCTCCTGAACTAAACAGTGGTTCTTTCAGGTATTCTGCCTTTCTCCAGCCTAGCCTGGAAGGCTGCTAACAACCAAGCTGTAGAAACACAGGCTGAGGGGAAAAAAATACAATTCCTGCAGAATGACCCATTTTGGTGTCTGTTTCCCAGAATCATGCTTAAAGGAAGTGCAATATTACTTTCTGTCTGAAGTTTTGGGGTGTTTTCCAGAAGTGGCTGAGCAGTTGAGTCTGGGCCACAGGCCACCCCAAGAACAGTGAGAGTGGGCTCGGAAGATGACATTGCTGACAGTTGAATTTTCAATATTGGTCAATATTGTATGTATGAAAAACCCTAGTCATTCAAGGAAAGGATAACTCAAACTGAAATAGGCACAAACAAAGCACGCTCGCTTGGGCTTGCCTTAGGAAATTAATTCTATGGATCTCAGACCATGCAAGTGATTGGCTGAAAATATGTTTTTGAGAAAAATAAAAACCCTTTTCTCTCACATTTGATGCTTGAAATGAAAAGAGTCTTGAACACATGATTGTGAGATAGTCACATTTAATATTTCTAGCATAAATACTGGGTGTACTATCATCCCAAATCTCAACAAATCCATTGTTCTGATTACATTGCTGAAGAAAGTCTGCAAAACAAATATTTCAATTTTTTTTTCTTTTAAACGCTATGATTTTAAGATGGCGGAATATGCACACAGGCAACAAATACCTTTGAGGAAACACAAGAACACATTTTATGGTCCCAAAAAAACCTACCTGCCATCTGGGTGAGTAAGTGCACCAAATATTTAAAGGATCCTACTTCTGCCATCTTCTAAATTCATATACGATTCAGTCGCTCATAAATTTGTTACCTTGAGACAAACATGTCTTTAGAAAATGGATAGATATCTCGTGGTGCTCTGTGCATCTGAGCATAAATCTAAACAGAGATTATGGTAGAGCAGTTAGTTATTGCAGAAAAATAACAGATAACCAAATTAGCATTCACAGCACTATTATTTAACTCTAGAAATCCACGTAAGACAACCCTTTGATCTATTTATAAATCACGAGAAGTTCTCCTGTGATGATTAGTTTCACACTGCACAAACTGCCTCTGTGATACTGATGTTGACTTCTACACAGGGCTGTCGGGAAAGTTTCTTTCATCTTACACTGTACATAACACATTTATCTTCTTAAAGTATATCAAAGCGGCAAGGGTACAGAATAAAAAGACCTGTTATAAGAACTCATGGCTCTGGATACTTTTTATGTTATTATACAGTAGCTTTTATTATGTGTGTCATTTTATTGTACGTAGTAATCTAAATAGACAAATATGTTCTTCTTGGGTTGAGATATGAAGAATTAAGATTAAAAACCAGTATTGTTTTGATTTGAAAGTATGTCATTTACTGTTTGTGTTTCAGTGTATCTTCCTGAGGATCAGGCCCAAGGCATTCACGTTCTTTTTATTTTTGCTTTTAACTTTGAGACAGGGTTTTGCTGAGTCACTAAGCCACCAGGCTTGGCTCAAACTTGAGATCTCCCTGCTTCCCAGAGTTCTATGTTTACAGGCCCTTGCTACCAAGCCCAACCTTCTTTTTTAAATAAAAAATATTAATAAAATATACTGTAGTTGTATTATTAAATTTTTTTAAATTAGTGAAAGTCATGGCCCTGTATGCATGTTCAAGCAGGTGTGGATAACTACAGTGTGCAGACGAATGTTGACAGATCTGATGATTTAGTTTTCAAATCAGGCTTTAGTTTGTCCTTGATTGTCGTTTGACACATAAATCTATGATAAAGCTGAAGGAAGTATTAGTGTTCAGGATCGACTGCATTATATTAATGTGTAGAATAACATTTATTATTAAAGACTTTAAAATGTTATTTCTAGTCTTAAATTTTAAATTTCATTAATTTTTTTGAAATGATCATTGATTCAGCCTTTGTATGGAATTTTGATTATGGTACTATTTTCACTAATGTAAGTATGGAAAGGACCTAGGTTTCTATTTAACACTACAAACTGGAAGGTATTGATCGTTGAGGGCCACTGACATTTTAGTACTTTGAAAATTATCAGGCCACATTTGAAAATAATTTAATTAAAATAAACCAAATCATTTTTCTTCAACTCAAAGTTGTTATCCAGATTTAGAATATTAAAATCAGTTTCAAGTGCTTTTAGACACAGCGAGAATTATTTATTCCCACCTAAGTGTTCTCACCAAACTTAAAGAAACTTAGGAACCCAGTGGATTTAGGTGAAATTAGCAGCAATAAGGGTTTTGGCTTTACGCCTGCTGTTCTCATCTGTTGCGGGGGAAGCATTTTCCTACTATGTGGTAAAACCAGAACCAGGGATCCCCTCTTCTGGGTGGCAAAAACTGCCCTGAACCTCCACGGCTGAGCTGCTCTCTGGCCTTTTCCTTCTAATTTTGCCTTCTTCCAGTACAGACTCATTCCTTCTCTTCACGGTGTGCCTATATTTAACGAGTTGATCTAAGGACCAAAGCCTTAGTCGTTACTTTGAGAAGAATCATTTGCTCTGGTAAGAACATGGCACAATGCAAGTTGATTTTCTTTTATTTAATTCACTTTATGTTTTATAGAAATTCTCTTTTACAACAAATCAGTTATGAAAAAAGATCGCCAAAGACAGTCCTTCGAAATTGTGAACGACTTTGAAATAAATGTTAGACAAGACTGGTGTTAGTCAACATTCCATCATTATGACGAAATACCTGACATAAACAATTTAGAGGATGAAAGGTTGATTTTTGCCTCACAAGTTCAGCAGTGAGAGTCTATGGGTCATCGCTGGGTCTATCGCTTTTGAGCCTTTGACAGAAACATCATGATGAGAGGCTGTGGCAGAGGAAAGGGCGTGTTGCACGGCAGCCCCAAAGATGAGAGACAGGCCGACAACAGACAGAAAAACAAAAGAGGGTAAGAAAGATGGCTGCCTCTTCATTCTGCTCCTTGGTGCCCAGCTGGGTCCCTGCCCCAGTGAATGTTGCTGCTGCCCACGTTTGGGGTAGGTGACCCCCCTCATCTTGTGGTTCCACATGCCAATTACCTCTGAAAACACACAAACGCTCCAGTGGTACGGTTTGCTGATTTCCTAGAAGTGTCTCAACGCAATCAATTCAGCAAGCCAGATCAACCATCACAGTAACACGTGTAAAATTCATTGGGTTATAGAGATTATTGGAGCAGTTATCTCCATATCCACTTGATTTCATTTTAAAGTGTTGGAGTCAATGAAAGTGTACGCATGTTGAATAACCATAATCTTTATTCTTGTGTTTGGTTTTACAAGTTCAAAGTTGAAAAATTTGTATGTGCATATGTGCATTTATATTTATTTTTGTAGAATAAATTCAAATATGTGTGAGAAAATTCAGCCCTTTTAATTAACACTTTGCTAATAGTTAATGAGCTCTTATGTTGTGCCAGGCACGAAAGCATAGAGCAGAAAAAAAGTCACCTTCTCTCAAAATAGAGATTTGGTATATAAAAGCAACTTGTGGGTCTCCTGGCTAATAAATACCAGAGTAGTTGTTTCAATCGAAATCTCATATATGTAAAAGTTCAAAACATTAACTTCATAACAATTTGGAAATTCATTGGAACTAATAATTTAATGATTAAGTATAATGTTAGAAAAAGCAAACTGAATTTTGTAGGGCCTTACTTCAGACAATCTTGGGTTGGATACATATACCAGACACCTAAGTAGACACACGCTCATGCACATACGTGTACTTACATACTGATATTATTAAGTATAAAATGAGAACTAGCCAGTTCAGTCTAAAGAGAAGGGTGTTGCAAATATAAATAATGGCACCCTGGTGCCCAAAATTTCCTGACTGTAGGATTCTTCAGTAATCATTTGTCTTTCCTATGTGAAAAAAAAAGTGGAAGTTTTTACTGACCATTGATTCTTACGAATTTCCCCTTCCTTTCTGTCCTTCACTTAAACACCCATGTTTAAAGCCTGGCCTTCCAAACGTTCAAACAATAGGTTGCATAAATGTTGTTCTTTTCTTGCTTGAAATGTGCATGCTCCTGTTGACTCATTTTTCTTTGTCCTTCTCTGCCTCACCTGACAGCTTAGACCTTCCTTGGTCTGCTTACCTGTGTTCGGGATCTGGAGACCATCCAAGAAAACTTTCCAATTTAAAACTGAAATTAAAAAAAAAAATGTTTGATTAACCAAAGTCAAAGAACCACTTAAGTGCAATCATTGCTGTAAAGCACATAAGTAGCTAAATGCGATGCAAAACAACACCCAAACAGATGCAGATGGTAAGTTTGCTCTAGGGTTTGTTGATCCTGATAGGCTGTAGGCGTGCAAACTTCTTCCTACTGAATTCTCAGAAGGAAGTCCTGAGCTCAACTTCATGAGATTTCCTCACTCACTCACTCAACCACCCTCTGTGCTGTCCACTTCGTAGCAACTGATGGTGTATTCTGAGTCCCACACTGTGAAAAAATGGAAATTCACACACTTGCATGTCCTACGTGGACTCACTAGAACTTGAGTCAAGAGCAAACAGAGTTATTTCCGGAGAAAACAGAGGAGAAATATCCGTTTCTTTTGCAAAAACAACAGCAACAACAAAAAGGGGCAAAGAGAAAATTTTGTAAACCTTCACATTCAAAATCCTGTAAAAATTTAAAATGAATCGAGGTTATTGATAAATTGAGCTCCATTAAAAACATTCCATATCAGATACTGCAATTTAACCTTATTTTAAGATATAAAGAACTCCTATGTAATATAGAAGAAATAAATGCAATGAGTTTGAAGAAAAATTCTGCATTAATATTTTACGATGAACATGATATCTATGGATGAAGCAAAGAAATTGCTTCCTAAATGTATAAATCAAATCATACTGCACTAGTATTTCTACATATAAGATTGATTATGATTCAAAAGTTTTATTACATCATCCTTTGTGGGGACGTAATAGGAGACTCACTCAGGTACACAGATGGTAAGAATGGTAAATTCAACAACATAGGTGCAGAAAAAAAATACATAATAATGCATTTGTCTTAGGCTATATTGAGTAAAAGAACTGTATCAGAAAACCTGGATAAAATGGGAATGATGTTTATAAAAATTGTAAAAGATGAAAATCCATCCAGCGTTCACTAGTGTAGGTCTGATTGAGTAAACTACGGCACACGTACTGACCAGAACGTTAGGACACAAACAGTGAAAAGTAAACCTAAAAACCAGAAAACTTGAAATTCATTCTGCTGCCCCAGGAGGTCAATTCCTGGGTTTCCTATTAATTAAGTCAGACGCATTAAGCAGACATCTGTTCTATTTCTATAGATGTTTCTGCCTGTATGTCAGACTCAGTGTACTTTTCTATATTTGAAGCAGGAAAGTATAATGGAAGTTAAAAAGCTGGAAATAATAAAAAGGTGGAATGCACACTTTCTAACTACAGTTTTGAATTTACTGTGTGTGCACGTGTACAAAGTGTGGTGTCGTCAGCCGTCAGACTGTAGGAAGAGCACAGTGTCCAGTGTAGGGAGCATCAGAGTCATTTTTTTTTTTTTTGAGTCTACTGATGATGCTTGGTTCCCAAAAATCTGGGATTTGGGGCAGTCTGCTCTTGTCTGTGTTACTTCTGTCATGGCCTACCCCTGCTCTGGGCTGATGCAGTCTTCTTGTCTTGGACAGATTCTCCCGCAGGGACCTTGGCAGAGGGCCAGTGCTTCCAGCAATATGGAACATTTTAAAACGCAATGACCTGTGCTCTTGCTCATGTGATCTGACATAGTGTAAATAAATGCATGGAGAAACTGGATATCAACAAAGACATAACTTCTCTGACAATTACTTTTTTCCTTCACAATGTGTTTGTGTTTTTTATTTTTAATATTGATTGTACCAAATAATGTTATATACACTATCTGTTTAATCAGTCATGCATAAGACTGTTACTGTAACTCATAATAAATGAGCAATACCTGCATATCACAAAAAGCCCAGATTCTCCTTTTGTAAAGAATAAAAACTTTAAATACATCTTAAAATTTTCTTTATGTTTTATTAAGAAAATAATGCATTTAATTAGTGTTAAAAAGTACGTTTTAATGCTTCTAAAAATTGTGGCCTTTTAAAAATTTTAATCCTTTGAATAAATATAAACCTTACTTTTGTAATATAATAAGTTAAATAAACATTTTACAAATTTATTTTACTGTTCTCAGAGTCTAAATAGAATTAGCAGAGTCTAATTTCTAAATATCTTAATTTTAAAATTGACCAATTTTTCCATTAATTGGAGGAAATTTTTGATGTTTTAAATCCTTACTCTCTTATTCTCACTAAAAATACCAAAGATCTTAAAAATATCTTTATTTCAATATTTCCTTTCTTTGATAAGAACACTTTTGTCCTGCATCATTGTACTGAAGTTATTTTAAATCTATAGGTATTTTATGCAACTTTATAAATTATAGGAAACATTAAATTCAAAAGAAATCCTCTGTATTTCTTACGCTTTTTAAACACTCTTGAGACCTGTATTTCTACTAATCATTTAGTATAACAATAATATTCCTCTCTTAAAGCAATTGGCCACATGAAATGTCTTTTAAAATTTTTGCTAGCAGAAAGCTTCAGGCAAAATGATTTTACTGGCATTAAAAAAAAAAAAACCTGACAAGTTACGGACTTACAGAAGCACAGTTTCTCAAAGGCTCTTGTAACTGCAGTAAGAGATTTTTATTCCCTTAATCTTGCTATATGTTCTTAAACATTAATGCAAATCCATCTTTGTAAATTCTTGAAATTTTAACTCTGCTTTGTATTAGGTTAACAAAAGTTATGCTTGATAGACTTTCCATTCTGCTCCTCACAGGAGGAGAGCCTGGAAGTGCACACAGCACTCAGATGGGTGCCAGCCTAAGGCAAGACACCTCTCATAAGTGGTTTTCATTTATGCAGTTCAAGTTTGATTAATGCCTTTCATTATGAGAAAGCACTGACTTTGATAAAGGTGAGTAGTCTTGAATAAAATATGACTTAAGAGAGTAGTGGCCATGACAGGCAATATTCAGTATGAGGCTGGTCTCTACCCACTGCACAGCTGAGTAACAGACACCACAGCCTAGTGGCTCCCTGAAGTGCCCATGAAGTGATGCTGTCTACAGACACCTGCAGTCCCTGACACATCTCACTGAAGCTGACAACATTCTTGGCCTGATGATTTAGCCAGTCCGCAGCCTGAGTATGTGAAGAGATAACAGGAAATGATCAGGTTGAAATGACGTCAGTATTCGTGAGGCACTCATCACAGGGCAAATGCTACTCTGCACATCGAGGATACAACAATACATAGGATAGAAATAAGGCTCCTACTAACACAAAACCTAAAAGTATAAATTAAAAGCTATAAATAATCCGGTGTAAGATCGAGAAAAGAGATTAAGGATATGGCTGGGGACGTGGCTCAGCGATAGGTCACCTGCCTACAACCCATGAGGTTTAAGGGTTCAATCCCAGCATAGGAAAACTCTGCGTGTGTGCATTCTTGAGTGTGTGTTTGTGTGTGTGAATCTTTCTTTGTCATATACGTACACACATGTAGACATTAATGTAACCATTGTGTAACACATGTATACAATAATACAAAAAAGGAAAACATGTGTGTGTGTGTGTGTGTATCTATATATGTACATACACATATGTGTTGTGAAGAAACCAAATGGGATGGTGAAGGATAAGGTGATGGCGGAGGGAGAGCTGCCTCTAGATAGATAATATGAACAAGCCAACCATGGAGACAGCATCTGGACCAAACAAGTTAGGTGATAAGAGGGATAAGGGCAATCTCTAAATTATCATCTAGAAATAACTGGTTGAGCTGCCATCTCAGTCACTGTGTGCTGGCTCCTCAGAGAATGCAGTTTTCAGCAATGTTACAACTTTTATCTATCAATTATATTTAAATTATTTAGCTTACTTCTAATTTCTGTGCCTGCTTTTCTGTCTACAAAGACAAAATTTACACAGCCTGGTAAACACTGGTAAGTTTTGAGGTGTTTCATACAACACAGATAGATTTAAGTGTTCCCTTTTAACTATTTTGAAGTGTGCTGGTCCGGAGTGTTAGATATGTTCGTTCATTCATGCAGCGGACCCCTGCAGCATTTGCCTTGCAAATCAGAGACATTGTGCTCATTAAACCCTAATTGCCACTGTTGTTGTTATTTCCTGAGCAACAACTGTCTCAACTATTTATGTGGCATTTCGATCCCATTAGATACAATGGTAATTTAGAAATGTTTTAAACTCAAATGACACATGTGCAAAAACCATGTCATTTTATATAAGACACTTTGATTATATGGGTTTTGTTTTCTATGTCAACCAAGGAATCATTTTTCTATAAGTAGATTAGAGTGACAATATACTCAAAAGAGGGATAACTAGATTGTGTAGTTCTATTTTTAATGTCTTGAGGAACTTGTGTATTGTTTTTCATTATGGCTGGACCAGTTCTCATTCCTGTGAGCCAAGCTCAAGGGTTTCACTTTTTCTTCACACTAGCTGATGCTTTTCTCTCTTATTTTGATACTGTTCATCCTGGTGGATGTGGCAGGTGGTTTGCGTTGTATTGTACTTTGTAGTTTCGTATTCCTCATTGTAGTTCTGATCTGCACCTCTCACGATCACCGACTGCGGAATTCTGTTACTCGTTTTCAAGTTGTTGCCTTGCTCCTTTGGAGAAAAATCTGCTCAAGTTCTTCTCTTGTTTTCAAATCAGACCACTTGATTTTGTTGCAGTTGAGTTGTAGAATCTCTCATGCTTTGGATATTAATCCCTAATTGAATATAAGATATGAAAATATTTTCTTCCATTCTGTTGATAATTTATTTTGATGTGCAAAGGTTTTCATTTGCTGTTAGCCCAATAATCTTTGGCTGGCTGTGGTTTTGGTATCATACCCAACAAAGCGTTAAAAAAAATCACTGTCTGAAAGTGTTGCAGAGTGTTTTAATTTAGAAGTTCTATAGAGTAAGTAGATATTTTGATCTTTAATGTACTTTTAGTTCTTTTTTTAATGGCTATGCTGGTGAAGCTTTATTGTGTCGACTTGATTAACTGCGGAGTAGCCCAAGGGATTTGTGGAGCACACTCTGGGTGCATGTGGATGAGTGATGGAGGCCTAACCTTGGTACCGTCTTTGATCCCTTGCTCCAGCACTGTTCTCTTGGTCTGTGTCCCAGCCACCAGGAACTAAGCAGCTTATCCCTCTGACATAATGTCCCTGCCTTGGAGCCAGCCTTCCAGAGACCTAAACACCTGAAACTGTGAGCCAAATTAAACATTTTCTCTATTAAACTGAGAATATAGGCTGTTGTATCCCAGGGACAGCAAGACTGGCTAATACAATGGTGTATGCTAAGTGTCCAAAAAAAAACTGTCTTTTCCAACTGGATACCTAACTGAACAACCATCACTTTGAAAAAGGCAATAGCTCCTTGTGTAGTCTTGGTGACCACATTCATGTCTCATATACACGACAGCTCATTTCTAGGGTTTTTATTCTTTTGCTTTCAGCTATATGAATTCCTCTTAGTATCACAGACTTGGTCATAGTTACTTCATAGGATGTATAAGAAATTAGAAAAAGTGAAGCTTTGATTATTGCCTTCTCTCAAGGCATTTGTAGGAAATTTAACTCAAACGTCAAATGCAAACATCAATAGTTCTCACATCCTAGAGCCTCTTTAAGAATAATAGACAATTTTGGGATTGCATCTGCTCACACTTAAAATATTAACCTCATATGGATTTTAAAATGATTTTATATTTTAGCACAATGGTAATCATAGAAAAAAAGAACACCCATATATTCCACACACTGATGCTTCTGTTATTGGAATTTGATATTTCTGTGGTACATTTGTCACCAGTGAATGAACTGATTAGCAGATATATATTTTTTTCATTTAGATTGTTTCTTCACACTTATTATCTGACCAAATGTGCATATTAGCCTCCTAAGAAAAGTTTAAAAATGTCAAAAAATCATAAGCCAAAATTAACTTTTTAGTGTTCATACTGAAATACAGCTTCCTGGTTATAAAGCGCTATGAACTGACCCTCTGTGTGAGGGCAATAGCTTGATAATTTAAGTAAATGCTCTCCGTTTACCAAAGCCTCAATTACCTAATCTCCAGGTCGCTTTAACAATTTATGGACACATCTGAAAACGTTACATGAAAACGACTTTTTCAACTGTATTCTCTTTTGCAAATGAGTACATTTGAATTTTATGCTTTTCTGTCAGAAAAAAAATGTAGTTGGGACAGCTGCAAAATGACCTAACTATAATTATACGTGTGCTGTGAGGTTAATTTTGAATGATTGTGTTATGAAGCCCTTTGCAGATCTGAACAGCCAGTGTTGTCAGCACTGTCGGGTGAGCACTTATCAGTACATCTGGAATCAAGCTGGAAAGATCTTAGCAAAGCAAAGTGCGAAACACGGTCCTAACACACCCGTGCATATGCATTCTTCTGTTCGATAAACAATATTCAGTCCAGTGGCTTCATGTCTCAAATTCAAATTGGGACAAAATCTCAATTGAGGTTCTGGCCTCTTCAAAAAGGAAACACACACACACACACACACACGCGCGCGCGCACACACACACACATGCACATAGGCACACACACAAACCCATTAAGACAAGAAAGTCTTTTTGTCTATAGAAAATATGCACATAGTCACACAAATTCACAGGACAATGAGTCTACATAGAATACTGAATAGTCCAGAGAGGGAATTTGCGAAACTTTCCCATAAATGGCAGATAGTAAATGCCTTATGCTTCTCAGATTATGTTTCAGTTTCTTCGATTGAATGTCACCGATATTGTGCAGAATCAGCTGCAAACCACCCGAAATGAATTATGCACCCTCACTAACACTGCAGAGTCACCTGGAGAAAACCACCGCATGAGGTATCATGCTATGGTCTCATGGAAGTTAGTTTATACAGAGTCAAATCAGATTTTAATTCATGCCTTACCAAACTTGTTTTTAAAGTTTTTTCCAAACATTTAAAAATGTGAAAACAATTCTAAACACAAACAAAACCCCAAGGTCAGAGACCAAGGTCAGTACTCTCACCTTAGATCGCAAAGCCCCGGCTTGCAATGACAGCTGCAGGGAAAATTCCATTGCATGTGGATCTAAGAAGGAGAGCACTTATGCACGTATAGTTGTTTTGACCCCAATTACAGTCATCTCTGTTACCATTTTTGTTAATTTTTTATACAAAATACAGGCAGAAATGTCATTGATAACATTATTTTTTGTTTTGTGATTCTGAAAAAGTTGTTAATTTCTTCATAACAAGAAGCAACTTAGGACTAGCTAGTGCAGAGCAGATGGTAAAATGTTTAACAAATGGTTTTGAATCTTGACCTTTAAGTATTCATGTATAATGCAATTGTACTTGTGGAAGTTTAGTTCAATCAGTGACTCTTAATGGCTTATTGGGAAAGTCAGCACTGGCCACACCAAAAAACGTTATGAGGCTCATAACATAAGGCTCTTATAAACATAATAATTTTGCAACATGAAATCCACACACAGTGACAAATGAAATCATGAATAATTTGTATAAATCCTACATGAACCATGTTCCTTACAGTGACTCTTACGGAGGTTACTGTCCTTGTGGGACTTGCCATTAGTCCTAAAGGCATATATCTATAGATTTTAGTTTAGTTTCCACAGATTAAAAAATTATAAAATTATTTTCTACTTCTTTTAATTTAATCATTTTTATGACTTGCATACCTAAATTAGTAGGGTACCTACCTAATTTAGCAGAGTACTAAATATATCTATGTAGTGTTTTGCTCTTTCTAATATAATCCCCACACACTTCTAAAATTTAGTTTCTCTTATTATACTAAAAATTTCATGACTAAGCCAGAGAATGTTTTATTAATTTAATTTCACCAAGAAGAATATGAAATTCTGCAACTCAATAATTTATTCTATTATTGCCAGTTTGTTAAAAGGAGCATTTAAATTGGAATCTGGGTCTGGAAATAGAGTAAAACTTCAATAATACGATATTGTTTTTTTCTTTATGATGGTAGGGATAATAATTTTCTTAATATGGTGAATAAAGCAAAATCATATAATATGACATTAGAGTGGCTGAAAAGAATTTTAAAATGTTTCTGCCTTTTCAGAAAATGATAACTGTGGCTAGAGCTGTAGGCGAGAGGTTAAAGCCTTTGCCCAGCGAGTGCAAAGGCCCTAGACTTACTGCTCAGCACCGTGTAATCGGGACGTGGTGGCACACGCCTCTAATCTCAGCGCTTGGGATACTGAGGCACAGAATTGCCTTCTTAGAACAAGCTACACTACATACTGAGTCCAGAACCAGCCTGGAATACAGGGTGGGACCCTGTCTGAAAAGAAAGGAAAAAATCTTCCGTATGAAGGATGGATTGTGAAGTATAGTTGCTCTGCACTAAATATGACCCAAACCAAAGTGTGCTACCATGAATTTTAATGAAAACATAAAATTTTCTGAAATAAGTTACCAAATTGTTGGGTTTTAGTTCTCAATATAGGCTATTCTTCCTGGAGTGAGGTGAAAACTCAATGTTGTTTTAATTTGCATTTCTCTGGCGGCCAGTGATGAGGAGCATTTTGTCACAGGCCTGTTGGTCATTTGTACGTCTTCTAAGACATCTCTATTCACTTCAGCTGCCTACTACATGATGGAGCCATTTTTTTAGGGGATTTTATGTTTTTGAGTTCTTTGTATATTCTAGATATGAATTCTTCATCTGAAGTGTTCAGTTTCTATTTTGGTAGAGAATTTTAAACCCCAGAGCTCTAGTATTCTCTAGTTAATAGCATTAGGGAGAAAATATAACTCGGAATCAATTTTCATTTTCTGAGAAATGACTGTTTTCTTCTAATAATCAATTAAAACAAATAATGATGAAGAAAAAAAAAACTAACACATGAAATGCTCCTAAAACTCTACAAGGTTTTTTCCTCTTGTCTTTCTTTATGTTTTAAATGGATATGAGAAATTGGGTATATATTTAGAGCATGCATTGTGACATTTTGTTATGTATATAAATTGCAAAATCGCAAAAGCAAGTTTTTTAACCTACAAACTATTTCACACGATGCTGCTGCCCTTGTTCATTGTGGTAAGTGTATTTAAAATCTCTTTCAGAAAAAATTTAGCATAGAGTGCATTTGTATTACCTGTGGGTACCACACTGAACAATAATCTTTTGAATTGATTCAGTATAATTGATATTTGATGTCACTTGACAAAAGCATCTACAGAAAGCTTTCATTTCTCAGCCTCTGGTAACTTTCATACCACTCTGAATCTATTTTCTAATGGTAAGATGTGAAAGAATGCTACATTCATTTATTTTAGATTTATTACTAACATAATCATTATTGTAAAAAAATTATTAACATTATTTTGTAAGATACTTAGTTTACCAGTAATATATTTCAAATTATCTAACTTAGAATTTTCTGCAGTAAAAAGTCGTTAGTTTGCCATTTAAAGTCCTTACTATTGTAAAAGTATTATTTTCTAAACTTCTTAGTTTACTACTTAGTTATTTTAAATGATATAATTGGATAAGGCTTTATAAAGGGAAAACATTTTCTAACTCTTTGCCTATGTTCTACATCATGTGGTCATTAGCCTCTGGGAGATTATTTTTCAATATCATGTAATAAATCTTTAAATACTTTTCAGAATCATTTCGCACGAGTTGCCTGCTGGCTCTCCCTCCCTTGTACCCTGGCTCATTCCTCATTCCTTCCCCTCCTCCTCCTTCTCTTTCATCCTGGTTGCCTTTCTTTCTTCTTTCTTATTCTCAATAAGTTTTGCCCTCCACCAGCACCACACACACACACACACACACACACACACACAGAGAGAGAGAGAGAGAGAGAGAGAGAGAGAGAGAGAGAGATACATGCACACACACACAAGCAAATAAATAAAATAAACAAATCACAAACAAACAAACAAACAAACAAACAAAAAAGCCTTCTGGAAGACTGAGGCAAGAGGCAGGAGACTCCTGGGGTTAATTAAGTCTAGTGCTGGCAACACAGAGTGACTTAGAAAGATCTGGACTTCGAAAACAAAATACGTAAGGGATGTAGCTCACTGTGAAGGCCGTCAGTTCTATCTGCGTGGCCACTAAGAAGGGAAAAAGAAAGAAGGAAGGAGAAAGAAAAGAAAGGAGGAAAGAAAGTTCAACTGACTAGACATTTTGATGAAGATTTAATGGTACAAATTGTCGGTTGATTCCCCCTTCATGACGCGTTATCATGGACTGGGTGTCATTCTTTTTTTTTTTTTTTTTGAGACAGGGTCTCGCTCTGTGGTCCAGGCTGGTCCTGAATTCACTTCAGAGCCCAGGCTGGCCTTGGACTCACAGCAATCCTCCTGTCTCAGCCTCCCGAGTGCTGGGATTACAGGTGTGCGCCACCACACCCAGCTTATGTGGTGCTGGGGAATCGAACTCGGGTACTTAGCACTTGGTTTAGCGCTTGGGTTAGAGCTTGCTCATGCTCTTTAACCGCTGAGCCATTCCTCCAGCCCCAGGAGTCATTCTTTTGGAGGTACAGGGGTAGACCCTCCACCAGCACCCCGAACGTTAGTAAAGAGCTCAGCACTTCTCTATTGAGTACATCTAATCCATTCTTCTCTGAGAAAACAAGGTGGGCTTTCCTGGAGCCCCTTTGGAGTATGCTTCATTAATTGCTTTAAATTTCTTTTTATTTTCCACTATCATAGAGGAGTCGTGGGGAAGATGCACAAAGTGATTCTAATGACTCATCTTGGGATCGGAGACATTCAAGCCTGATTTTCAACTTTACCCAATCAGAAAATGCCCGGAAGATTCACGAAGCAGTCCTCGGGAGAGTCTGCACGGCAGAGATGGGCAGCATACAATCCAGCAAAGAGAATGGGAGGAAACTCAGACCCTGATGCAAACGGCAACCTCCGATAGAACTGGAGCCCGGATTTAAGGATGAAGACACCAGTCTGCACTTGGAGCGCTCCCTTCTGTGAGATCAGGTGCTCTGTAGCTGCTGCCATCTTCCTGCTGACATCAAACACCAGGTCACACCAGTGACCCTCCATGGAGAGCGCCTCCCCTTCCAGCACCCCTCTCGTTCTGTGGCTTCCAGCTTCTGGGAATGAGCAGATACAAGGGGCTTCTACTCAACAGCATGCAGAAAGCCGCTATGGACTCCCCGGCCTCTGATTCTATAAGTTTAGCTAGTATACATAGCTATGCATTATGTATTTTTTCCACTGATTCTGTTCCTTTGCACAGCTCTAGCCAATACTCCCTACATCACTGTTTCTGACTTCTTGAGAGAAACATGAGAAGAAACAGGACTATTTGGCTGGGGTGTGTGCAGGGCAGTTAATCGATCGATAATGTATTTGGAGTGAAAAAAAAAAAAAATCCGTCACTTCAGTCCTGACTGCTAAGGTTAATAGTGATTTTTGTTTTGCATAAAAATCCTTGAAATATATTTAAGATTTAAAATATATTAGTAGTGAGCTACTCACTTCATCTTTCTCATTTTTACTCAAGCGCTGTGTCTCCTAACCAAATTAAGAAAAATATTAATAGAGGATTAAGCTACTTAAGTCTCAGTGTGAGAAAACAAATTTGAGTGGCTATTTTGTGGTGGTGCTTGGTGACCAAATAGATGGATAGAATAAAAATAAATGATCTTATGTGCCATCTACTGTAGGATAAAGACATAAAATACTTGCAAAAGTCTGATTAATTTGTGCTTTGAAAGTACAGTGACAACACTAAGAGAAGAAATGTAAGTTAAGAAATAATAATATTATTTTGTATAAGGAAATAATAATACACTGTGTTTCCTGTACTGAAACAAATTCTCCTGGGCAGCCCGAACAAAAGTCAGTTGAAATGTGACCTTTTAGGGACCACAGCGTGCAGCACTGCTTTAAGAAGCTGTAAAGCCTAACTAAATTGCTTCTCTGAGCTCAGGCATTTTATTTTCTGATTATATCCATTAAGCACTACTGTAAAATGTGTTTTGTTATTAGCCAAGGGCTTCTAGTAAGTGCTTTTTTCCTCTTTCAAAGGATGACTATCACCAGTGAGATGCCCTAAGTCACTGGGGTGTCACTGCAGCCGTAATTCTGATCATCAAGCTTTGCATTCCATTTCCCTCAGCCTTAATAGGAAGCCATTACCTAACTGGAAAGGACGATTGGTAGTTCAGAATAATTCAGGATGGATCTACTTAATTCATTTTTCTTTTTGTTACAAATGTCAACAAAATCCAGAGAAAGTGAAGCGCATACATGTGATCTGCTCCTGGGTATTTCTCTGCTCATGCCAACCTATTCACTTTGCAGAATATTTTTTAATTAAAAAGTCCAGATAGAACGTATCTTAAAATGTATTGAAATACTACTAAAATAAAGCTATTTTAATACTCAGTTGTTCTAACTATTTTACAAAGTACCGGAGTCATTTTTGGGGGGAGGGGGCTGGGCTTGCTGGTGAAGTCCCATAATCCTATAGGTCTGGAAGACTGAGGCAAGAGATTTATAAGTTTGACCCCAGGCTGGATAACGCAGTGAGACTCTGACCAAAGGGGGGAAAATACTGGGGATGGGAGGAGGGAGGGACAAAAGGAGAGTGGGAAAGCCCTTGTCACCTTGACAAGATACGTATGTGCACAAAATGCTCAACTCCATTGTAAACCTTGAATTTTGCATGTAAACATGTCAATAAAATGTGGGAAAAATGCTGGGGGGTGTACCTCAGAGTGAAGTCTTTAATCTTGGGTCCTAGTGCCATAAAAACTAAATAAATGAACAAACATTTTCTTCCAGCTATTTAACCAGATTTAAGAAGGAAAATTTAAAAAGCAAAAAAAAAAAAAAAAAAAAAATGTCATCAACACATGCCAAGCATAACATTAAATACAAAGTTTTGTTGTTAAATTCGAATTCTACAATGTAGGGAAGATTTTGTATGATGATTATCACATGTGCACGCAATAATAACTCCGCACCTATAGGAGCCTCATCATTGGATTCAATCAACATTGCAAAAACATTTGAAATAAATATGCTTTTGGTTATAGGTAGATTTTCCTGTGCTTATTCCCCATGTAATCTGCAGATGATTTACAACGTGTGGGCATTGCTGGCTCTGTTAGCCGGTGTAGGGCTGGAGAGGGTATTCCCAGAGGTAGCGCCCTGTGGATATTGAGGAGTGACTGTGTACTAGATTGAGAAGCAGAAACCAAGGGCATCCACCAAAATTAACTCGAAGAAAAGATGTTAAGTGATCACATACATGTGTGAATATTTAAAGTATCCGTGTAGGCTCATCTGCAAGCGGTTACAGGGGCGGGGAGAAAGAAAACAGCAGGACAGTCACTGCGAGGATGCTGCCGCTGAATTCCACTTCCCCGGCTTGGCTTAACGGCCCAGGCCTATAGTCCCAGAACTGTGTGGCTGAGGCAAGAGGATCACAAGCTATGGCCAAGCCTGGGCACCTTGCCTCAAGATCAAAATTTTAAAAAAAGGAGCTGAGATTTCGTAGAAAGTGAAACCCTGGCCTTGCTCCCCCATACCGCACACACAAAACTAGTGGTTAGCTGATATTTATATTTAGGTATTTTCCAGATATTTTATGTAAAATATATACTCATGGACCGATATTAAGTGTACAGTACCCTCTATTCCACACACATTTCAGGTGACAAAGGAAGAACTATGCAAGCCAAAAGCTTTTACTTCTAGGAAGGGTTACCAGGTGTTTATATAATGAAATTGATTTTTATCGAGTCGAGTAGAATCACGTTACAGAGATTGCAAATCACAAAGGCACTTTTATGTCACGTTGTTTAGATTATTTTTTAACAGTGTCTTAAGAAGAACTTTACAAAAAGGCGGTGAATAAGCAATCGATGGCTGTACTTCCTGAAGGGAAACCTGCCTCGGATCATCTTCTGCCTGAAGGGTTAAGCCTGGGGTAGGAGCAAGACGTAAAGACAGAAAGATGAGAGGAACAGAACTGATCTGTAGTCGGGGTCCACATTTTCCAAATACTCACTGGTGTTCAGCGCGTTGGGGACTTTATTCTCTAAGTCTGGGATGGAGATTCCAAGACTATCATTCTATTAGACTTCCAGACAATAATGGTATCAATGATCTAGAAATTCGTTTGTAGTAAGCTGATTGATCTTAACGTATCCATAGATGAATAAGCAAAGAGAAACTTCTTCAATTTCCACCTGTCACAAAATTCACTATGAACAGAACACAAACTACGTCAGGTTATGTTTATTCTATCTGTGGGTGGCGAATATTATTTGCTTTTCTAAGTAAACCTGTATCATTCTCTACATCACAGAATTATTTCCATTTTATTTTAAATACTTATCTTGGTTACCTTATTGTTGTGATTTGGTATGATACCTGACATCCACATACCAATGGATGAAAGATTCATTTCAACTCACAGTGTCAGACAGAGGGTCTTGGTCTACTCACTGGCAGCTGGTAATGGTGGAGGCACATGGCAGAACAGGGCAGGAAGAAAGCTCTACCCTGCATGGCAAACAGAAGCCAAGTCAGAAAGGAAGGGTGTAACCAGTGCATATTTTTCTAGGTCATGTCCCAGTTATCTGTGCCTCTGGGTTCAACCCCAGTATTCTGCCCGTCCTGGGTTAAACTTAAGTGGCCTGCCCCATGCGTGTCACCCATCCAGACACCCATAATCTACTACATGCCCCTAATCCACCACACACCTGTAAGCCACCCCCGACCCTGGCTCCACCTTGTAACAGCCCATAATTCTGTAGCTATTTCTAAACCTTCAAATACATGAGGCCTTCTGGAGACATTCTAGATCCTACCCATAACAAGTAGGTCAATTCAGAGCCAACTCAGTCGTGACTAGTGCATTTCTTACTACAGAAACACAGCACTCTTGGAAGGGGAACACTGCAGAGATAGAGCAATGGCAACCCTTAAAAGAAATGAAAAAGTAAACTTAAACTAGTGTTTGGAAAATGACTGGTTTGTGGTAAGAGTGTGTGCGGCTATTTGTGTCTGCGACATGCTCAGTTTAACCTGAAAGAACTGTATTGTGTCTCAGTATTTTCAAGATGATCCAATTCCACCAGCACAAGAATTCATTTGAATCTAATCTTTAAACCTTTGTACATACTTGCCCTTGTGAATTCAGTCAACCATAAGGAGTCATTGTAAGAGTGTTCCCTACTGGTATTGTGATTTGCTGTAGCATGTTTAATGAGGTCCTTGTGACTTAGAGTGAGGTAATTGTCGGGTCTGCCAGGTTGCTTCAAAATCAAATGGAAAAGCATAAGCAATTGATTTGTATTGATGTAGACTTTAATTTGATTACGTTCCAAGCTTTCTAGAAGCTTTTAAAATGTGTTTTAGAATGAAGGTGGATAATTACACATTGTCTTCCACTAATAACAGTTATAAATTCTGCACACCATTAAAAGCCTGCGGGAAGGTGTCAGTTTACAGGGTGATATTGATATTATCAAGAGCCGTGCATTTTCGGGAAAAAACAAATAGGAACATAAATGACAATACAACAGTATTCTAAGTAGATTCCTTCTTGGAGAAAATCTCCAACTTTTAAAATGTGCAATTCTTAAGGAAAAGAACGTGTCAGTCAAAAGCAATTGATTATGTGTAGGATTCTGAATCCTCAAGTGAGTCTACACGAATACAAGCAGGTAGGCGCCATCAGCTCGGTTGCAGGGATGGACCAGGGTCATGTGATCAACCTCAGGCTTCATAAAGAGGATATCACTGACATTTGTGGTTGAGAAATAAAACGTTCTCTGCCTCTCTTGATCTCTTAGGCCATATGTTTGGTCTTGTCCTCCTAATAACATGAAATTTTTGGACTGTTCCACTTTGCTGGCCTGTCCAAAATAAGGAAACATAATCACTCGCCTTTCCAGCCAGATGTTCTGTGGACAGCGCATGTTTGCAGTGCATTGACGATTCGTATTTGCACTGGTTTTCATTGGTACTTCCACAAAACAATGGAAGTCACTTCCTTCGTGAAGACAGAAAGGGCTGTCTTCAGAGAATGCGACGTTGTGACTTCCATTCACAGCACATTTTTGCCATGACATCAATTATTATAACTATTGTACTTGGCAGAATGGAAATTACAGTGATAAATTTGATATTTAGTATCCCTTCAAATCTATGAAATTACAAATGTTTCAAGATTCTTGCAAATTCATTGAATAAAAGCATACGTTTTAATTTATAAAGTGTTTGGATATATATATATATATATATATATATATATATATATATATATATATATTATCAACAAAATGAACCACAGGTATGATTTTCTGCATATAAAACTATCTTTATGAGATGATGAATAAATGCTTTAATAATGAATAAAGATGTTTATTCTGTGCATCCAAGTTTTACAACTTTCTGTTGAGAAACTGCCACTGTGTTTACTCTAGAACAGGCTCTGAGCTCTGTAAGTCTATTTTCTCTTACCTTACAAAGCAGCTACTGGTAAATGTACATTGAAAATTATTCAATTTATAGTTTGGGCAGCTGAAAATTCAAGTAGTGTGACAGTGATTTGCTAGGAACACACTGGTTCGGTGACTTCCGGCAGAGTGCACGAGGACAAGCACAAATGTGATGTAAAGGTATCATATGGTGAGAGGGGAAGCAGGAGTGTGGCCCAGGGGTCAGGCTCTCCCAGAGCTCTGAGGAACGCTAACTCCAGGTCCCACGAGACTTGCATCTGTTCTCTCAGTGACCTAATTACTTTCCGGTAAGTCCCACAGCTTAGAGGTCCCCTTTCTTCTGCCATCACCGCCATCATAGGAATCGACTTCTGGCATGTGGACTTCCCGGAGACACTCCCAAGCGGCCTGCACATCAAAACAACAACCACAACAAAGGGTAGGGGTGATAGGCAGTCTGAAAAATGCACATTTGGTCATACAAGAGGGATGTGTATGACTATAACTAAGACACCAAATTAATCTTAGAATGAACCTAGTATTCCAAGTTAGAATATGTCCCCAAGCCAATCTTATAAGCACACACAGGAGCGCTCACCCAAATACAGACACACACACACTTGCAACGCAAGTCTTCATGTAGAAGCTGGTCATTTGTCCATATTTTTATTTTTTTTCCCAAATCCTACAAGGGCCAAAAGGATTTTTAAAAAGTTAAAACTAAAAGTGAAGAGCATTTAGACAACTTAGCAGGAGATAAGAAAGCACTGAACAGCTTGTTTTCATCCTTTAAGCCGCTGGCAATGTTTCTAAACATCCGATAATTACACACTTCAACCTCTGTCTAAAGTTCAACATGGAGTTAAAACTCACCTCAGGGCTTACTAAAAACTTAGGCTTTGTCAAATGTGAACTTTTCCTGTTTGGCTAGAAGGGGTACTGGAGTTTGACATTTCTGCCACAAATTTCTTACACTGGCTTGTTCCTCTAAAGAGAGCATTTTTTTTTGTATTGATCTTTATTGACTTGTGACTATATGCACTGCCACGTTTGTTTTCACAAAAAAATCTAAAAAATTATTAAACATTAAGCTAATGTCATTTGATGCTCTCACTTATTAAACATTATATCGTTATCTACTTGTTTTCTAATTATATCACAAGAATTATTCCTATATATTCAACCTTAGTGGTATCCCCACATCTTCTTCATTCAGTAATTAAATACAACACAAAATAAAGCTCTTTGAAGACATATGGTTGCAGTTTTGTTTCTTATTAACATATAAGATATGTTTATTTAGCTGAAAAATTTTATTCTAGCTAAATTTATTTCCAAGGAACTATGTAAATTACTAGCAAAATTAATTCTACCATGTACCTTATATCGCTTGCCATATTTCTGCAGTATTATATACATTTAAATCACTAGCAATATTATTTTCCTGTATATGATTCTTAAGTCAACAGTGTTTTAATATACCTCCTGCTTCTAAAAGATAATCTTTTTAAATTTTTTTCTGTACTTACTGTGAAAACTTTATTTGAATTTGAAAAATCTTTACTTCTATAAAATGATTTTACCAATGACTTTGCAATTAAAGTCAATTTTTCAGGAAATGCATATTTCTTGTATAAATTACAAACATGAATTCTTATTTTATCCATTCTAATTTATGTAATAAAAGTTATTTCTATTTAAATCTTCTTATTTCTGTTTAAATTCCACTTCTCTCAACAATTTTCTCATCCTCCTATTCAGTAAGTCCCAAGTTACATATAGTTAGTCACATGTTAGTTAGGGCAGCATTGGATTCATTAATTTCATATACTTAAAACCTACCATTAATTGAAGTATACGCTTTCAATACGTATTAGTTGAAAAAAAAAAAAAGTTAACAACCCTTGGAAGAAAATCTCGATCTATATCTGTTAGATGCATGTCTCTACATTTATTGTCGAAAAAGTCCATTTTCCTTACAGTTTTCCTAATTGATGAGTTCATTGATTTATAGTCAACAAAAGAAAGCTGGATGAGTCCATTCCACTGTCCTTACCTCTCTATGACTACTATTCTTAACTTTAATTTCAGAACAAGAATAATATTTATATAATTATATTAAGAATAAATGATTATATGTGTATGCTTAAATTAGAGTCTCAGAGGCACCATTTGTTATCACAGCATAATTGACAGCAATGACAATAATAAAAGGGCTTTTGCCAACATATGTCTCCTCAGTCCGCTGGAGACTAAGAGACACGTAGGTGTCCTGGTTAAGTTAAAGGCCAGTAACAACAATGGAAAAAAAAAAAAACCCAGAAACTCTATCACTTACTTTCACAGAATGAATAAAAAGTAAAATTAAGGAAAGAGACTAAGGGTGAGAATTGACTATGAGCGATTTGGAAGTATTAAAAGTTTCTCAGCAGAGATGGAGGATCACAGGACTCAGGGACACTGCCCTAATGACCAATTACATGGACAGCAGAAGATTAGGGATGGGAGGAACATAAAAAAACCCTGAAAAACAAATAAATATTAACTTAATTCCAGAAGTCCTATTTACCAAGAAGACCAGTCTCTTTATAGGCTGATTACTTTTTTATAATGATTCTTTGCATGGTATTCCAAACAGTACATCAATATTTTTAAAAAGTAATGCTAAAAACTGCTGTAACAACACACTATAAATTATTCATGGTTCTTCTCACATGTTTAGATCTTCTTCCAATCCTTAGATATTTTCAATAAATTCATCTAATTATTGAAGTTAGATTTTGCATTCACTTGTCACATACTGTGAATTTTCAACTGGACATTTTCTACTGACTCATGATATTCAAAAGATAATGAAATAGTGGTGTTCTAAATATTTACCATAAATAAATATCTGACCTGAGCCTGAGTCTTGTACGAATCCATTTCCTTGTTGATCGGAGGTGAGAACAAAGGTAAGCTAGTTGTAGATGTCACGCATGCATCATAGTTAAACGCGATTTCAAAGGAAAGGGTCATACCAATTCCTTATGGAGACTTGAGAGAGAAATGCAAGTATGCAGGCTGAAATCAGCCCCTTCATTTTGAAGAGAGGTAAATAATAATTTTATCTCACTTACAAATTTATAATTTTAACCATTTGGAATAATGACCATTGTTTTCCCCTTTCCTCTTCCTTTATGAGTACATGTTTCTGGAATATATGTATTTTAAATGGTCTTGCCAAGGTTATTCTCATCTTCTTTGCAGATAATATATGTTCCCAGTTGATATCAAAAAGGAATGAAAATTGATATACATCCTTAAATAATGCATCTTATGTTCAAAAGCCCCAGAAGATTTGCCATTTGGGGCTTAAGAATTATCTGGTTCTACTCTGCAACACATTGTTTTTTCCAAAATAGATCATATTACATCCATTATTGGACATCACCAGGACACTAGAGAATATCACAGAAGGCTGCATCTCTGCCACTCTATGGTTTATCAAAGTTATGTGTCTAGGGAAATTCACTTTGAAACCATTTCTACTATGTTTTATTAAAAAAAAATAATGTCCTCTCAGGAACCTTAGGGTGGAGGATTGCTGTGAGATCTAAGTCAGTCTGGGCTACACAGTAAGTTCAAGACCAGCCTGGACTACAGAGTGAGACCCTTTCTGAGAAAAAAGAAAGAAAAGGAAAGAAAGAAAGAAAGAAAGAAAGAAAGAAAGAAAGAAAGAAAGAAAGAGAAAGGAAGGGAAGGAAGGAAAGGAAGGAAAGAAGGAAGGAAGGAAGGAAGGAAGGAAGGAAGGAATGAAGGAAGGAAGGAAGGAAAGAAAGAAAGAAGGAAGGAGGAAGTTCTTTGTGGTGAGAATAAACTCATTTCACTTCTGAAGAAACTGGAAACAAAACAAAGGTGCCACGCGTGGCTTTGCACGGGAAGTCTGTATAGCTCCTATGGCGTTGCTCCCCCATGACAATGACCTGAAGTGTGCAGAGAGACATTCATTGCTCCCTGTGTCATATGTGAATAAGATCATGGGATGGATTCTCAGAAATGTGTGACTCTTCCCATGACTGTTTGTAAGCATTCTCCTGCGGTACTGGAACCCGCTAGCTATCAGTTGGTGGCCTTCCCAGATTTTCTGTCAGTTATCCACCCCTCTCGCTTTCTTTCAAAGCGCAGCCTCATTGGCATTCTAGACAACTTTCCCCACAGGAAAAGCGTCTTCGGCGCCACGCTCACCTGATATTCGTTTTACTTCTCCGAGGCCTCCCCTCATTCTCCTCAGGAAACGTCTCGTGAGTTTCAAACGTTAGTTTCCTATGTTGTTCCGCAGAATTGCCCTTCCGTTCCACTGCCTGGGTCTGCTCCTCGTCCCAGGTCAGTCATCCTGTCTGCAGGTTCGTGTCTCAGCACGCCCTTCTTTTCCCCTGAGCTGGTTAACCGCTCATTTCGCTCCCACGGTCTCTTGAATATCGTGGCTTTACAGGAATCCCCGAAGTCAGGGAGTGCGTGACCTCCAGCTCCGCTCTTCCTCCGTATTCCATTCTATCCCGGATCACCTCCCTTTTCTTATGTCATAGAGAGTCAGTTTCCAATACACCTAAAATATCCAGGTGGGTTTTGATCTGGGATTACGTTGAGTTTTGGTAATTCAAATTGGGAAAAGCACGTGTTGGCACTCTTGCCTCTATATTCATGAACCTGGGCTATCTCCTCGTCTCATTATTTCTTTGACTTTGTTGTTAGAGTGTCTCAGATTGTTGTCAGAGATTTGGGGCATGTTTTGCTACTGTTTTATATAAGTTTTTGTGTTTTAATAATTGACATCTCTGGGCTAAGGAGGTAGCTCAGTACTACAATGTTCACCTGAATGATCAAGGTCCTGGGTGTAGTCCCTGGTAACAAAACAAAACAAAAAAATTGGCCTCTCTTATTATTTATTTACGTATTTATTTATTTATTCATTTATTTATTTTCTTGCTTGCTTGTTTTCTTTTTTAATTTATTTTTTAAGACAGACTCTCTCTTTGTAGTACAGGCTGGCCTTGAACTCACTATGAAGCCAAGCCTTGAGCTCACAATCCTCTTGCCTCAGCTTCATGGGTGCTGGAATTACAGGCGTGCACTGCCAAGCCCAGTTTATGAGGTGCTGGGCCTTGAACCCTGGGCCTTGCTCTTGTAGAAAATCTTCTTAACCATTGCGCTACAGCCCCGGCCCTAGAATATTTTCAAATATCAATTGATTATTGTTGTATAGAAGGTACTCAGATTTTGAAAATAATTAAATTTATACTCTTAGAAATTGCTACATTGTGTTTTTGGGCCAAAGGTATACTTTTATTATTTTATAATTTCTTTGCACTACCTGTGAACAAAAATGTTGTCTGTACCTTCCAAGTTTGCCTCCACTAGTTTCCTTTTCTTTTCCTGGTACAGTGATTAGAATTTACTTCAATATTGTGAAGGAGCTAATGGTAAAAGGAAATATACGTACTGCACTCCTGATTGGAGAAAGGGTTTTAGATTTCCAGCAGTAAACCTTGTGCTACTCCTCAGTGTGCTGTTGCTGTTGTCAGTGTCCTTTATTGAGCAGAATTTTTCTTAGAATATAGTGTTTTAGAAGTATGTGAGTCTGCTTCCGATGTTTGTTTCTTCAAACCATGTTTTTGCACTTTACGTTCTGTTGTAACTTTTCTTTAAAAGCTTGGTGTTATTGTCTTCTGAGCGCAGTTGAGCTACACGAGGCCTTCGCGTGAAGTTTGGCTTTCAAAGACGTTAAGCCATGTTTTCCCTCGTAGTAGGTTATAGGAGCTAATTTTTTCTCACATGCCCTTGATTAGTATCTTTTATTTACCTATTTACATTCTAATTCTGGGGATGAAGCCCAGACATCACACTGGGCTGCATCCCTCTCTCTTTTTTTGTTTGTTTGTGAGGCCTAGTCTTGCTAAATCTCTGAGTTGCCCAAGCTAGGCTCAAATTTCTGATCATCTTTCCTAAGCCTCTCAGAGTGCTGGCATCACTGACCTCTTGCCCCAGCCTCCCTGAGTGTTAGGCTCAGCCTAGGATCTATTCTCGTCTCATAATTTTGCTGGAGACCTTCTTAAATAAGATCTGAGATTCACAATTCTCTCAGATGGAGCACCTCGTTAGTTTTCAGCAGTCTGACGGGTTGGAGGCGAGGTACAAAGAGAAATATTGTCGAAATTTAAGATTATGCCTGGTGCTTTGGAGAGCACGTCTTCCTGGGTGGTGTTTTTGTTAAATGCTTCTCAGCTTCCCCAGGAGTTTGAGGGGAGGGAACCCTATGAGGAGCGGGATTTGGGTACGCACTCCTTTCTACTAGGTTTGAAATGGAGTATTTTTCATATATTCACTTTTACAACCTAGCTATCTCACCTGGAGGTAAAACTCATAAAAAATGAACAGCTCTTCCTTAAAACTGGGACCTCAGGATTTGTAACTCTTTCCCCCCATTTTATTGATATGTATATGTGCAAAATTTAAGGTTTACCATGGAGTTGAGCCTTTTATGCACATGCATATCTTGTCAAGGTGACGAGGCCTTTCCCACTCTCCTTTTGTGCCTCCCCCTACCCTCTGCTCCCTCCCTCCTCCCCTACCCGACCCCTGTTTCACTTTATTTTTTGTTTTAAGTTCCATAGGAGTTGTAACTGTTAAGCTAGGTCACTTGGAGTCACAGAAGCTTATAAATTACCTCGAGTGCCCCTGCCAGTCTTGGGTTGGTCTGCGGTAGGGGATTCTCTCTGGAGCTTGTCTCCTGGTGAGCTCTCTGATTCTTGGTGTCATCCAATCTATTCAGTTCTGAGGACAACATTTTCCTTCTTACTTCAATTCCCTGGTTAGCCATAAAAAAACTTTATGAGTCTTACTGAGCACAGCTTTCTTTTTTTTTATTTTTGACAACAGACTTTTTGCCTTTTGAGCTGTATACATTTGAATCAGAAACTTGAAATTGCTTGTTTATTTTCATGTGATTATAACCCATCTCTCCAACTTCCTTTGCTTTTTTGTCATGGGCAATCCAGAATTATGAAATCTGCACCAAAATCCATTGCTATTCTGAGCACAATTGCAATCTGTTCCTTTCTTATGATCTGAATTTCAATATTTTGAATAAGAAATCATGTCGGTGACTAACCAATTTGTGTCTCTTAGCTTAAAATATGCACAGCTTTGTTGGAATAGTTTTTTTTTTAAATGCCATCTTATTTTTTCTAATAGAAGATAGATTACAAATTGAAATATCATTTAACTTGTTAAAGATATGCATTTTTCTTTCTTCTTCAATCAAATCATTATATTTGAAAAGAAAGCCTCTACTTACTAAGAATATAGATCCAACTTATTGTTAGTTTTCAGGAGCTTTATATTGTGGTAGAAATCGCTATGATCAGAAAAAAAAATCACTCAAAAATAAAAGCAAGATGCTCGAATACCTCACAATTCAAATAATCATAATGAAATATTATAAGAATTAAAAGTTCATGTTAAGCAATACCAAGCAATACCTGGTTTTTGACATTTTAGTGGAAATTGTACAGCAATATAGTGGAGACATCAGTGTAAAATACTCACACAATTTGTAATTCAGTGAAATGCAGCTCGGCTCTGGTGGACCCGGTTCAAACTCCATCTTGCAGAACTGTCAGAGAGTTTAGAGGCTTGTTCCCACCTATGTTCTAGGTAAACTCTCGCCCGATTAGCAGGCTGTTTGATGTGTGCCTTTACATTTTATCTACCTGGGATGCTTTACATCGAGGAAGTCTGATACTTTTCTCTTGCTTGAGATTATTGCTGTTATATTATGTTGCACTGGAAGATAAAGGCATTTGCATGCCTCTAATTGACTTCTGTTAAATCTGCTCTGTAAATTCATGACAGATTAATGTCATGTTCCCAATATCTTTAACAACAATTCCCCTTTTTTGATCATTAAACTGGCCCATTTACAGGGCACCTAAGGAGCAACCTTTCCAACAGAAGACATTTTTCAAAGCATGATTATTATGTTACTGTGTCCACATAGAATATGGACTGAATATGGATTGTACGCCAAAAGGCCAGCTTCTTCTTTTGGACTGAAAGTACTTGACCTCTGTAGCTGATTACCTGACTTGTTTTCACTCACTCACATTCCTAAAAAGGCTTTATGTTGGTTTTAATTGTATTAGAACACAGCTGCTCAATGACCAAAAACAAACAACCTAAACCAAAACTAAACAACTAAGAACTACTCACATTAACACCTTCAGTCTGTCTATTTCTGCCAAGACTGATTCCACTGTACATTATCTCTGAGAGCTCAATGGAAGTGTGTGTGTGGAGTGACTGTATTTGCTCTCTCTCTCTCTCTCTCTCTCTCTCTCTCTCTCTCTCTCTCTCTCTTTGAAATAGGGTCTTCCTCCATAGCCCAGGCTGCTCTTGAACTCACTATGTACCTGAAGGTAGCCTTGGATTTATAACAATCCTCCTGCCTCAGCCTTCCCGGTGCTGGGATTACGGGTATGTGCCACCATTCCCACCTTTATGTGTTGTCAGCACCTTAAGCCTGTGAGGCAAGTGCTTTAACCACTGTGCCATTCCTCCAGCCCCAGATTGTGTCATTTGACTCCAAGCTGTTCTTCGCAGCTGCAGAACTCACCTAGTAGGTACTGAAATGTCCTGACTACTTTATAAAAGAAAGATATCACTAATAAGTAAAAATACATTTCAAAATTATTACAAAATTTGATTTCTGATTGCATAATCTCCTTTGATGATTTACATGCCTTATTTTTTGTTAATTTATAAGATTCACTACTTTATTTATTGGTATGCTTTAATGTAAATGAGGCAACAATATGGGTATGTTATTGAGCCATTGGTTTTTCTACTTCCTAGTTTATGCCCTTACATACAGACACATTTGAAATGCATTCCTTTGATTTCAGTGTATGTTAGAGAACAAAATGCACAAGCTCTTATGGTGGTGACAGTAAGAGTCACAAAAGCACAAGTGGACACACGTGTCTGTGTAGAATGATAATACTTTAAACGGTAGCTTGTATACTTAAACACTTGAGAAAATTACCCAAATTGAGTAGCGTTGATGTTCTGATGAAAAATGTTAAATGTCAGATTGAGCCGTGTCATTTTCTTAGGGGATACAGTGTTCATCTTTACTTTGAATATGTGCATCGAAATAACTCCATTCTTTGTGGTGCATTGATCAACCACATTTTAATTCCTCTGTGTTCATTCTCAAGCCTACATGGAATTACAGAATAATTACCTTTTATAAGATTTCTATTTTTCCCACTCTTGAGCATAGGGCAAGAATAGGTACCAGACATGCGTGCTTTCTTCAATTTTCCCCGCGTTTGCCTCTGTGCTGTGACCGAGCACAGGCATTGTGGGGTGCTGCGAGAAACACGAATGACTGTAATCATTATAATTTCAGGATGTGTTTAGTTTGGTGTAGCACATTCATAGGGATCACAGGGAAAGGTTTTATTTTTCAATGATAAAATTTCAACAGTAATGTAAAACAAACACGATCCTTTAAATTTGTAAGAAATTCAGACTGTCCCTTTGGGAATGGAAGCATCCCTTGTTAAATATGGCTGTTTCAGTGCTGTTTGTTAGCCAGATTCTTACAGAACTTAAGTTAAAAAAACAGCACCAATTTCCTAAAAGAAAAACCTTCACATTTCCGTTATCTTACCTAGGAACGTCTGTGTAGTGAGCAAAGCCGTGAGCTAGCATTGAGCGTACACTTCAGGTAGACCTGAATTACACGGAATGAGGTGGCAAGACGAGTAAGCAGATAGGCGCTACCGGTGTGTACCCCCTCTGGCTTCGGGAAACAAGATCCTGGCAACCGAAATCACTGCTAAATCGTGGAATGTGCAGGTGTCGCGAATAGCCCCCTGTCTCCCACTTCATGTATGAACCACACTAGACATACACAGCAGAGAAGAGAGCAAGATTGAAAACCATACCTTTAAATCTGACAACACAGATACTTTAAAATAAAATCTGCACAGGTAGGAGAGTTGACCCGCTACTGAGACCCAGAGTTCAACACAGTTGCCTATGGATTAACAAGGGCAGATGCACCAGCAATGGCCTGGTGGGAACCGAATCTCAGCATGCAGATTTGTTGAGCCTCAGAAAAGGAGGCGAAGAAAAAAATTATATATATATATATATATATATATATATATATATATATATATATATATTATAAAATTATATATATTATATATATATATATATATATATAGAGAGAGAGAGAGAGAGAGAGAGGGAGAAAAGCAAGAGAAAGAGAAAAAGTCAAAGACAGAGACACAGAGCCAGAAACAAAGAGAAAAAGAAGGCTAGTTTTTCTAAGCAAATATGATCATATTGAAGACAGGATAGTGCCTTATTCATAAAGGAAGCACTTATAATTTAGTTTAGATTAGTTTTGCAGTTAGCCTTCCCAATTTCAAAGATGATCATATGCATTATCAGCAATCAATGCACACCAGTATTTTGACTACCATATAAATATTGCATTCCTCTATATAAATATTTTTACAATTTAATATATTCTGGTCAGTCCTACAAGGATATGTGTGTGTGTGCGTGTGTAAATATATAGATATGCTTTAAATGTCAATTAAATATTTTGTAATATTTGTTAAATGTCATCTCTTAGAACAATTCAACGATTCATTTTCAAAACTTATTTTGCATTCTTAAGCAAATTCGACAGAAGTCAAGTGTGGAACTCACAGACCACACATATTCTGGCTATGTGTGTGTATATAATTGTGTGTGTGTGTGTGGGGGGGGAGAGATAGAGAGATTTTATTGAATTAAAAATAATATTTGTGGTTTGTATCTTGCAGCCCCCAAAAGTCTCATGGAGTCGGATGTTACGGATCGGCTGTGGAACCGCGTGCTATTGGGAGATTGGGGCCTGATCTGGAGGGGTGGGTTTCCAGCATGTAGATGGGACTTCAGGCATGCGGGTTGAATTACAGTCACGTGGTGGGGATTATCAGACCTTCCACACCTGAATCAGAAGGGGCACCAATCACTGGGAGGGGACCAGGAAGCACATATGTGCTACCACGTTCCTCTTGGACTAGACGAGACCTGACTGGCCTTGACTTGGCTCCTGTCAGCAACGCTGTGGGGAGCCGTCTTCACCTCGGCCTGTGCTACACCCTTCCACTGCCGCCAGCTTCCCGTGAGTGGACTGCGAGCTTCTGAGACTGTGAGCAAAAATAAATCTTTCCTCCCCTAAGTGTGTGGATGTATGCAGTCACAGCAATGGAAAAGTACCTAAGACGACAAGAAACAAAGTTTAACCACATAATTTTAGAATAATATGACAAATAAGAGGTGTCGAAGGAAAGCACAGCTGTGCCGTTTCCTCGCAGACAGACATAAGAGGTTCGCCTCTTTCTGAGTTGCTACTGGTGGAGTAGGAGTGCTGGCAGGTAAAGATTTCTTCAGATTAATGGGACAGAGTCCCAGATCTTTTCCAGATCTTTAATCTGCTAGTAAACATTTGTGTTATCTGAGCTTTAAATCTGTCCTAAGAGCTTGGGTTTTGAGTTCTGTCAAATAACTCAATGGCTGTCTGACTTTTCTGAAATTTCCCTGCTCAGAGGAACACAAATAAACAGGTAAAAGTCAACACAGACAGAAACGTAAGGAGTTTAAAATAATATGCACACACGTACAAAAATATTTTAAAAACCTGAAGATTTAAAAGCAATGTGAAAGAGTAGTTAAGTGGGGAGAAAAGATAAAGATATTAATTCATGTTTGGGGACATTTCTTGATGGAGAAATTCCTTTACCCTGAAACCCAGCTTTCTCGCTACTCGTGGGGTGAACATCAGGGATCACTGGAGGACAACAGTTGTCCAACTCATTAGGAAGCTGTGGGAGATGAGATGCCTAAATTTGGAGGCAGTTGTAACCATCAAGTGAACAGTCTGGCAACGGTAACATTTTTTTGTCCATTCTTTTCTATCTCAGTTGAAACATATCGCAGGATTAAGCCCCTCATATCACTACAGTTAAGGACATAATCTCTCTATTTGTCAAATGCCAGCACTTTTTTAATGTATTCAAATGAGTTACTAGAAGAACCAAATGCAAAATAGAAAAGCAGAAGCCAAGCACAGTTTCTCTGAGGAAGTCCATGGCCTCCTTCCACTCTTTTCTCATACATATAACAAGAATTAGCGCAGCATAAATAAACATAATAAGCCAAAACGTGTGTTCTGTTCATTGAAATGTGTTTGCATACAGATATTTAAAAGGTTGTGATCACATCCAAGAGACTGTTTTTCCACAATTTCAAGGAAGCAAAACTTATTAATCAAATACAAGTTCTGATCTAAAACACATTGTACACTTTTAAGACTGTATATGTCAATATTGATGGATTTTAATCTGACAAATTACCTCTTTTCTTGCTTGTGAAATTTCTGAGTGTGGTTCTGATTGACAGCATGTCTTAAGCATATTGTTCGCTGAAACCATCGTGACTTTCCTATTACAGATGATAATCTCATTGAGCTGAGGTAATAGCAATGGGCAGACAATTCAAAGCATTTTTTGTGACATAGTTATTCATATTTAATTTTGTTAAAAGATGAAAACAAAAGTTAGATTGCTTGAATGCTTTTTTCTTGGACTTTCTTATAAATTTGTAATTATAAAGCTTTCTTTTTTCAAATGTGAAATATCAACTTACTAGCCATAAGCATTGAGAGTCTTTGAAGATTGTTATTAAATCCAGCGGTAGCAATTACTTTACCCTTGAAGCCCTTTCACAGTGGAATTTGCCATTTAATCCAGATCCAAAGGTGGGATCCACCTCTCCCCCACTGGATCTGGGCTGGCCCTGTAATTTGCTTTTGCCAATAGAATGAGGCAGAAATGACCTCGTTGAAGTAGATGTCAAGTGATTCTGCAAACTTCTTACTCTCTTAGAGAGTTTGAGTTATCAGGTAAATTATATATATACACACAGACTGTTGTGCTAGAAGGGCTGAATATGTATAAATTCCCTGAAGGGAGGAAGAGTGCAAAACCACAAATGCAGAAGAGCTTAACGAACTATGAAGTCATCCACAGACATCGGATAATGAGCACAAAGATCTAGAGGTGACTGGTGAAGGAATTCATGCCCACTTAACTCTGAGATTTCATAGGCAGCCTATCAGTGCTCACTAGAGTGTCATTGGAAACAAGGAGTAGGTGAATAAATTGATGGCTCAGGAAGTATTTTATAAGCAAAACAGTAATGGGGCAGAAATTGCAAAGCTTCTCATGGCTTCTACTCATTAATCAGATACTTCTTGTACATATCACTTGTGCAGTAACTCCATATAGAACTTAGAACATACAAAGGTAAAAGATTCATGGATTGTTCACAGAAATGCAGCTTGAAAATCGGGACGAATATCCTATAATAATTGGTAGGATGTGAATCTGGAGTATAAGGTTAAGGACTGTTTCAGATTATATATTGAAAATATGCAAAGGTCTGCATTTCTGTCTCAATAAAATGAGTTTAAACTAGCAGAAATTATTTGATATGTAAAATTTTAAAAAGACAAAAATAGTTTTCCCTTTCTGAGAAAGAAGCAACAGAGGCCACTGGAACACAGATCTGCTAACAGAAGACTGGTGACAGAAAGCACACATTGCAAATTCTGTACAATTTTCAAGGCAAAAAATAAAAATTTTAAGCTTTAATAAATATGTAAAAAACCCTTAGATTTAATTTTCCCGAAACAAAAATATTCTGAATAATTCTTTAAAAAATATGCTATCAAATTATCAATCTTAAAATTCATAATTATACAAAAATTCTGTAAAAAAATATTTAAAATGTTTCTCCTAATATGAGATAGAGTATAATCATTATTTTGATGAAACTTGGGTTGTATTTGAGAGACTTCACACTCCATTACAATTTCAGCTCATTTTTGGTTTCAATTTTAACACAAGGTTTCACGAAGTTACCAAGTTGTACAGGCTGAACTCGACTTTGCAATTCTCCTGCGGCAACCTTCCAGAGTTCTAGAACCGCAGGCCTGTGCTACCAGGCATGCCTTAGAAATTGTACTGTGAGCTTTTTCTGAGCACCATCAGCTTTCTGCTTTTTTGACAAAGGACCCAAAAACGTAACCTGTAGAGAAGATACCCTTTTAACAAATGGTGCTGAGAGAAGAAATAACATGGAGAATCAATAATCGGGATTACAGCAAATGAAAAACATTCCACACAACAAAAGAAACAATGCGCAAGGTGAAAAGGAAGCCCTTGGAGTGGAGAAAAATCGCCACTCACTCTGCTGGCAGAAGGGCTAGGATGTAGAATAAACAGAGAACTCAAAAAATAGACTCCCCAAAATGAACGTTTTAATTAAAAATGGGCAAGTGAAAGGAGAAGACAGTTCTCTAAGGAAGAACTATAAAAGGCCAAGAAACACATTTTTAAAAGTGTTGTGCATAGTTAGCTATTAGAGAGTTGCAAATTAGAACAATTCTGAGGTTTCATCCCACCCCAGCAAAATCGGCTATTGTGAGCTAACAAGAAAGACTGCTGAGGGTGCTGGAGAAAACAAGCCCTGCTCCACTGCTGGTGAAAAGGTAAACTGGTACAACTATTATGGAAATCGGTAAGGGGGTTTCTACGAAACCTGAAATGGATATTTCTTTTGACCCAGATGTACCTCTTCTGGATGTCCTTCCAGAAGAGTTAAAAGCATCATATAATAGAGGTACACGGACACCTAAGTTTATACCAACACAAGCAATAATAGGTAAGTCATGGGAGCTTCCGGTCAATGCGTAAAGAAAGGTCAAAAGAAAGTAGACGCACCATGAGATCGTGATGCGTATTGAAGTGAATCAGACTCAGAAGATTAAGCAGCACATTGTTTTGCTACTATGAGAAACCCAAGCTGCAACTAAGTAAAACAGCTAAGTAGATGGTAGAAAGTGGGGTGCGGAAGTGTGGGAAGATGGAGAGGGGTATGGGGGGATGCATGGGGGGAAAGGGGATGATTGTGTGACACGTCTGTACGTCAATGCATCAAGTTCAGTGCAGTCATTCTGCATCACAAATAGTAACAAAAATGTCTTTTGAGGAAAGTGGGAGCTGTGCACATCTGAAGATTCAAAATAATGTTAATAGTGCAGTTTTTAATCAAATTTCTTATAAGCAACACTACTACACACATGTTCATTAGTAAAAGGAAATATATTTTAGGCATTTTTAAGAATTTCAGATTCATCTGATGTGACTAATAGACATAGGTTTCATATGTACAAAATAATTATTTATATTTGCTGTAGAAAAATAAGTTTTGAGTTAGATATGAAAGAATTATGACCACAATTTTCTTTTTCACAAGTTAATACACTGAACAATGAATCATTTAAAATGGTGCCCACTCCTAATCTTTTACAGTTATGGTGGATTTTGACATATAACAAATGAAGTACACCTCTGAAGAGTGACATACTGAAAGGAGGAAAATTGAATTTCTACTCAATATAAGTTTAATTATGAGGAGAATTCTACTTCCTAGCTGGGAAAAAGTAAACTATCTGTCATTTTGCAAGTTTTATCAGTTCGTAGTTGTATAAAAGCAAATCGTTTCACTCTGTAAAATACGGAAGTTTAAACTTGACAAATCTCTAAGAAAATTCTATAATATCACAATTTTAGAATACATATAGCTCAATATATGGAATTATTTAGGATGAAAGATATGACATCGTGAGCCTCTTCCAGGGAAAACAAATTCATAACTTAATATTTAAT
The DNA here is from genome assembly GCA_004027205.1 of Ctenodactylus gundi. NCBI lineage: Eukaryota > Metazoa > Chordata > Mammalia > Rodentia > Ctenodactylidae > Ctenodactylus > Ctenodactylus gundi. The sequence goes on from PVKB01001921.1 coordinate 325,502, forward strand.
ATTCATATATTCCTTTGTTGTATAACACATATTTTTATAATTGTTTTCATTTATATTTAAACAATTTAATTGTGTAGACATATTCCCCCTTTCAATATTTATATTCAGTTGACCAAACCCAATGAATTTGTTTCTTAAAACTCAAAGACAGTATAATTTACATAATTATTCAATGTTGGTCTTCCATAGCTAGCTTTTGCTCCTTCGCATTAAGTTGCTGTGGTCATAAAGTACTCCAATTGCATGCTCTTTTTAAAAAGGAAAAGTCAATGAACATCTCTTATATAAAAGTGACTTGATACTACATATGTGAATAATTAACACTCAAATGCAAATCAAAGGTATGTTAAATTCAATGGAGAACTGCATCAGAAATGTTTCCTAATTTATGTTTAGAAACACGATAAACTTATGTATAACTTCTGGTGAGCTAGATTAAAGGTGATTTGCCTCTCTATATAGCCAACAAATTTGACTAAAGCAATGAACTAGAGTTAAGCTAATATTTGATGCAAGCAAAGAGGGGACAGTCCTATCAAGACTAGCAACACTTTTGAGGAAAGTTATTGATATCTGGAAAAGGAATTGTGGTTGAGAAAACTTCATATTAAAAGTAAGAAATAAAAACCAAAGAAGAGAGAAGGGAAGGGAAGGGAAAAAAAAAACACAACATAGGAAGAAAGAATGGTGCAATCAGATGAGCGCATTGTGAAACTGAAACAGTTCTGATAAAGACAGAAAATGGAAAAATAATAACTGTATAATGATTAAACGCAAGTCAGAAATAAAAAAAAATTACAGCTAAATCTTAAGAGACTTGAATTTCAGAATACATAGTGCTGTAATTCTATAACTGGCACTCAGGGAGGCAGAGGCAGGGGTATCACAAGTTCATACCCATCTTGGGCAATTGAGAGATTTGGTGAACCTCTACCAAAAAAGAAAGTAATAATAATAACTAGAAACGTAATGTAGTAAGAATGCTTGATGTTTGATTCCTTAGTACAGAAAATAAGTAAATAAATAACTTGAAAAGATGAACAGACTAACAATTTAAAAATTAAAAACCCTACAGTAGCCCTTTTATCTCAAGTAGGAAGAATTTTGTAGCACGAGAAGTGTATACACATCAGCTCTGTCATTTTAGAGACATTTCCTGGAGTCTAAATGAACAATGAACGTAGGCAGCCCTGTTAAAATAGGCCTCCTAGCACGGTGCAGATAAGTTTCAGAAAATTCAATTGTATTGTTATAATATGTTACAGCAGTAGAGTCATTTTAGGAAAGAGGCATAAAGAAAAAGGCAGTGAACGAGAATTGGAACAGCATTCTCAGCAGCAAGACTGGATGAGAGGGGACAGTCAACCAGGCCTTCAGACGCTGGAGGGGAGGCGAGATCAGCTCCGACCTTCCGAAACCAGCGTCTGCACCAGGCAGACACGGCTTTGCTTTACACCTTCCTAGTTCTGCTTTTTCAAAGCATTTTGAAAATTCTTGCTCCACAATATTTCCTTTATTACTACATCTACGTTATTCTTCTTAAGACACCAGGTGCTGTTTTGTTCAAAGCAAGGAATAAAATCTTGAGGCAGAAATCGCCCCTCTGTGGTGTCCAGATGACGGAGCTCTGTCTGGTGGAGTGGGAAGATGCGTTTCCAGGATGAACATCTCGGGGAGAAAGGCAAGAAGCAGACAGAGGAGGTAGAGTCTTGGAGAATAGCGCCACCAGGGCAAGAAAAAGGAAGGGAATATTAAAGTTAACCACGGAAAAGACGAAAAGGATAAATGAACAATAAACAAATCAATAAATAAAATATAGCCGCATTTAATTTGCTACCGAGGAACATTTTCATGGTCACTAGGAAAGCGCTCCGATTGTACGCTGAAAGGCAGGAAACAGAGGCCGCACCTGAGGCGGGGATCAAGAAGGAAGATGGCTGGGAGCTAGATGTTGTGCATTTTCCCCCTCTTAGCTTTATTGGGGGGAGTGTTTATTGATCAATTAAAATATAAAATAATAATTGCCGAGGATTTAACATTGGTGATTTAAAAGACTGTGTTTACTTGACTACTACTGAAAATCTGTAAGTGACCTGAAAGAGACTGGGCTTTTATAGTAATTTTAGGTTCACAGCAAATCAAGCAGAAAGGAGAGTCCCCAGATGCTCCTATCTCCACAGTCACAATCCCACTAACTGTCGCAATCCCCTCACAGGGGGGTTGGGTACAATTGGTGGGCTCACACTGACAGCATTAGCCCATAACTACATAACAGTTTCTCTTCGTGGTTTGCACTCTACGGGCTTTGGCAAACGTGTGAGGAGAGTATCCAGCTTTGTAGCACCATTCGGAAGAGCTCGCTACCTTACGTATTTTAGGTACTCTGTATGAAAGCTACATTTATGAAAACCTAATTGGAAGCTGAGTGTAGTGACACAGGACTAGTCCTAGCACTTTAGCATGCTGAGGTGCAAGTTGACTTTGAGCCCCACCAGGGAAACAGCAGTTTAGATTTGTCTCATTGTAAAAACTGAAAAGGACTGTGGGCCAGGGGAGAGGTTTTGGGATTTGAGGTTCACCTCCTGTATCGCTCCCCACCCGCATCTAGCTAGGGGCATCAGAAAGCTGTAAGATTTTATTACTGGACCATTATCTCAGAACAAAGGAAAAGGCAAATGGGCATGACTTGGCAGCTGTCTTCCTGCAAGAATGTCTTTCACTTCAGGGCAAGAGACATCAGAGACCCTGAAGGTCCCCTGCTTTTTAAAGCCCAGCATACTTTGGGTCATAAATACAGTTCGGGATGTACCAACTGGAGAAGTCAGAACAGGAGCCAACCCTGGGAATACAGTGACTCGGGAGCACACACCCTTCTCCAAAGCGACATCTGAAGGTCAGCACCTCCGCTCTTTTCCCATCTACCAGGATTTTCTTCATGCCTGGAATAAAATCTTTAGATTTTGAGACATTTTTTGCTGACCAAAAATTGAGATCTCAACTTTTTTTAAGATCCGAAAATGTCTTTATTCTACTGCTGAAAAATTCACTCACTGTGTTCAGAATTGAGGTTCGATTACTTTTAACTAGAGTTGATTTACTTTTTTGTTATTCTCTGACCCAGATGGTTTCAGATGAAAAGCGTAAGGCGCGTTTTCCAGAGCTTCTATCTCGTGCAGGGTTTATTTTGAAGAAATTTCCCCCGAAAACAATGCGAATCGTGTCCAGCCTGAGCGAGCACAGAGGTTGTCTAACTACTTTTCTACACTTTCAAGGATCCCGTGGCTGTACATCATCTAGTACTGTCCATATTCTATCTGGTGCTAATTGCACAAAGGCAAGGCTGGACTTGTCTCTGAAGATTATTGCAGCCTCTATCTCTCCCTTTAAGTACTGTCCTTCCACGTTTCTTTTGCTCTCTGCAAAGAGTTCCTCCTCAGGTGCTTAGCGCTGAGCCCCTCTTTGTCTCCCTCCCTCCCTCAGCTCTCTCCCTGTCCGGGAAGGAGAAAATTCCCTTCTCAGGATCCTCCTTATCCCTGCTCGCTGGCTTCCCATCCGTCTTCTGTCTGGCCAGAGGTAAGAGTGATGTGCTGTCTGCGCCGTGGGTATCTTTGGTGTGTCTGTGCCGTGACAATTAATAGTGCTTTTCTGTGGGAGAGTTGTATATATGTGAAGAAAAGCTTTAAGGCAGTGTTTTATAACCATGGTGTCACAAAGCATGGGCGCATTTAGGGTCAGTAAAAGGGAAAGTGATGTTGTTCAGGCAACAGCTAACGTTAGCCCATGGTTCTCATGGATGCACTTATAGAACCTTATACAAAAGCTGATGAAAACCAGGAGAGGTCAAGTGAAACGATTATAGAACTCACATTAATGACAAAGTAGAGGAGACACTGCTCTCAGATACCATATTAGGTTACACAGACAAGGGACTGTCAAAAAAAGTAAAGGTGTTTTCATTAATGAAGTAAAATAGTTTATGTAAAGACCTGTGCTGGATATCTGGATATACTCTGCTTTTCTAGGAAAAAAGATTAAACATTTCCAATTTAAAGAGTATACCTTACCATATATGTCTTCATTTTCCTTTGAAAATTTTAACAGCCATTAGATTACCTACCAGTGTAATCATTATTTAATTTCTCCTTCCCTTTTCTTTGAAGAAGCATACAAAGCAAAAATAACTAAAATAATCTTGCAATCTGAGTTAAATAAAATGTATCGCTTCATTTAAGAATGTTATATATGAAATATAAATTAAATTTCCCGAGGATTCACCTCTGACTGTACTGAGAGTAGACAGGCACTCCAGACTTGATTGTTTTCTATTTGAATGCTCTCAAAATCCCAGTGTGTTGTATGCCGGCCACTCACGGAGCACTGGTGACCCTAAACCTACAAAATCAAACAGCACAAAACGCCACATCCATTGTCTTCAGGTTCACCTTTACGTTCCGGGGAACCTTGGCTGATTCGCCTTCCAGAGGAGCTTGCCTCAGAAGAAAGCACTCAGCGACTCCAGGCACCGACTTGTCACTGCAGATTAGACCTGGATCCTGATAAATGCTCATTGCTTCTGCTGAGCTACCCAACTCGCACAGAAGGTCAGAAAGCATTAGGCCAAATTTGGGTCTTGCACAAACAGAGTGAAATGTGGAACGACACAGTCCCAGAAAGAGTCAGCTGCGATTCACGGTAACTGATGTATAAGGGCAAAGTTATCAACTTGCTGAAATTGAACTGGGCTAAATCACCGGGCTGCCTCTGGGCAAGCAAACTAGCAAGGAGACTGTAATTCAGTACTCCAAGGAGGACCATCAACAGGGATGCGATGTGGAACTACAACTGCACGAAACATCTCAACCAACAGTTGGCTACCCATGTCTCTTTGTGGTAGATAAGTATACTTTAAAAGTCTAAATCATGTTGAAATGAGATAGGTCCTCTTTTTATAATATTTAACCTTAGATTTAGGAAATATGTTGGTTTGTTGAATATATGTCAGATTGTGAAATATTTAGCTGAGACTTTATAGGTAAACTTTTTGACATGCATGACATGGATAGTGTTAATTGGCATTGAAAGGGAAATTTAGCTTCATTGTGGGACATGACCCCTGTCACTGTACATATAACTTTTTATGTGGACAGATATGGGCTCACTGATTTTTATTGTGAGATTATTCATGACAATGATTTATTGTGAGTAGAACAACATAACTGTGGCATATCTATAATAATGTAGTGTCTTCCAACCATAAAAGGGGGGAATCTTACCCTTGGCAACGACATGGATGGGATAATCAAGTAGTAAACAGTGGTTCTTGACACAATGCAACCAAGGAGACGAGGCCCAGTGGTTTCTACAGGCTTGAGAAAAAAAATAAAAACTGTAATTAGATAAGTTAAAATACTTGAAAATTCAGTTTATAGAGGGTTAAAATTACCAGGAAAGCAAAGATGTTGAATTGATGCACTATTTTCATATCACACCAGAAGATTTTCTTCCTAGGAAAGGCGAAATCACTTTTCTGCCACAGAACTATTACAAGTATAAGTGAGAGGGTCACCCGAATCACTAATTTTCTCAGCAGTGCTTTTTAGATGAAAATCTGGGATACTGGAAAGAGTTGTTGCAGAATTTTACTTATTGAAAACACAGAAATGCTGATCTTGGACAAGTGTATTACACAGCAATGCATACATCATAATACCCAGAGAACTCAGAATTACCATAACGACCATTGCCTAAGTACTAGTCAGTTTGTCACGCATTCTCCCAGTCGGAGACATACTTTTGTTCATTGACTAAAGAAATAACTGACCCCTAAAGAAAAAGAAACCTACAACATCCCATCAAATCTACCAGTGACACTTTCTATTCCTTTCCTAAAGCAGACTGTATATTATTAAAAGAAGATTATTCAGGGCAAGAGACATCAGAGACCCTGAAGGTCCCCTGCTTTTTAAAGCCCAGCATACTTTGGGTCATACTTTGAGAATGATTGGATAGTGGGTCTCAAATAAGATTGATATCCAGAAAGAATACTCTTTATGACTTTTCTGTTAAACTGGAGGACAGAAAATATTTATAACTTTGGCCAAGGTCCAGCTAATCATTTTTAGCCTAGATCTACAAATTCTCCTGGTATTCCTTCTCTAGTCAATGAATATATAATTTGAATGGTATATTCAGCAGTAGGATTCATCTCCACATTGGATGAGAGGCTATGGAATTAAAACTGCCTTGGTGGAGAACTCTAAGAGTATGTCTTTATTACTGTTCCCTACAGAGCCAGGAAAAAAATAAAAATCAATATCAATTCTTCAGGAATTTTGCGAGATTAATACAGTCTTTAGAGCTCTAAAGGATGCAGAGGTGTGGCTCCTATCACAGCATTGTTGAATATACCAGTCTACCCTTGTAGAAGGCAGACACTGTGTCCCAGGGAACTGTTGCAGGTTGGCCTACTCGTATCCATTCAGTAGCCCTGAAAGCATCTGTGACACCAGGTACATTGGTGTAAGGGAAGATTGGTGTTGCCCCTGGAACAGGTTGAGCAATTGTGTTTCTATCGGATGTGCAATTTTCTATCACAATATGAAAAAGAGATCTGAAATGCTACATATTTTATGAAATAGATAAATACACATATTGACAGTTTTGCCTCAGGGCTATGTTGAGTCCCCCAACCTATTCATTGATACAGTTTAAAGATAATTGAGACATCTGGATGTCCAAAATAATATAAAATAACTTTTCACATCAATGACACATTGATGATCATACATTACAATTAAAAGATGTCTTTTTTTGAAAATTTCAGTCAAATTATCTAGGCAAGAGAAAAAAAAATCCAAATGGAAAGGGATGGAGTCATTTTGCCCTTCTTTGCTGGCAACTTTATATCATTTCCATAAAAACGTAAAATTGCACACACAAAATCAACATAGCAAATAGTGCTTTGTACAAAAGCAATTGTTGAAAAATAAATCAAGATGGCATAAATCATTAAAAACAGATAAACATTTAAGAAATAAACTGGAGGAAACCAAGGCGCCCACTCCATTCTTGGGAACGGCATCTAGAGGCACTGGAACAGCTTCATCTACAAAGCAGTCGTGGCCAAACTTGCAGAGGCAAAGCCCTGGGCGTCTGCTGCCCACCTCTGGAATGTCCACAGCCCTACCCTTTGGTGGTAACGCTGCTGCTGTCACTAGGTGTTTTATTGCTATTTGCTTGAAATATCTTGTGTAGCCTCAGATCCTACTCATGAGGGCTATACACTCACTCATTTCTGTGCGTATTCCTCAATCTCAAAAGCCCCCCAAGATTCTCAGCTTTCCCCTGACATCACCTCTTATGACTCTTCTGAATCTGTGTTTTTCCTTATCACAACACCTGATCTGTGTGCATTTCCTTCTTTGCCATACACTAGAACCTACGTAAAGGAAGCTGGAAAGGTCTGGATAGACGGACATCAATGACCTCCCCTTTACAATAAAATTACACAGAGCAGGGCCTCTTTGGCACCTCACGATTCAGCAGGCAAAAGACGCCACTAAGAAACAATGGAATGGTACCGCGGTAGAATGCCCAACCACAAACATTGTCTTTCAAGAAAACATGCTGTGCTGAATGTTTAACATATAGCTGTGTTTTAAGATTAAAAATATGCTATGTTTTGAGAAAACTTTCCTGACACCTTGATCTCTCTGTGATTCGTAATGATTGATTTATGTAACTGCAATTCCTGCCAGTCTGGGCACTGCCTGACCACAATGTCTGTTTCAGACTTGATATGATATGCTTGCTGTATGATTTCTTAGAAATAATTGTAATGGTATGGATGGTTGATCTCTGTAATAGATGGGAATGGGCTGTAAAACACACACCAATGTGATTACAAAGAATGGATCTGTGTATTCTGCTGAATATCTAAACATTCCCTGCTCTAACACCCTGCAAACAAGGAAGCTGAAAATTGCGTAAGAAAGGTGTATAAATAAACTCAGCCAAGCTGATCAGTGGCATCTGATTCACTGCAATCTGCGGTCCAGAGTCCTTCCTCTCGCTGACACTGTACCTCCTTAAGGTACCCTGACTCTCCCTGGGGCTGGAACCTGGCGATAAACTTAGAAGGTGAAAGCTTTCTGCAGTGAAAATAATAAGGCATTGATGAATACATTTGAAGATGCAAAGATTTGGAAGGGTATCCCATGTTAATGGGGTGGAAGGATTGATATTGCTAAATGCCAATTATGCTTTAAGCAATCTATGGAATTAATGCAATATATATTATCACAATGCCTGCCTTCAATATATACTGTGAGTTATAATAACCATAATAGGATTTTAATAGCACAAAATTTCACCTTATACCAACCTAGCAGAATACAGAAGACATCATTTAGATGACATACTTGCAGTCGACTAATTTTTACAAGAGCATCAGGAATATACACAGAAGAATGGAGAATCTATTCTACCATGGTTTGGGAAAACTAGGTATGCATCTGCAGAAGAATAGGTATAAACTTTTGGCTTTTACTGTACACACTAAAATCAACAAAAATAGATTTAGCTCCTATGTGTACGACTGAAAAATACAAAGCTATTGGAAGAAAACATTAGGCTACAAAGTGAGGCATTGGAATAAGCAAAGATATTATGGATAAGATCCTAAAATATAAGCAATAAATCAAAACAAAAATAGTAAATGGGTTCATATAAAAAATAAGAAGCCTCAATATGGAAAACAAAAATCAACAGAATGAAAAGACAACTTGCACAATCAAAGACAAAAAAATGCGCGCATGAATGAGGAGAAAAAGGACGCATGCACAGTTGATGGAAATGCAAATTAGTACAGCTCCCACAGAAAGAAGCATCGCACTGCCTCAAAAATCTAAACGCTGCTACTGTGTGATTCAACAATCTCATGACTGGGTATATATCTGAAGGAAATAAAGTCTTTATATCAAAAAATGTCAGCACTCATATTTATTGTGGCACTATTCACAGTAGCCAAGATATAAAATCAACTGAAGTATCCATCAATGGAAAATGCATGAGTAAAATGTGGTATATAGAGTTGAATACTATTTGGCCAGAAAGAAGAAATGAAATTATGTCATTTATGGCAATGTGGATTGAAATGGGTGATATTTTGTAAACATTGTGTTTCATGAGCCAGGTACACATAGACAAATAATATTACATGTTTGCACTCACAGTGAAAGCTAAGAAAAGATAATTTCATAGTAAAGAAAGGTAGAACGCTAGTCATTAGAAATCATACATGGAAGGAGAAATGGATAACCTAAATTGGTTTTGGGGTGACCCAAGTACACTAGACAGGAATTAGACCCATGTTCCTCCTCAGATACACACACATTCATACACAGGGCATCTCCTACAATTTGTGAAAGTAAAAATGCGTAGCCTGAGTTCCGTTTAGAGATGGATTCATTCAGTATGTATGCGCAGGTCAAAACTGGATCATCAATGGATTAGAGAATACTCAGGGGCGGGGGCTGTGAAAAGCATGGAGAAAATATGACCCCAGTGGTTTCAATTTTGAGAAATGCAATTTTCTCCCACGTGTGTAAAAGAATTTCTTCAGAAACGGAAAATATTAGGAAGTGTGGGCTCATGGAATCTGAAAGGACAACTTTGGGCAGCAGAAAAGCAAGCATGAGAACGACTGCAGACTTGAAAGTCTGGTGGAGGAAGCACGTGGCTACAGTTAGGGAAGTTCAGGATAAAGAGACAATCTTTGAATCATGTTGCTACCCACTGGACAGGGTCCACCTTGGAAAATCTATGAGACAATAGTGTATATGAAAGAAAAAGAAAAGGAAAAACAAAACAGAAAAGAAACAAAAAAAGAAAAAGACAGTTCTGCTGGTGTGCATTGTAGGGTTTACATCACGAGTGTGCGCATGTGTTAAACTGTCACAGATATTGAGCGGATACCGAGTCCCCGGCGAGGCCTGGCAGTGCGGAGTGCTGCTCATCAGGGGAGACCTGCCTGGCTCCCCCCTAAATGCGAGCATCTCGTGAACGGACACCAGTTACTTGTGGACAGCCCTTGAGCAGCTGGTGGTATGTTGACTGACAGCACAAGCCTCTTCTCTCCTAAAAAATGCCATTTTTCCCCATAGAAATTAGATGAATCCAGATCCAGGTGTCATTCTTGATGCAACAGCCTCAATCAGAAACCCTATCTCAGGGTTTAGTGAGCATCTGATTCACACATATGGCGTCCTGCGCTGCGTGTGCACAAACAAGCAGTTATTTAGTTAGGGGAAAAAGGTGAAAATGACCCTAACCACTGGATTCCCAGTCGTGCCACATATTCCAGGGAACACGAGTGGCCGTGCTGACATGACTTCACAGTGTCTGTTTTCAGATGAATGGGAATAATGACACAGAAAGTCCTAAACTTCTGCAGATTTCAGCTAACAAACTAAATTAGAGACATTCTCAGGATACTTTATCTTAAACAGAAATATTATGAGTCCCAGATCCAAAAGTTGAAAGCAGGTGTGGCTACACTTGGGATTCCCAAAGATCTCCTCGGAAACTTTTTGCTCTCTGTTTCTGTGACACTAGGCTTTGCTATGTTAGATGTTCTAAATTCCTTCAAAGAAAAGCTGTTCCCAGAGTAAGCAGCATTGATTCTGAACACTTCTGTCAGGCTGTGGTTGCAATCCAAGCACTTTAGAAGCCATGAAACGCAGGGCAGAAACGATTAACTATAAATGTTACCGAGGGAAGCCTCCACAATGCCAAATTAATTTAAGCAACAGTTTGAATATTACTTACCAATACTGAAGTCCAATGTGAATGACTACTGAGTTAAGTCTAGCAAAAGTTGGGAGAAAGAAACAAAAGCCTTTTATCTTAATTGATGGAGGCTCTCTGCTTCAATAAGGAGTGAGTGGAGGGAAAATAAAAATAGGTTTTGCACCATCCTATCTGCTCTAAAGCAAGCTGGATGTCTGATGTGTTGAGAATTGAAAGTCTTCGAAGATTATGCAGTTTAAGATTAATTGCTTAGGAAAAAGGGAAGCATGAGCTGGAAGACAAGAAACATCGCCAACGACGCAGGATTATTTCACTAATTGTTTTGGCTTCCAGTATTGTAGGGGAGTTGTTTCAATTCCCATTCAAATAGAATGACCTATGGGTTTTATTATCTGGAGAGAAACACAATTATCTGGTGCATTTGCAACTTCCTGGATTATTAAGATGAATTGGAATTTGTGTGTGCTTAGGAAATGTAACTCATGATTGAGCACTTCTGCAAGACTTGGGAATGAAAAAATAACTCAATGGCAATTCTCTAACCTTGGAAACTCAGAGAAAAGGTAAAATTCGGAGCAACATTTGTCAAGGAATCAATTACATTTAACCAGAGCTCTTCGTGGCACTTACAGTTTGTCCTCTCTTCAGATAAATAATGAACAACGGAAAAGAAGAAACTGCACCTGTAATTCTGTCATCTAAAGACAACGTAATGTGCATTATTTGCATGTCATTATATCTAAATGATTAGTTCATTATTGTGTCCTCTATGCAATCATATTATTAAAGTACATTTATTACAATTGAAAATGATAATTTTGTGTAGATTTTAATATGATTTTATGGTCTTATACATTTTTCTCTGTACGTCACCTTTCTTTTCGACCCACAAATGTCTGAGATCTTGGAATCTGTTCTGCTTAGTTGTGTACTCAATTTCATAGTCATGAATACATGCCAACTGAAATTCCCTAAGCTAAATATTGTAACTCATGCTTAATTTGACTTTTGTGGTATAATTTTTAACTGTCTTGTAGATGACTTCTCTATTTAGAAAATTAGCAAGTTTTGCAATTACAAAAGGGTGGAAGACAGTTGATATTTTTACTATGCAGCAGATAACAAATGCCTTCGGGGAATTCATTTTAGGACATCAGGATTAACATTGAATTCAAATGGTTTGGTGTAGTACATATGAAATAAAGTCACAACCCAGTCCCATTATAAAGTAGTCGGTAGCATGTAAGGGAATTTTTTTAGATTAACCTTCTTGTTGTTTTGTTAGAAAATGAACTATTGGTCATACGGAATAAGCAGCAATCAAAGTAACTTACCTTACTAGAAGCTGCAGCCAGGCATGGCCCTCAGGAAGAGGCAGTATCTTGGAGAGATTAATTGATTATGATGCTCAGTCGCTATGAAGCCGAGTGGTGAAAACTGGTGACTACAAACACTATTTTTAAATTCCTGAATCAAGCACCTCTCCATGTATTGAAGTCTGAGATTCATTTGAATTTTTTGATTGTTGTGTAATTTTTGAATTGTATGTTTTTAACTCATTGCTACCTTATCAGTGCTCAATGTTATTCAAATTATGGTTTTCAAATAATAGAGCAGAATTTCAATGAAAAAAAAGACTGTTGGGTGGATTTGCTACCCACTCCCCACTGCCTTTGAGAATGTAACTGAAGTGGAAAAGCTTTCACATCTTGCTCTTCCAAGCCAAGCATCAGCTAACAAAAATCGAGAAGATTTAAGACAGTGCTCTGAAGTGTCAGAGCAGCAACGCTGGAGGACGTGGAGCCTTTGAGGAGAAGCCAGAGGTGCTGCATCATTAAAGATCAGTCCTAGCATGGTATAGGGTAAAATCAGTCCACTGCTCATGTTGCAAAGGGGCTTTGGAACTTAGGATAAGGACATTTGCGCAGACTCAGGCGAAGAGAGAATTGCTGACATCTCTAATTCTTTGAAATGTCCTTGCCATGGGACGCAAGATGCAAGGTTTTTCTTTCATGAAGACAAATAACGCTTCTTCCAGTGACCTTTCCTAGGAAAACTGTTTTGAAGAGGGGTTCTATTCTCTTAAAATTCTCACTTGAGATTTAAAGGCCAGTATAGCTCAGATGGTAGGTGTGGGCCTTGCATGGGAGAATATGAATTAGGGTTTTGGGATACTACCTAATTACCTTAGCCAGGCTCCAAGAAACAAGAAAGAAGATAGTTTCTAGGAGAACTGAACTACTGAGTATGAAAGAGGCAAGTGTTGACCAGGGAAAATTTAATGCTATATTCACTTTTCTAGGAATTAGGGATGCAACGTTTTGTGGATGAATGTCAAAAGTCTGCTAGCCTTGTTAATAGAAGTCTAGGTGCCTGATGAAGCAATTCTGTAGCTTCCTGCTGCTAAGTGTGACCAGAGAAGCATCTGAAGGCCTTATCATCAAGGATGGGCAGCACAGAATTGTAGGCCCCATGGAACACACTGGACTAGACTGAATTTAAACCAAACCCAGAGGAGTGTTTTTGATGCAGTTCTTTTTCATTTGTTTGTTTTCTTGAGATGGTTTCACCTCTGTGCTGGCCTTGAATTCCCTGTGTACCTCAGGTCTCACATCTCAGCCTTTCCTTTTTGGGGCAAAAGGTACATTGCAGCACCCCCACGTGTGTGTATCTACATGTTCAAGTTTGAAAAGCAGTGACTTTGACTCAGTGAGCATCTTGGTTATCTTGCAGAATCTGGAATATTAGATGTTAGAGTGTTAGAGTGGGTCCATGCCTGCTGCCTCTAACTACACCACCAGGTGTGCCCTTGTGCGTCCCTGGAACTAAAGTATTAGGAGGATTATTCATGAGAAGGTCATCCAAGGCTGGCCTCATGACTATCCCCCTACCTCAGCTTCCCATTTCTATATTTTCAATAAGTGGTAATAGGAAAAATCAATCATTGAACTCTGAACAGTCTGTTATTCCATGTTCCTTTTCAACAAAGTGGGTTTGCATGCTTTCTCAGGATTTCTGTCTAGGTATGTTTCTATCTTTTTCTTACTCTCTGTTTCAGTCTCATTGTAAACTTGCTTATTATATTAAACGTTTCATGCTTGAATTTTTGATTCTCTTTATTTTCTCTCTACTAATCTTAAGCACTGTCTTCACATTCCATTTGTATTGTTTTTCTGTTTCTTTGAACTTTTTAAAGGGATAAAAATTGTCAGGCAAGTAGTTATACATTAGCGAGCCTGAGGGGTGAAAGGAGAATCCTACGTGATGCCCTTTGCCCCTTTTAGTCAAATGAACAATGAGACCCGATGTGTAATACATCTGTTTTCATCATTTCCTAAGCCCTTAGCCTGAATTAATCCCATAGAGAATTATGACATTTTAAGGTTACATATTTTTCCCAGATTTTCCCTCTAAACTTGATTTGCTGGTGGTCTCTGTCTAGAACGAAGCATATAAAATATGTATGTGGCAGTAGAGTCCAGGACCAGGGAATACTGTGCAAAACTGTAGTATTTTTTAGAGTCTCTTCTTGTTTTTTGAATTGAGACTTGATGGAGATGGCTTCTTATTGTTCATGAATTTATTTCATAAGTGTTATTGATTAATTCCCTTGAGGGAATACTGGTTGTATTAGAAGAACATGGAAGACATTATTGAGACGTCAGAAAAATTGTGAGACCCATATATTGTGTAAATAGAACAATAGCAGTTAGCCATGGTGTCCTGAAGCCCAGGAATGATCGGTACAGGAAAAGTTATCCACGATTCCACTCCAGGCAAATGTCTTTCTACACCGCCCACCTTCTGGCTTGAGGGCGAACATCATCACTCCATATCTCCTTTAAAATACATTTAACCTCTATTTCTATACTTCTGCATCTGTCTCTCCCATGCACTCTTTCATGCAGGGAACTGAAAACAGAAGATGAAACAGTCAGGGGCCATTTTTTTCCGTGTCTAGATCCTGCTTCGCGCTGAGGGCTTTCTTCCAATTTTGCTTACATGGTTGGCCAGTTGCTGTTAACTTCTGAATGGAATAGAAATCTTTAATGCTGAGTTGCTTCATGATCTATGCGTTTGTTGATTTTTATGTAGGTGTGAAAGTTATGATTTTTATTTTATGCATCTACTGTGTTCTATTAACATTCAGCAGCATAATAAAAAATCATTTCACTGGTGTGTTTCTTAATCTTGTACTACAATGTCATCTCTTAGTCATGAGATGTTTCGAATGTGTTTTGATTCATTTTCTAAATTTGTGACTTTTATTTGTTATTGTTTCTGGCTGTCATAGTATAATGAACACCGAGGACACTCTGTACTTCGCTGGAAGTGGGCAATGTTTTCGCTTGTTTCTTCTTGTAACTTTCTCTACAGTCTTCTAACCTGTTTCCCAAGATTGCAAATGCCTTTTCAGTTGTCACAGTAATACCTGTCAAGGATAGGGTCACGGTTGGTCGCAGGAAGCCTTGGCTGTGAGCACTTTGCCTACTTCTTTCTTCTTTCCTCTACCTACTTTGCGAAAACCAAGGACAGAAGGTCTATGTAATAGAAAAATAGATACGTAGAAATAGATTTATTGATATTAATCTGATGACTATCTGATATACATGTAAAGTAGATAAGTAAATACTATATTGTAGATTATATATAAAATATGTATTTGATGCTGAGTCCAGCAATACATTAAAATTTGATTGTACCCGGGTTTTCATTATTAGACAACAGAAAGACCATTCTCAGCATACAGTCTCCTTTACAGTCACTACAATATTTTATTATCATTAAACATTGGAATTTCTAATGGGCCCCAAATTATCATATTTGAGCAAATTATTATACAATATTTAACAAAAACAGTAAAATTAAGCTTCTAATTCAAGCCAAAATATCTCCATCATGAAATTGTATGTAATTTGAAGGAAATAATACTATAAAAATCACAAATATTCCCTTTTATAAAATGTTGAAGATAGAAGAAATAAACCAAAATATATATAAACATTCAAACCACAATTTTGTTACATTTACTTTTTTGAGCATTTTCTCAACTTGATGTGAGACTTTCTCCATCAGTAGCCTTCCTTTTAACTTGGTTTTCAATTTTTTGTGCTGCACAGGGTCCTCTGTCTGTTTCTTCAGGAGTGCTCATCAATCCTAGGATTTATGCTTGGAGACTCTTCTGTGTGTGGTAATCTCACTTCCTTTACATTCAGATGAGGAATCGAGCAACAAGGAGCAGGACGTGTAGCTGCTTCCAAGACACCTTATTCCAAAAATAGAAAGAAAGAAAATCATATTGAGAGGTATAAAAACAACTCTTAATAAATTCATTAGAAAAATCCTTGGATTAACTCATTTATTGAGACAAAAATTCAAACAATTTAGTTTTTAAAAAATTATACTACTTGTTATTAAAATACTATATATATATATATATATATATATATATATATATATATATACTCTACAGTGAAGTAGATGAAGAATCTATATCTCAGTGAATGCATTTTTCTGCCTGTAAATCCCATTTAGAGAGTGATATCATAACATACCATTAGGTACATTATAAAAGATTAGAAAGCAATTTCTTTTGGCACCCCATTTATGCTCGCTAGTAACTTGAAAGGACGTTTAGAATGTAGAAGAGTTATTTTCCTTGGGATACAAATGAAAAGTAATCCTGTAGGCAGTTCCCATAGACAAGTGATGCAAAGGCTGTTCACAAAGACACCGTCTCTTTTTAACCAGAAATGATCAGTGTGTTTTCTCAAGGCAATGGCTATTTTAGCGATGTTAGCATTGATACCATTCAGTAGAGGTTTGACCTTTAGACAAGCATTAGAATTACCATGAGTGACATGGAATCCCCAAAGGGCCAAAGACGAAAACCTTGGCTTGAGTAAAGGTCATACCCTACAATAATTTTTGTAGCTTTCTAAGAGTAACCATATCATTAAAACTAACATGAAAGTGAGTCATGAAGGTACTTAGTTTATACTCCACAATGTGCACAGAAAAATTCATAGACAGTGTGTACATGTTTTGTTTTTGTGTATGTGTGTTCATGCATGTGTATGCATGTGTGAGTGCGTGACTGTGTTCTGTTTTTCTATAATTCATTCAAACCTCCTGATTTAGTGATACTTCTTTAGGAAAGAAACATATTTGCAATGCAAACTTTGCTAGTGGTGAAAGGGGAAAAGGGGTAAAATGTCTATTGTGAGAATTTCGCGTTTGCTTATGATGACAGCAAAGGCCGGGAAGGGAAGGTCACCTTCAGACTGCTCTGCCTAGCAGAATGTGGAGTGCTAGTGAGGGCCACACTTACACACATCAGCGCAACTCTGTGCGCCTCTCACTAACACGTGTCGCTCAGCTATCATTTTTCGTGAAAGGCTAGATCTTACCTATTAAAA